>CM046442.1:64757550-65122550 GCA_025506515.1 Flaveria trinervia
AGGACCCTCATTGAAGCTGCAAGGTCCATGCTGGCTGACTCTGGTTGCCACTGACCTTTTGGGCTGAAGCTGTCAACACAGCTTGCTATGTGCAAAATAGAGTTTTAGTAAATCAGAGGTTGATGAAGACTCCATATGAAGTTCTCCATCATTTGGCTCCTCTGATTTCATTTTTCAAAGCATTTGGGTGTCCCTGTTTCATTCTCAACACAAAGGATCAACTCCATAAATTTGATCCTAAGGTGGATGCAGGGTATTTGTTGGGTATTCATCTACTTGCAAGGCATATAGAGTCTTCAACTGCAGAACAAAGATGGTTGAAGAGACTCTACATGTTAAGTTCAATGAATCTCCAAAGGACAAGATTCCATAAAGCCCTGTGGAGTTATTTGATTTGGACATACTGCAATATGTTCCTTATCAAACTCCTGCTGTTGCTCCTGTCAACAGTTCACCACTGGTGGTACTGCTGATGATGATGATGATTGCAGTACTCACATCTTCAGGTTTAGTGATCAGCTGCCTGATTCAGCTAGACCTGATGTTCTTGTAGCTCCAGTAGCACCATCCACAACAAATGCTAATGAGATATCTTCGAATTCAACTTCCTTGACTTACCACCACTGATTGGTTTCAAGGAAATGATTCACCATCACCATCTGTTACTATTGAGCCTGCTACAAACACTTGCACAGATCCATCAAGATCTCTGTGTTCAGATCTGAAGATCACCTATGTCTCAAATCATGGTGATATCACTGCTGGAGTATCAACAAGAAGTCAATTGTCAAATTTCTGCTTCTATGCTCTCTTCATCAGTAAGCAAGAGCCAAAGAATTATCACATTGCTTTAAAGGACAATGGTGGGTTGATGCCATGCAGCTTGAGCTTCTTCAGTTCAAGAAACAGCAAGTGTGGGAACTGGTTCCTCTACCTCCAGGTAAGTGTGCAATAGGCACTAAATGGGTGTTTAGGATCAAAACTGATGAAAATGGGCTTATTGTTAAGAACAAGGCCAGACTGGTTGTTCAGGGGTTTGCACAAGAAGAAGGTATTGATTATGATGAAACCTTTGCCCCTGTAGCCAGACTGGAAGCAATTCGATGTTTTTAGCTTATGCTGCTTGTCAAAATCTTAAAGTTTTTCAAATGGATGTCAAAAGTGCATTTTTGTATGGAAAAATTAAAGAAGAAGTTTATGTATGTCAACCTCCGGGCTTTGAGGACAATAAACATCCTAATTGGGTGTATAAGCTTGATAAGGCTCTTTATGGGTTAAAACAAGCTCCTAGAGCCTGGTATGAGACATTATCAAACTTTCTTCTAGAAAATAATTTCACTAGAGGCTCCATAGATAAGACTTTATTCATTAAGAAAGCTGGGCAGCATAATCTACTTGTTGAAATTTATGTAGATGACATCATTTTTGCATCCTCTGATCCAAAGTTGTGTGATGCCTTTACAAAGTTGATGCAACAGAAGTTTGAAATGAGTGCCATGGGAGAGTTACAATTCTTTTGGGGTTGCAAATCAAACAAAAGGCTGATGGAATTTTCATTCATCAGTCCAAATATACAAAAGATCTTTTGCAAAAGTTTGATTTACAAAACTGTAAGCCTTGTTCTACTCCCATGTGCAGCACCACACAACTGGATACAGATCAGAAAGGTAAAGTGGTTGATGAAACACTTTACAGATGTATGATTGGGTCCTTGATGTATTTAACAGCTTCTAGGCCAGATATTATGTTTGCTACATGTGTTTGTGCTAGATTTCAGGCTGCACCTAAAGAGTCTCATCTGATTGCAGTCAAGAGGATATTTAGATATCTGCAAGGCACTCCATCTCTAGGTTTATGGTATTCTACTGGACATTCTGGTAAATTAGTTGCTTTTTCTGACAGTGACTATGCAGGGTGTAAGTTGACCTGGAAATCAACTTCTGGTGGATGTCAATTCCTAGGCAACTGCTTGATTTCTTGGCAGAGCAAGAAACAGACCTCAGTTGCTACATCAACTGCTGAAGCAGAGTACATTGCGGTTGCAAGTTGTACATCACACGTACTCTGGCTTCAAAACCAACTTTTGGATTGTGGCATTACAGAGACTAAGACTCCATTGTTAATGGATAGTGCTTCAGCTCTTTGCATTGTCAAAAATCCAGTCCAGCACTCTAGGACCAAACATATAGAGATCAGACATCATTTTATAAGGGATTGTTTTGAAAAAGGTCTGATTGATCCTAAGTTTGTGCCTAGTGCTGATGAGCTTGCAGACATTTTTACTAAGCCTTTGGATAGTTCAACTTTCCAAAACCTGGTGTTAAGGCTTGGTATGCTGCAGCTAGAATAAGTGACAACTACTGATGATCTTAGTAATAAGTACTGATGATCATTAGTACCTATGTCACATATAAGTACTGATGAGATCTTTTACCCTCAGTAGTTTTTATAACTACTGAAGGCTAAATGTCTCACAAGTACTACAGTACTTCGTCTGTTCTAAACTACTGATGTAGTGACAACTACTGATGCAGTTACAACTACTGCAATCAGTAAAAACAGATAAGTACTGATGTCCTATGAAACACTGAAATCAGCCAAAAAGACTAATGAATGTGTTGAGGACAGTATGAAACAGCTGAAAAGCTAAGAATTGACGAAAACAGCTGAAGAGAACTTTCTCTTCAGTCGTTTGTACAACTGCTATTTCATTCTAAACAACTGAAGCAAAACCATGTCGTCAGTAGTTTTATAACTACTGATGACTAATACCAAGTCTTCAGTTGTTTACAACAGCTGATGACAAAACCACTGTCTTCAGTAGTTTCATAACTACTGATGACAAACACCACGTCCTCAGTTGTTTCAATCATCTGAAGTCAAAACCACGGTCTTCAGTAGTTTTCTAAACTACTGATGCCTAACACCACGACTTCAGCTGTTTCAACGTCTGAAAGGATAATACCATGTCAAAATGGTCGTTTAAACTACTGATGACTAACACCACATCCTTCAGTCGTTTCTTACCCGTACCCTATAAATACCCCTAACCTAAGCTCTCAATGCTTCATCTTCTTCAAACCTAACGTTCCTCTCCAAACTTCCCTCTTCTCCATGGCGTCCATGCTAATTAAACCGCGACACAACTGTGTTGCCTACCTCACTAAATCGCCCATCTGGACTAAGTTGATACTGCTATCGATCTTATGGTTCAGTCCCAATACAACACGGCATTTCTTCTGAATCCCATACTACATGCCGAATCCTTGCACCAATTTTGGATGAACGTTACTATTACCACTGGGGAGAACAAACACCATTCTCCAGTCGGTCGTAAACAACAAAGAAGTAGTCATCACTCCTGCAATAATCCGCAAAATTCTTCATCTGAATGATGCTACTTCTCCTGCTGGATATCCGAAGGCACCACAGATCTATCCTTTGCCCAACATGGATATCAAGGCGATCTCAGTGCCTCCACTATCTTGAAGAAACACTTTAATGACGCTGAGCGCCTAATCTTTCACATGGTGAATGTCTGTTTGCCCCTAAGACGTCGTCTTGGGATCAAATGTCGACGAAATGGCAGCAGGTAATGTATTCTATCCTTGAGCAACAACCACTAAACTTTTAGAAATAATATTTTCAGAGCTCAAAGATATGCTCTCAAAAACTAACTGCCAACCGTTGGATACTTTATCCACGATTCATAATGGCCATTATTACAGACCAGCTTAATGCTGAGGGACTTGTTGGCTTGGGAGTCTCTGCTACGCTGTTCTGCCGGAAGTATACTCCCTGCACAACTCTGACCACACACTTAAAATGGCTGCCAAGCTGCGAAAACCCACGCAAGTGGAACCCACAGCCACCACCTCCATCAAAGTCCCCACCAAACCCACCAAAAAGAAACCCAAAACGGCTACTCAGGGAATTGAGTCCCCTGAGGATGCCCCTGCAACACAAACGCAGGATATGTCCACTGGTCCAAACCCCCTAGTGGATACAATGACTCCTCCAGCCATAGCCGCTCAGGCTTCCTCTCAACAGGAGCCTGCAGCAACCACAAAAGGGGTACCCACATATCTGGGATCTTCCTCACTTGAGGGGATTGCCATTGAAGAGCACCAACCTCCCCAGGTGCACACTGCTTCTATCCCTTCCCCCCAACAACCACCCCTCACAACCAACTTTAATAGTTGCACAAGTGCTGACTCAACTGCACTCCTCACCCCCTCCCCAGAAACCACTCCCTACTGGGAATACCTCTACAATTGAGGGGGAGGAACACAGTGCACTTGAGAACCCACAGCACAGGGGTTACCACTTCTATCTCCTGGTGTAGACAAGGAGCTTAGAACATCTAGTGAGGCTGCCACCTCTTCTGACTCAGCACATGATCAGACTGAGGCTGGTAACATTGCCAAGACCTCACTAGAGGCAACAGCGATGATGGACACTGTCCTGAGGCTGGAAGTCCCCAGTACCAAGCACAAGGGGCACATGCATCAACCGGTCTACACCCAGTGCATGTAAATCCTGCTCTAAGCAGGAGGTGAGATGATTCAGCTTCGGCTGATGATGACCTGGGCTTTTTCTATGATGTTCTTGCCCAGAACACAATCCTTGAAGAGAAAGTCAGTAGGCTGCAAAACCTACTTGATCAACTCTCACAAGGAGAAAGACCATCTGCCTCTACCCACCCACAGATGGCACCTTCACTTGAAGGTTCCCCAAACACTGAGCCACTCCCAAATCAACCACCTGCCTCTGCTTCAGGCCCTACTTCTCCGGAACGGAACCCTCCTGAGCAAATAGGTGATGTACTTCAAAATTCCCTCCCTCTCATCACACCCATAATCACTGATATTGTGATTAAAGCCATTGATGAGAGGCTTTCCTCAACTTTACAGCCCTTAATTGATGCTGCTGTACAAAAGACTCTTTCTGCGGTACAGACCCCTTCCTCCAATGCATCCGAAAAGGGGGAGAGTACTGCAGTGAAAGAAAAGAAGAGGAAAAGATCCGAGGAAAAGAAGGAAGCGAAGCAAGCCCAAAAGGAGGAGAAAGAACAGCAACCAATGCTCACCTACACGCGAAAGAAAGGTGCTGATGAGCACATTGCTGAAGATAAAGCCTTGGAACTACTGATAAAAGAGGCTGATGCCGAACACAGCAGATCAATGGACAACATCATTGATCAGCTGTTTAGGCAAGGCCATGACACCAATAAACCTGACTCTGAGATTCGACGATTAGAGATTGAAGAAATCCAGAATAGATGGGAAAGTTATGAAGTGTTAGAAAGAGAAAGGCTTGAAATCATGATTAGATTTATTGCAAAATATCTTGGAAGAGCAATGATCGAAATCAAAGCTTGGTCCAGGGAGTATCTTGGCAATCACCACCAAGATCTGTTCGTCTGAAGCATATACTAAAGGGCTTGTTATTGAAGCTTTGAATGAAGCGGGTGCTGGGAGCAGGACTGAGCTAGCCAAGCAATCAAAAGCCACACTCACCTCAAGGATGCTAGAACAGCCTGTCAACATTCCCACACCAAACCACCCAAAACACAACCCACCAAACCAACTCCCTTACCCTCAAAACCCATAGCCGATGATATACCCTTGAAGAAGAAGAGAAGGATATTGAGGCTAGAAGATGATGCAGAAGATGATGAAGACAGGCTGCCGCTCTAGCTGTGATTCAGTTGCCTAAGGCCACAAGTCACTCGTCAGCAATTACTCCTGAAGTCCAGAGACAAATGGTTAAAGTGAAGCTAGAAGAAGAAGAGCTTCATAAACGCATGATGAGGAATTGCTGAAGAGAGTTGACAAAGCTTATGCAGCCACATCTTCTATCATCAACATGAAGAAGCAAGCTCAGACTTTACACTCTTAGGCATACCTTTAAATATCAAAGAAAAGAGTGAGGATTTGGCCTGATCCCAGGGTCTCTCACAGAATTCATAAGAACAATATACCTCAGAGATACATTGGCCAGGTGAAAAAGATCGTAGATGAAGTGATCTCTCTGGTTTTTGTAGTTTCACCCTGGGAAATCCTAGAAGACTTCAAGAAGGCCTACAAAGCTAATCTAACCCCTCAGAAGATGCTGGAAAACAAAATAGTGAAAAAGGGGTTAGTTTACAAGAGGCTCGAGGAAGTCAGGAAAAATGAGCTCCAGTTGTTCCTAGAGGGTAATCACCCGGATGAGTTTGCTTACAGAATAATAACAACTGTGGAGCTAAAGAATGGGAAACAGGCCAAATACCTGTCTGAGTATTATGGGCCTGAATCATTATTTGAAGGAGGTGCTGAGGAGCTAACCATGGAGGAACAAATCACCTCCTTGAGGCCTACACAAGAGAGTCGTACAGACTCATTATGGGGAAGTAAATCTCATGAATGGGATAACAACTCTGTGTCCTGTTCCCCAAAACAGAGTTCCCATTCATACTCTGCCAAACAAACATTTGAGGTTTCTTCCCAGGCCGGAGCTTACATGGGTCATCTTCTCTACTGATCAAGAAGGAAAAAGACCAACACTTTGCCAACAATAAGTGGGACAACGAATAATTTAGAGGTTTTGGCTGTATTGGTTCAGGGGGTTTGTTGGACCAAAAGAACCAATGAGCCAAGATCAGAAAACCTCTAAGTCCCACATGGTATCACAACAACTGTTGAAAGCCTCATCAGTAGTTTGACAAGTGCTGAAGACTTCAACAGCTAAGATCAAGTGCCGAAGACTTCAACAGCTGAAGAACTAAAGTGCTGAAGTACACAGCTGAAGAACACAAGTACGAAGCTGAACAACTGAAGAACACAAGTACTGAAGCTGAACAGCTGAAGAACACAAGTACTGAAGCTGAACAGCTGAAGAACACAAGTGCTGAAGCTGAAAGACCAAATACTGAAGTACAACAGCTGAAGAGTTTACAAGTGCTGAAGATCAACAACTGATGTACAAAGTCTGAAGACAAAGACCGAAGACATCAGCTGATGATATCTACTGAAGTCATCAGCTGATGAAACATCTGAAGGTCAAAGTCTGAAGAACACGTACTGAAGCGTTAGTAGTTTGTCACAACTGCTGAAGAGTACTTCTTCAGTAGTTGTGATATCAGTAGTTTTATATTTTTATGTTTCAGTAGTTTTGTAAAACGACTGAAGAGCTTGTTCTTCAGTCGTTGTAGTTTCAGTATTTTATATTTTGTACTTAACACTCTGATATGTTCTCAGTAGTTGTGAACATTTCAGTAGTTTGTTAAGAGTTAGTTATTTTTGTATTAGATCTGCCAGTTGTCACTTTCCGTGATAACAGCAGTGATTGTTGCACTCTATATAAGGAGTGACAACCTATTGTAATACCAGAGATGAATGAATGATTTGATTAGAAATATTCTACATCTATAAACATTCCTTGAAATCAGAAATATATCTTCTCTCCCTATAACCGTATGCGCTCTTAATGCATACAAGTATCGATTGCTTGCTACAATTTGTCTAATTCTTGTTCATATTCCGCTGCTTTGAATTCTAATACATCGAACTTGTGATCACTGATCCTGTCATAAAGGTACTTAGTTATAGTCTAGGTCATTCCATTTCTAATACCTAAATCTCTATAACCAGGGCTCTTATACTATTGTGTAACACCCGGCCCCTTGCATCAACAATATTGTCCGCTTTGCCCACGAGGAGCTCACGGATTTCCTTTTGGTTGCCCGGGTGAAAACTTCCGAGGGAGGTCACCCATCCCTGGATTGCTCCCCCCTAAGCACACTTAACTGTGGAAATCTCTCATCCACAACCAATACGCCCAAAACGAGTTGTTGATGTTAGAGGCCAGACATTCCTTATGAACCAGGAATCTCTCTTGTGCACGGCTGATATGGGATATGTGTAGGGTGTCACAAGCACCCCCTGTTTGGACTCATCATCCTTGATGAGCCCGAGAAGTCACCATCCTTGGTAAGGTATGTCCCACACCGCGAACGACACAAGAGTGGCTCTGATATCAATCAGTCACACCCCGACCGATGGCGGAATGATCAGGGCGGACGAATGTGAAATGATTGTTCATAGCACATGGAAATAATTAAGTTGAAATAATATTAAATATCATTTTTCTAATGAACATTAAAAGACAAATAAAACGTTACAAATGAATCAAGATACAACTAATAACATAAGACTTTCAATTATTTTAGGTCCAAGTCCTATATGAGCACAAGAAGATCTTCAAGTAGGAAACCTGAAACATGTTAAAAATAGCGGGTCAACTATAAGTTGGTGAGTTCCCATGGTTTAAACACACGCATATATGTATATATATAAAAGGGTTACAAGTAGCAATTCATGTCAACGGTTACGAGTTAGCAAGCTTATAGAACACATACAATTACAACCAAACCTCAACTTGATTACAAGTATATAAGATTGGCTAAGTGTACTTGGTTCCCATGAACAAGCATACGTCATCAGGAGTCGGCGCTGTATCGACTTTAGCACCAAATAGGCTTGTCAGGCCCAAAGATCTAAGATATCGCCAGGCTAGCAATAGTTAATGATTGTAAACAAAATATGTATCTCATATAAGACTTAGAATAACACAAATAACCATGACAAAAAGGTAAAGCTGAATTGCATGTGCATTTACAAGTATCAAGATATTTACAAGTGTAAGTTTATAAGGTTAACATGTTACACCCTAAAAAGTATGAAATAAAATAAAATGAGGGCATGGAGAACTCACATGATATAAATAAAATGATGAGAAGTATTTCAACAAGGCTCCAAAGATTTCTCTTACAAGTTGCCTAGACGTATAGATTCCAAGATTTAGTTCGATAATAATATTAACAATGAGACGTGAACTAGGGTTTCAATTGGAATTTGGGGATTTTTAATAAATAAATCAAGCAAAAAAAATAAAGCAATCGTTTATGTTTTGGATTCATAATGTTGGAATCAATAAATTAAAAATAAGAATCAATGATTTAACTAGTTGAATTAATAATGATTAAATATGATATATGAAAAGAGATAAATAATTCAATAATTAATTATTTAAATTTGATAAAGGTAATTAATTAGTATTTTTTTTAAATGACCTTAAAACTATCATTTTATAATGTTTTTAAACATTTTAAACGATCTTTGAAAAAGTCTTAAAATATCAAAACTTTAAAACAATAATAAGGAAATAATAGAAAATTATATTGTTTTATAAGTTCCAAAAACTTAATATAGTTTAAGAGATAACGTTATTAACTAGTTATATATAACATGGTTAAATGAAAAGGTGAATAACTAATTATTTAAAGAAATATTTCAATAACTATTTAAATAATTATTCATATAACATATTGATTTATAATGTTTCGAATAATCTCCATTTAAAGTAATGTGATTTAAATGATGAATATTTAAAGGAAACATTTGGACTGATAGTTTATTAATTATTATTTAAAATAAACCAATAAAAATATTTTATTAAAAAGAGTATTTAATTATTTTAAATTTAGAAAAATTACAAAAATGATTTGATGACTTTAAAAATATTAAAAGTTTACAAAATCCATTTTTGTAGTTATTAAAAATTTTCTATAATTAATTTAAGGGCTAAAAAGCCTTAAAAATAATATATGAGGGTGCCCGGGTTCGAACCCAGGACCTCAAGGTTGGTATGCAAGTGGGTGACAAGTAAACCAGGGCCTCGGTCATGGTTTATGTTGGTTTCGAATTCTTATAAACACAAACAACCAGACATCCCCAAATCACTATGAACCCTAGTTCGATTAAATCAATTTTGAACATCAATTCGATCTTATTAGCCAAGTTAACCATGGGCCTTTTGATCCCCATGTGATTTCGAGTATGTATATGGGTTTAATTACCCGGTTGAAGTGAAGTAAATGGCGAGACAGACGACGAACAAACCGCGGCCAACGTGAGTTCATTTGATGAGCAAATGTTGACAATAATCAAATTAGATTGATTGGAATGTGTGTTTTGATAGAGGTGCAGGTTCGCGATGAAGATGATGATTGAAATCAAGGTTTGTGTTTGTTTCAGGTGTAATTGGAGGTTGTAAATAATTAAGTTCAGCTAGAAAATTTTGTGGGTTCATTTTATTAGATTATTATTAGAATTAAATGTTCGAACGGCCATAGGGTTTATAGCATATTTTATGCTCTCGGTGGAGCTTTGTAACCGATGCTTTAACTCTCTTATTTGATGATTAACGATTCTAATCAAGTTCTAAAGGAGTTGGTAATGGTTGTGGATAAAAAAACAATTAATTTGATGGTTTATGGGGTCGTTGGAGCCGCGTCGGGGCTTCCCGGCCGGCGACCAGAAAAACGGGGTGGGGAAAAATGGTCGGGTTGTTTTTAAACCAAATTACTTATTTGGTCCCTCATGATTTTCATAGTTGTTATTTTATGACCAAACTTATATATTAAGTTTCAAAAATTACAAATTTAAACCGTTGACTTATAAAAGCTAATTTAAGTAATAAATCAAATTAATCATTTATTATTATTTTTTTTAAACTTTCATAAAGCTTGTAAACTTTATAATTTAGGTTTTTATTTTTAATATTAAAAATTCATAACTACTAATGAAACTTTATAAGTTTATTAAAAGTCATTTTATAACTTCATAAATTTTAAGTAAACTTTTGCATTTAATTATTTATTGTAAAAATGATGAATAACACTTTATAACATACAAAAAGAATTATTTGTAAGCCTATAAATTATTACAAGTTGTTTTAAATAATTAGTAAATAGATAATCCACAATGTAAGTTGTATTTAGTCCATTAAAACTATTAAAATAATTTAATAATGGAAACCCAAAATGAGTTCGGGTTGGGGTTTATAATTTGAAAATTGGTGGATGTTACATCCCACATCATTTAGTTATTGAATTTAATGTGTCCGAGTAAGTATAAATGATGTTTTTGACTTAAACATTCATTATTTACTTTTTCAGAGCACTTTTCAAACCTAGAAAAGCGCACTCAACAAACCTTTTCCTTCACAAACATTCAAAATTACCAAAATTAATACACTTTTCCCATAACTGAGAGGGGATAGGTGGAGAAGACTAAGGAACTAGTGCTAATGAGAAATGAAGGCAAGAAGAAAGCTAATAGTATAAGACTTTTTGATCCGATTGAAACTAAACTTCTACATCCAAGCTACACTTCTTATCTAAATTATAAGTTCTTCCTAAAACTCAAAGATGATTAAACTCAGAATGACATATGCTTGTACTTGCATAACATTCAAGCAGTTGAAAAAACTGCAAGCAAAAGCCTATAAAAGAAGAACATATGAGGTTGGGATGTTGAAAGGAACTATTATCAAGGAAGTATGTGAATTGAGAATGTCAGAATAAGATGAGCTGGAAATAGTTAACAACCAAAGTTTTATGGAAATTTTGACAATAGAAGATGATATTCTGGGATTAAGCTTTGACACACTATAAAAGATATGCAGAATGGAGATCAAGTATAAATATGATGATCAAAAGGATGTAGTATCTTATTTCAATAAAAGATTATGTCAAGAATGAACGAGCTTTTAGTTTTGAAGAGTTGATTACAAGTGTCTAAGCCTAAGGGGGAGTATTGTTAGATCTAGGAACAATAGATCTACATCATTTTGTATAGTCTTAAAACTTTAATCAATACTCATAATGAATGATTATAATTCCTTATTCTGATGTATGCATTATGTATATAGGTTAACCCATATGTGTGTTGATTTATGTATGATTGAAGGTAAAACATTATCCTTGGTCAATTTATGAAATTGACTCAGTGTAAGAAATATCTGTGTATGAACACTTTGTTCATCCGTAAATATATTTCTTATAATAACAATCATTCGAAGATCTTCTACGGATGAACAACCAGCTTTGAAGTTCAAGTGAAGATACATTCTGAAGAACAATGTATCTTCGAAAGAATAAAGTATCTTCAGAAGAACAAGAGACCTTTGGAAGAACAAAGTATCTTTGGAAGAACAAGATACCTTTAGAAGAACAAAGTATCTTTGGAGGAACAAACTATCTTTGGAAGGACAAGCTAGCTTCGAAAGAACAAAGTACCTTCACAAGAACAAGATTCATGTGGATTAACAATCACCTACGGAAGACTATGCAGCTACAGAATCCAAACACTTGCTTTTTGAATAATACAAGTGTTACGAGTCAACAAGACAATTTTGAATCCCAAGAGATCCGGTGTTTCCTTAACAGAAACATAAATGTCTATAAATACGAGTACTAGGTTTTACATCAATTGTGGTGAGATGGACAAGCAATACAACGGCAAACAAAAACATCACATCGATCACAAAATCAATCCATCACAAACCCTAGCACCCATCACATCAATACATCATCAACATTAACGTGATCAAACTATTATTGTTTATAGCATTCATTCTTTATTCATCTATAATCATTAATCAGTTTTACTAAAATACTTTTGAATCAAATCTTGTTTGCTTATTTATTGTGTTCATATCATTGTGTTCGTCATAATAAACATTTTCTATATTTGATATTTATTCATACAACAATTAAAAAATAGTTAATGATCATTCCGCAATCATTAACTTGATTCCATTATAAAACTATTAATTCCTTATTGCGATCTTTGGATTCACAGGTGTTTGAAGATAAAACACGTCATAACCATTAATAATAAACTAATTGATTCTTGGTTATCAATAAAATGTTCGTATTCTTATGTCTGTAGTGTTGATTCTAATATATTCTTCTTAACTCTCAGAAACAGATGGCTAATTGATTTATGAAAGAGCATAATGTTTGTGCATTTGTTAATGCGGATGACCCTGTATGAGAAGGGTGTCTGAGACATGATCAGATATATGCGATGATCGAGTCTCTTCTATGCTTAACAACACAACATGTTATTCATCAAGCAAACATAATCTATTTCTAGAATTCTACATGAATTGAGGAGGATGGAGAATCAAATTTCATTATGGTAGATGTAAGGAATGTGCACTTAGGAATTGATGAATAGACAATCAAAAGGGTACTAGAGTTGGGAGATAAAGAAATACATTCATCATTTTATGGGTATCTATCATACTATGATGCCCGACATTTTTAGGGGTATCGTTTATTTTATTGTTACCATTTTAATTAAATCACACGTACTATTTCGTATTTATCAATAAGGGAAATACTCAAATAACAAAGGTCTTAAAACTAAAAAGTGTAAAAAGTAATCTTTTTGTAAATTTGTTAGGGTGTATTTCAGGAATAGCTATTTTTTTACTTTTTGCAAATACCCTTATTTTTCTTAACCATTTGTAACTTTTATGTGTGATATTATATTTTTATAAAAATTAAACCATATAAATGAGTGTGTTTAAATATTTAAAAGGAGTATAGTATTATTATATAAAAAACAATTTATTTTTTATGTTTTTAAGCTCATATCTCATCATTGTCATTGGTGTAGTTAATTTTGTCTTTTCATTAGTTATTGTGTTTGTCTAAAATGATGAATTTTAAAAATATATAACAATGGAATAACATTGTTTGTGTGCCTCTAATGTGTAAAACATAATAATAAATTAACAATTAACTAATCTAATACATTAAAATGGAAGACAAAATAACGCCCTGTCTCATTGTGTTTTTAAGCCCCATTGTGTTATCTTTAATATTTTGAGTTTTGAAAAATGTATTGGTAAAATAAAATTATTATGTACTTCTAGTTGTAAAACATACCCTGTTGACTGGTTCTTGCCGTGACCGACTTATATCATCACAATGTAGGGGAATGAAATAAGTTTAAACTTATATTTTTTACATCGCCCAAAACAATTGTATAGGTAGCAGTACACACCCAAAATACGTCAACGTAATATTGGTGAGCTCATATGTGTAAGACATAATAAACAATTGTATAGGTGCACTATAAAATGTATCACAATCAAGCCTGGCTCGGACTTACCTACCCAAGTGCTTAAATATCCCTTAACTCATGACTACTAAATTGTTGGGTTTAATTGTGCCCCACTACGCATGACAAAATTGCACTACTTTGTTACATAATGATTATTGAATCTTAATGTGGGGTTTCCCTACATAAAGGGTCCATTGTGTGCGGGGGATTCCCTAAATAGTATTATCCACAAATCACATGGCTCCTAATAGAGTTAATGATTGTTCTTGGTTCGGTGACAAGAGACGATAGTATTTGTAAGGTTTACACCTAAAGGCTGATGCAACAAAAGAACTCTGAACATGCAAGCATGAAGTACAAGGAAGTTACTTTGGAAGGTTTTACACAAATCAGTGAAATATGTTAAGTGTAAAATCTTCCATGACCATATCTTTCAATTCCAAATATGAATTCTTCAAAAGCTTTAGAGACAAAATCTTCCAAAGCATATTGATTTCTCCCGAAGAAAGAGAAGACAAGGTTTCTTTGATCACCTTTTGACAAAATGTTGAACTACTTTCCGTTGCCACATCTAAAGACTCACCAACTTTGATGAGTTGATAAAAAGGTCTATACTTTGTCGACTATAGGTTAAGGTTATTAGTATGTAACTTTCTACTAAAGTACCTGATGTATTGCAAAATACATTTCTTATTGATGTATATTTTGTATAATTTTTATTAGTTTTGAGTCAATTTTTATTGAAATAGATAAACTTTTCTTTAAATTTTGTTTTGCATGTTTTTTTTTAGCTAAAGGAAGCCGAACATAGAAGAAACAAGCTCGAAACGCGCTGAAAGGATGGGAGCTGAAAAAGTCAAACTGCTGGTCAATGCAGTGGCTCACACCCCAGCGAGCCATATGACTGTTTCCAGTCGCGGGGCGCGAGAGAACGCAGTGGCTCACACCCCAGCGAGCCAGTTTCATGTTTTCGGTCGCTGGGGCGCGAGAGGAGTCAGATCTGGACGCGAATTTGAGTTTTATAGCCTATTTTCAGCAGATTAAAAACATCATCATCTTGATTGCAAACCCCAGAACGAATTAGGCACTTTTGGGGCAATTTTGGAGCAAGGTTTTCAAGAATTTTGAAGCACGGGAAGCATTCGGATCAAGGAGTGAAGGCAAGGAACGCATTCGGATCATCTTCGTGTCATCCGGGTGTCCCGCTTTCTCTTTGTTTTTCGTTTCCATGTTTCCTACCATTGCTTTGACTTTACTTGTAGTTTTAATTGAAATTTTGAGTAGCTAAACGCTTTGTTACTGCTTAGACGGATGAATGGTTGGTTAAAGTTTGGATTTTTAATGGAATTTCATGTGATTTATGGTTGTCTTTGAATTGTAGGATTGTTTAGTCTCATGTTTGAATGCATTTGAATGCTTGTTACTGATTGAACACTGTTTATTACTTTACATAACGCTTGGTGACTGTCTATATCACATGTAGGGTTATGTTAGGTCATAGATTTTGGTGATTGTCTATGTCATAGAATAAATCTTTGGTCTTTGAAGTTAAAATGCGCAATAGGCTTTAAAAGTGATGTTCGGTAATCAATTAGGTTCAAGTGTTCTGCTTAACTCATTACTGTGAGGTTTGGGTTTGTTGCTAGGTCTAAGTCATTAAACCGTAAGGTAGGAGCTTTTGTGAGGAAGTGACCCTTTTGACTATTGTCTAGTAAGTTCATTTGAGAGATTTGACTAACTTTGGTTTAGGTCCTGTGAAGGAGTAGATCACAAAAGTACTTTCATTGACCCATTAGACATCTCATGAGAGTAAGATTAACAACCGGTAGGTAAATAAACCTTAGGGTGTCGTGTAGTACTCTTGAGAGTGATTAGGAGGCTTAGATATCCCGAAAGGTGAGAACTTTAAGATCCCGGTTCCCATAATAAACAACTTTCCATTAGAAACCATTATTTGAACAACCAGGATTCCTGTCTAAGCAGTATCGTCCCATTTCTGAATTTCAATCCATTTCTATTTGTGTCTTTAATTGTCTTAGCTAATTTAGTTGTTATTTTACTTCATTTACTTTATTAAGAAATTGTTAAAACCCCCCTTTTATATAAACAAAATAGTTAGTTCGTGTGAGTTAAGTCTAAATCAAGTGAATTAACGTGGTTCTATCTAGAGTCTCGTGGGTTCGATATCCGGACTTATTTTAGCTATACTAGAGTCGATCGGTACACTTGCCGGTTAGTAGTTTAGTGTGTTTTAGTGAGTCTAGAGTATTACTTAGAGTCTAATTTAGGGTAATTTAGTTAATATAATTAAACTACTTTTTAGCACATCAAGTTTTTGGCGCCGTTGCCGGGGACTCTTTGCAATTGCGTTAATTAGCTTGTTTTTAGTCTTTTTGCTACTTTGAGTCTGTTTTGTTTATTTTTATTTAGTTCTGTTTATTTTCAATTTTCTTAATTTTTGTTCTCCTGACATCTTCTCTTTTGCTTGAATTGCAGTACATGCCACATACCCGTTCAAAGGGACCACCACCGCGACGCACGACGGATTCTGCTTTTGCTTTCGTCAAATCAGAGGTAAGTACTTCTTCTTCTTCTTCGAGCACACACACATCTTCATCCAGACCATCCGCATTCGATTATTCACTACAAACCTCACCCGAATCTACACCCAACTCTACACCACCCACGTCTGCACCTACTAGTCCTAGAATTAACCAACCACAAATGGCTGACCGTAGGACTATTCACCAACAATCCACCCAGGGATTCACCGGAGTTAACTCTCCAATCACTTGCCCTCAGATTGCCAATGAAAACTCTTGGAAAATCCCATCCTACATCATGACCGCCATCACTAACACTTGTCAATTTAATGGTCGTGATGATGAGGATGCCCCGGCCCACATTGCTCGTCTAACCCGTATCTGTGGCACCTTCCGGCTACAAGGTGCAAATGATGATGCAATCTTTCTGCAACTGTTTCCCTTCTCGCTTGCGGGACGAGCCGCCACTTGGCTTGATTCGCAGCCTGCAGGGACTTTCACTACTTGGGCAGCGCTTCGCCAAGGGTTTCTGAACAAGTACTTCCCACCCACAAAAACATCTAAGCTTCAAGACTAGATTCACTCATTCCGTATGGAGCCTGATGAGCCTTACTACCTTGCTTGGGAGTGGTTTCAAAACCTGCTCAACAAATGCTCCCAACATGGTTTGTCTGATTGGGCCCTAGTAGAGAAATTCTACAATGGGCTCACTTATGAAACTAAGGCCCGTTTTGATACTTCTGCGGGAGGGCATTTGAGAGTTTTGCCCAGTCTGAGTATGAGCAGCGGTCTGCTACTAGGAATTCTACTCCTAACTTGAGTACACCCGTATCTTCACGAGGTGTTCACCAAGTCACCTTGGATACTCAGGTGGCTGCTGCTTTAGAAAGAAACTGACCCGTGAGATGAAAGAACTTAAGGCTAAGGTTGATAGGTGTGAGATGTGTAGGGGAGGCCATGGTACTTTAGAGTGTCCCTTCCTCATCACTTTAGCAGCCCTTTACGAGAGGATGGATTTGGGGTTCGCTCAGATGGACGTAGGATTTGCCAGGATGGATGCGGGGTTCGCTCGCATGGACCATAGGCTAGACACGCAGGATGGCGCAATCAGGTACATGATGGGATGGATGAGCATGCAGGTTCCTGAGTTCTTTCAGCCGGGGTATTACCCTCCAAGTGGGCAGAGTAGTTCATTTCAGGGTGCTTCAGGTTCATATGATCACACATGTGTCCCATATCCCGAGCGTTTGATACATCAAAAACATCAAAAGGAATATGGACATTTTCTTGATCTGTTCAAGCAGCTCAAGATTAATCTTCCTTTCATTGAGGCTCTCCAGCATATGCCCAAATATGCTAAGTTTTTAAAAGACCTGCTGAAAAGCAAGGACAAAATGGGAGAGCTCTTGAACATTTCTTTGACAGCGGGGTGCTCTGCAGTTGTTCTGAATAGGCTGCCAGAGAAATTGATTGATCCGGGAATCTTCACGATCCCGTGTGTTTTCGGTAGTAACATGCAGAGCCACGCGTTGGCAGACTCGGGTGCTAGTATTAATTTGATGCCATATTCACTTTACGAGAAACTAAACCTGGGGAGCTAACTCCAACGCGTATGACTTTATCCCTTGCGGATCGATCAATTAAATACCCGCGGGGCATTGTGGAGAATCTGTTAGTCAAAGTTGATAAGTTCGTTTTCCCCGCCGACTTTGTGATTGTAGACATGGAAGCCGACCACCGAGTACCTCTTATTCTGGGGCGTCCATATTTGCGTACCGCCAAAGCACTCATTGATGTCTTTGACGGTAAAATCACTCTTCGAGTAGGAAACAAGAATGTCACCTTTGAGATCGCTAGGTCCATGAACCATCCAGGAGTTCAGGACGACTTTAGCGGTCCGTCAGATTCCGTCTACTTCATAAATTCATTCATTTCACATGTGAATCAATGCCTAGAGTACATTTGTGGAGCAGATTTAGTGAGAGAGGATAGAGAGGAGGAGCCGGTAGTAGTTGAGGAAGATGCTCCTGTACTCCCGGAAGCATTAGATAGTGGAGATGCTAGAGAGGAGAGTAGGACACCACCAGTTGAGACACCACCACCCCTAGAGCTTAAAGTCCTACCCTCCCACTTAGAGTATGCTTACCTAGGAGAGAATGCTAGTTTGCCCGTCATCATTTCATCTAAATTGATGGAGGAAGAGAAGTCTCGGCTCATTGATGTGTTGAAAACACACAAACAAGCCATTGCTTGGAGACTCTCTGATATTCAGGGCATAAGCCCCGCCTATTGCACCCACCAGATACTCATGCAGGATGATTACAAACCTGTGGTGCAACCTCAAAGGCGTCTCAACCCGAACATGCAAGAAGTTGTAAAGAAAGAGGTTCTTAAACTCATGGATGCAGGTTTGATCTACCCCATCTCTGATTCCCCTTGGGTGAGCCCGACCCAAGTTGTCCCCAAAAAGGGAGGAATGACGGTTGTAACGAATGCTAAAAATGAACTCATTCCTTCCCGAACGATCACTGGTTGGCGTGTGTGTATTGACTACCGCAGGCTTAACGACGCCACCCGTAAGGACCATTTTCCCCTACCTTTCATTGATCAGATGCTTGAGCGCCTTGCGGGTCGTCAGTTTTATTGCTTTCTCGACGGTTTTTCCGGGTATTTCCAAATCCCGATCGCACCGGAAGACCAAGAGAAAACCACATTTACATGTCCTTATGGCACATTTGCGTATCGACGCATGCCTTTTGGACTATGTAATGCACCGGCTACCTTTCAGCGGTGTATGGTGGCGATTTTCCAAGACATGGTGGAACACTCGATGGAAGTCTTCATGGATGACTTCTCGGTTTATGGCGATTCCTTTGACCATTGTTTAGGAAATTTAGAGAGAATGATGGTGAGATGTATAGAGACTAAGTTGATGTTGAATGGGAGAAGTGTCATTTTATGGTGACGGAAGGGATTGTGCTAGGACATAAGATATCACGGGCAGGGATAGAGGTAGATAGAGCTAAGATAGACACCATCAACCGATTACCTCCTCCCACTAGTGTAAGTCAATCGTAGTTTTCTTGGTCATGCGGGCTTCTATAGGCGTTTCATTAAGGATTTCTCTAAGATCACTCGCCCCATGACCCGTCTTTTGGAGAAAGACGTCCCATTCACCTTTGACGAGGAGTGTCTCAAATCCTTCAACTTTTTGAAGGATAAGCTTGTTAGTGCGCCTATTCTTATCTCGCCCGACTGGAGCTTGCCCTTTGAGCTCATGTGCGATGCGAGTGACTATGCCGTGGGGGCGGTATTAGGACAAAGAAAGGACAAGCACTTCCACCCGATTTACTACGCGAGCAAAACGCTAAACAATGCTCAAGAGAACTATACCAACGGAAAAGGAACTCTTAGCCGTAGTATTCGCGTTTGATAAATTCCGCTCCTATCTTGTTCTTTCCAAGACTGTAGTTTTCACCGACCATTCCGCTTTGCGTTTTCTTTTCCAAAAGAAAGACGCCAAACCACGACTCATTCGGTGGATACTTTTGCTTTCCGAGTTCGATATTGAGATTAGGGACAAGAAGGGAGCCGAGAATTTAGCGGCCGATCATCTTTCACGTTTAGAGGACCCGAGTAGAGAGGAGATTAGTGAGGAGGCGATAGGAGATAGGTTCCCTCATAAGACCATAGATTTTGTAGCGGCAGAGAAAGAGGGTTTGCCTTGGTTTAGTGATTTAGCTAACTATTTAGCTAACGGTTATGTGATGGAGAGTATGAGTGCCCAACAAAAGAGGAAGTTATTTAGGGATGCTAGGAAGTACATTTGGGATGATCCTTTTCTCTTTAGGATAAGTGGAGATCGTGTTCTTAGGAGATGTGTGTCTAGGGAGGAAGGTTTAGATATTCTTAGGCATGTCCATGAGGGGCTGACGGGTGGTCATCACGGTGCAAATACCACCGCCCAAAAGGTCTTTGATTGTGGTTTTTATTGGCCTTCGGTAGTTGCGGATGCGATTGAGTTTGTTAAGAAGTGTGATGCTTGCCAACGTACTGGTAACATTTCATCTAAGGACGAGATGCCCCAACAACCAATTCAAGTCCTTGAAGTTTTTGATGTATGGGGCATCGATTTCATGGGACCATTCCCCTCATCTCGAGGGAATAGGTACATACTCGTGGCTATTGACTATGTTTCCAAGTGGGTGGAAGCTCAAGCTTTGCCCACTAATGATGCCCGAGCAGTAGTGAAATTCCTCAAGAAGTTGTTCACACGTTTCGGTACACCTAGAGCCCTTATTAGCGACCGAGGGACTTGCAATTCTTTGATTGGAGAGAGCTTTAGAGCGATATGGCGTTACTCACCGCATATCCACCGCATACCATCCACAAACGAGCGGTCAAGTTGAAAACGCCAATAGGGGAGTGAAGAGGATTTTAGAGAAGGTTGTAGGTAAGAGCCGGAAGGATTGGTCAGATAAACTCGATGATGTGTTATGGGCATTTCCGACTGCCTACAAAACACCTTTGGGGACCACTCCATTTATGGTTGTGTATGGCAAAGCTTGCCATCTCCCGGTGAGTTAGAGCATCGGGCACTTTGGCTCTTAAGATGGTGAATTTGGACATAACCCAAGCGGCTAGGAGAAGATTCTTCCAAATTCATGAATTGGAAGCTTTGAGAGATGCGCTTACGAGCGTTCTTGGAGTATTAAGGAAAAGTCGAAAGCTTTACATGATCGAAAGCTGAAGGGTCTGAAGGAGTTTAAAACCGGGGATAAAGTGCTTTTATATAATTCACGTCTCAAGTTATTCCCCGGTAAGTTGAAGTCTAGATGGACGGGTCCTTATGTGGTGAAGGAGGTGTTCCCGTATGGCACAGTGGAGCTGATGAACGAATCTGACGGGAGTGTGTGGAAAGTGAATGGCCATAGGCTCAAACATTACCTAGGAGGGTCACTTGAAACGACCGAGATGGAGGAAACTCCATCGAGAGCATACCCACTTAGGTTTCGTGTTGAGAGAAACCCATTTTGTAGAGTTTGTATATTTTTTTGTCTTCTAATAGCTGAGGATGTAGGAAGTTTATTGCAAAAATAAGGCTTCAGGTAAGTTTCAGAGATAGAAAAAATTTGGGGTTGTTTCATTGAAGGTTGGTAATGTTACAAAAAATTTTCTAAGGCATGAAACTGAGAAAACAAAGAAACATTCTGCCAAAAACTGTCTCTCGCGCCCTAGCGAGAGAAATAACCAGAACCGGTCGCGCCCCGCCACTCACCCACCCAGCGCTCTCGCGCCCAGCGAGCGCCGGAATGGTTCAAGTCGCTCCCCGCGAGCTATTTCTTTCTCTCGCCACCCGCGACCGACAGTATACAGT
This sequence comes from Flaveria trinervia, assembly GCA_025506515.1. Classification (NCBI taxonomy): domain Eukaryota; kingdom Viridiplantae; phylum Streptophyta; class Magnoliopsida; order Asterales; family Asteraceae; genus Flaveria; species Flaveria trinervia. The sequence continues at coordinate 64,779,435 of CM046442.1, forward strand.
ACACACGCGGTCCGCGACTTCCTTCCGTCGCTCGCGCCCCAGCGACCGCTGGGGCCTTCCCTTTCGCGCCCCGCGAGGGGCAGTCTCTGGCAGACAGTTTCCTCTTTTGTTTCAAATTTTCACAGTATTTCCACTTTACTCCCACAATCATCTCTAACATCTTCTTTTCATCATCATCTTTCACCTACCACCATCTCCAGCATCTTATTTTCACTAAAACAAATTAAATCCACACCATTTTTCATCATCTCTAACACAACAATAACAAGATTCATCAAAAATTTTCATCATTTTCACCACATTAAGGGATCTAACCGGGGGTGCTAGTTCTTACAAAATCTCTAGTTCATCTTGTCTAATCCTCATCCAAGGTATGTCTTTTCTTGCAATTTTTTTATTTCCTTTTAGTTAGCATTTGGCAGTTGTTTGTTTTAGTTTATGCTTCTTTTCATTTTGCCTCATTTAGGATTAGGGTTTTCTTTAGTTAGATGTGCCATTGGTGTTTGAGTTAGGTGATTTATGCAAGGTTGAGCATTTCATGGTTTAGATTCATAGGCTTGATTTCTTGTATAAACATACTTTGTTGGGTGTGGTCACATTGAGTGTGGGGATATGGGTTGGTCAAATTTGTATGCAAATCACATTTTTATGAATCAAATTCGACACTCATGAACTTTTTAAATGCTAAAGTTCTAACTTTGTATGGTTGCACACTCAATGTAGTTAGATTTGGCACTTGAAGCTTAATTGAGGACAATTAAAGTGCCGGGATGATGTAGTGTACATTGAGTCCAGTTTAGTCTTTAGTTTTCATTTTGATTTAGGTTTAGATTTTGTTGTTGCTTTTACTTGGGCATGTACAAGTTCAAAACACTACACCCGTACTCAATCTCCATTCGGGTGTGGTTGTTTATATACTTAGCTCTCGTAAACTGTAACTCATGTTTTTGTTTTTTGTTCGATATTTTTTTATGTTTTGCGTGTGTTTTTGTAAATTATAAAAAAAATATAAATAAAAAAATAGCTTGTTTTTGTCGCATATGTCAGGTGCTGGACCATCTTCTAAAAGAGGTAAGAAAAGGGGGCCAACACCTATGCCCCGTGGAACCCGAACGAGCCAGTACCAGCGAGGCCAACAGAATATGTTCGCATAGTCGAATACGTGAGCCCGGGAATTCCGCATGGTCAGAGTGACAGAATACGGGATAGCCCTTTATTACAGTTTGAGGTCGACTCGTGTGAGCACGAGAGATTAGACAGTTTAGTTGATGTTGGGCTTCTCCCGTTTCGGAGGATAGATTGGGACCTCATAGAACGCCTCGGCTCAAGGGCGCGAGTTGAACAGTTATTGGGGCCGAGGTTTAGATGGGTTTTGGATTGTCCAGCAAGACAGTACAGAGAGCTTACCCTAGAATTCCACTCCACGTTTGACTATAAGCCGGACAACTTCCAAGAACAAGATGCGGTTTTCTTCGCTTTGGGTAGACAATCCTACGAGATGACTATCCCCCGGTTCGCACACGCGTTACAGTTTTACACGCAGAAGAGGTTGAATCTGAAGAATTCAGAACTAGCCTACAGGGGGTTTTCAAGAAGCGTCATCCGTATGGTGTTCAGACGAGTGAGCTAGCTAGGTTTTGGGGCACCATTTCTCGAGTGCCATTTTCAAACAACATGGTGGCTAGTGATATTACTGACCCGATCTTGCGCTTCATCCATAAAATTCTGGCAGCCACTTTTGTCGGAAGAGGTCAGGGAGACAACAAAGTAAACCAGATTAGCCTATTTTGTTTGATGTGTATGGTAGAGGGGAGAAACGCCAACCTGGCGACATTATTTGCATTGTCTATGAAGAGGCCTTGGAGAGGCGGAAAGGGGGCCAGGATTTATTGCGGACCCTATGTGACTTGGTTAGCCGAGAGCTTAGGGGTGTTTGACAGGTACCCTGCAGAGCACATGAGAGAGGGACCTGTACCATGTTACATGAGGGTGTCAGACCTGCAGGCTGCAGGTATCTTGACATATCAGGACCCTCCGACTTGGATGAGTACCACGAGGGTCCACAGGTCCAGCCTCCTGCGGGCACTGATGCAGAGGCCGCAATGCAGAGTGCCATACCCACTAGATATCAGGTTCTCCCGAGAACCCGTCAGCAGATGCCCGCCCCCCAGTACCCTAGGAGACAACCTCCACCTGACCGGTCACTTTAGCAGCCCTTTACGAGAGGATGGATTTGATTTGGGGTTCGCTCAGATGGACGCAGGATGGATGCGGGGTTCGCTCGCATGGACCATAGGCTAGACACGCAGGACGGCGCAATCAGGTACATGATGGGACGGATGAGCATGCAAGTTCCTAAGTTCTTTCAGCCGGGCTATTACCCTCCAAGTGGGCAGAGTAGTTCATTTCAGGGTGCTTCAGGTTCATATCCGGGTAGACACACAGACATGGAGCCGGAATTTCAAATCTATGGGGAAGAAGAGAGAGGAGTCGGAGGAGGACGAGGAGTGATGAGGAGAGAGCGCATCTGTGGCATTTGTCTTGTATCTTTTATGTTGTTTCCATTCACCTAATGGTCTGTATTATACACTTTGGTTGGTGGGGCTATGGGTTGCTATTGTGTTTCTTATGAACTCTGAATTGTACATTTATTTGTCTTTTGTTTAGTTTATCATTTTGTTTGCTAGTAGTTGTTTGTGATAACAGGTTGGCTGAGCATGTTGGGATAGACAGGCATATGTGGCATTGACTGGCATACTGACAGTCTCACTACCCAGCTAAGTCGTTTCACTTATATTCTTTGTAAAATTCGTTCATTTATTTTTCAATTTTTGTTAGAAGTTTGCTTAGGTAGTTATGTTTCCATCTTTGCATTAGGACAATGCAAGATTCAGTGTGGGGATGGGACATAGTTAACTTAGTTGTCTTGCTTTTAAAATTTTAATCTTACAAGTTAAAAAAAAATCAAAAAGAATGTCCTTGAAAATGAAAGTTTTTGCAACAAAATGGAAGATGATATAATCACTGGATACTGTTTTCTCTAACAAATGAAATTGTTTTGAAAAAGAACATGCATGATTAGGATGTATTGGTAGGCCCAACCGACTTTGAAAAAGTCCCTTAAGTGTCTAATTAATCAAACATAATGAAACGCTTGGAAATCTTGTGGGTTGTCGCCTTGGGGGGAATGCGGTGAAGCTGAAAACCGCTAATATAGTGAAAAAGGACCATTACAAGTTCACCATAGAATTACGCAAGTGGTAAATCATGAAAGCAAAACAAAAAAAAAATAAAAAAAAATGACAAAGCCTATGGTGTTATCCATCGGGATAGTGACTCGGTGTTTAACAGCCCTCTAGGTGGAGTCGCCAAAAATAAATAAAAAGCATTTCGGGTCTATGTTGTTTCCCTCTGGGATGGCGACTTGGAGATAACAACCTCTGGGACGAATTGTAGAAAAAAAAAGTTTGCTCATGAGAATCCATTATTCGTTCCTGGTTGGTATTTAAACCTGGAAGGGGTTTGAACTAGAAATGGTAGGGCAGTCCCTATACCTTATACGCTTGAAGCGGGACTAGGTTGAGTCGTGTGCTTCCCGAGTTTGAGACCCATCGATTTAAGAACAAACGAACTTGTACGTAAAGCTTGACACGAAAGGGGTTTTGATAAGTCGGTGGTGGGTTTAAGTGGATAACAATACCGGTAATCGTGGTCACGTGTGTTTATGTATTTATGTAGTATTTAGAGATTACTTTGTTGTTTTTCCAGTTATGATTCCATTGCAATAGTTATTTTTCGAGGACGAAAAAAGATTAAGTGTGGGATATTTGATGTATTGCAAAATACATTTCTTATTCATGTATATTTTGTATAATTTTTATTAGTTTTGAGTCAATTTTTATTGAAATAGATAAACTTTCTTTAAATTTTGTTTGCATGTTTTTTTTAGCTAAAGGAAGCCGAACATAGAAGAAACGAGCTCGAAACGCGCTGAAAGGATGGGAGCTGAAAATGTCAAACTGCTGGTCAACGCAGTGGCTCACACCCCAGCGAGCCATATGACTGTTTCCAGTCGCGGGGCGCGCAGAGAACGCAGTGGCTCACACCCCAGCGAGCCAGTTTCATGTTTTCGGTCGCTGGGGCGCGAGAGGAGTCAGATCTGGACGCGAATTTGAGTTTTATAGCCTATTTTCAGCAGATTAAAAACATCATCATCTTGATTGCAAACCCTAGAACGAATTAGGCACTTTTGGGGCAATTTTGGAGCAAGGTTTTCAAGAATTTTGAAGCACGGGAAGCATTCGGATCAAGGAGTGAAGGCAAGGAACGCATTCGGATCATCTTCGTGTCATCGGGTGTCCCGCTTTCTCTTTGTTTTTCGTTTCCATGTTTCCTACCATTGCTTTGACTTTACTTGTAGTTTTAATTGAAATTATGAGTAGCTAAACGCTTTGTTACTGCTTAGACAATGAATGGTTGATTAAAGTTTGGATTTTTAATGGAATTTCATGTGATTTATGGTTGTCTTTGAATTGTAGGATTGTTTAGTCTCATGTTTGAATGCATTTGAATGCTTGTTACTGATTGAACACTGTTTATTACTTACATAACGCTTGGTGACTGTCTATATCACATGTAGGGTTATGTTAGGTCATAGATTTTGGTGATTGTCTATGTCATAGAATAAATCTTTGGTCTTTGAAGTTAAAATGCGCAATAGGCTTTAAAGGTGATGTTCGGTAATCAATTAGGTTCAAGTGTTCTGCTTAACTCATTACTGTGAGGTTTGGTTTGTTGCTAGGTCTAAGTCATTAAACCGTAAGGTAGGAGCTTTTGTGAGGAAGTGACCCTTTTGACTATTGTCTAGTAAGTTCATTTGAGAGATTTGACTAACTTTGGTTTAGGTCCTGTGAAGGAGTAGATCACATAAGTACTTTCATTGACCCGTTAGACATCTCATGAGAGTAAGTTTAACAACCGGTAGGTAAATAAACCTTAGGGTGTCGTGTAGTACTCTTGAGAGTGATTAGGAGGCTTAGATATCCCGAAAGGTGAGAACTTTAAGATCCCGGTTCCCATAATAAACAACTTTCCATTAGAAACCATTATTTGAACAACCAGGATTCCTGTCTAAGCAGTATCGTCCCATTTCTGAATTTCAATCCATTTCTATTTGTGTCTTTAATTGTCTTAGCTCATTTAGTTGTTTTTTTACTTCATTTACTTTATTAAGAAATTGTTAAAACCCCCCCCTTTTATATAAAGAAAATAGTTAGTTCGTGTCAGTTAAGTCTAAATCAAGTGAATTAACGTGGTTCTATCTAGAGTCTCGTGGGTTCGATATCCGAACTTATTTTAGCTATACTAGAGTCGATCGGACTACACTTGCCGGTTAGTAGTTTAGTGTGTTTTAGTGAGTCTAGAGTATTACTTAGAGTCTAATTTAGGGTAATTTAGTTAATATAATTAAACTACTTTTTAGCACATTAGTACCTTTTATCCTTTTTATAGATATGCGCTATGGCATGTCATAGTCACAAGTCAAAAGAAAAATACCTTTTACTTATACATTGAACTTCCAGTTGGATTTCAAAGTATAACGGTAGTAAAATGAGGTATAAAGTATCTCAAGTACTGTCTTTTTATAATGTTTTATAATATTTGTTATAGAACTTGAGAGCAATATACATCATTCTTGAAAACCAATATTGTTGGAGCATATATAGTCATATATAGTGTGTCTGTGCTTGTCGAATAGTCTAGACTTAATGTTATACACCTGAGATGTTGTAAACACATGAAACGGTTCATTCACGGGAGCATATGCGAATGAGACTCAGTCGTACGACTGAGCCATGCTAATGGACGAGTTGCGCGACTGAGAGATGCGATTGGGACATTCGAAAGACTGAACCATAAGTATGGTCCAGTCGTACGATTGAACCATAAGCATGGTCCAGTTGTACGATTGAACCATATGCATGGTCCAATAGCACGAATGGGCCTAGTTGCATCTAATATGGGCCGAGGCCTATATATACTAGTTTCAATATGTAAAGAGATTAAGGGTTTTAGAGAGAGTGTGCCTCGGAGCCAAGTGCTGCCGGATGAGAGGGGGATCATACTCGATCTTCCCCTTGCCAAGAGTCTTGATTCTTATGTTGTAACGAGCTTGTAATCTTAGGTTTTATCGATGAAACCATTCAATTATAGTTCGTATTGTTGTTTGACTTTTGGTTTGTGCTGTTGTTTATCCTTCCGTCAAGAACATGCTCGAATGTTTATCGATCCAAAGCCGACTTCACAATTGGTATAAGAGCCGGTTATTGCTGGAATGATCTAACAACCATTCTAGCAACCCGAGCTCTTGATTTCTGGACAAAGTTCAGATCTTGACGTTAAACCCACTTCGTGTTCTTTGTGTTTTGCTCAGATCTTGTTACGTGTGTTGCTTCCATGTTAAAATCGAATTCGAAACCACGTTCCTATCACCCTTTCGAATCTGATGATGCCTACTTCGTTTTGGTTCATGTTAAATTCATCAGATTAGGGTTTTGGACAGCCCTGTGGCTGCAGATCTGAAAATCTGCGTGCAGACCGTTCATGTGACTGGGCCATGCGATTGAAGCATTCGTACGACTGCACCATGCGAATGGACCATTCGTACGACTAGACCAGTCGTATGTTCAGTCGTGCGACTGAATGGTCGTATGTTCAATCGCAAGAATGAGCCATCCACATTGACTCATCAACATTTGTTCCAGACCAAATAAAAAAGAAAGAGTCTGGAGCTGCTTCTTGCACAGATTTGAGGATGGGCAAAACATATTCACCCTGAGGTTCTTTTGTCAAATAACTTCGATGTATACCCCGTGATTCGTCGGACTTCGAGAATAGGTGAATGTTATTGGAACACGAAAGAGAGAAGGGAAGATGTAAACAGTCGATGCTGATTTTGTGGGGTAGTCAAGAGCATCTGACTACTTATGGGCCAATCAACTTATATTTATCCGCACAAAGAGGATTCTCATTCTTAGGGGGAATCCATGTATAAAGAAATTGAAGACGCAATCAGAAAGTAAGGATGTGAGCAGGTTTCTGATGATGAATCTACGTGCATGCTGATTTGTTTGATATTGTCAGCTGTGGATTGGAACCTTCAACATTTTGCCAATACACCGTGTGAAGACGCTAGAAGCGCACAATGTCTATATATTGTGATATACTGAATGTGAGGGGGAATTTCTGCAGGTGGTGATGTTAATCAGGTTAGCCTGTGTGAAGATTGAAGCAATGGAAAACTGTTCATATCATTATCTAGAAAAATCAGTCATATGGGGAAACTTGCTGCTATGATGGTGTTCTACAAAATAAACGAAACCTTTTGTGCCTAAATTCATTTTTAGGGATGTGGGTAACCTGATGAATGGGCAACGTTGGCTAATATGGTTTTCGTTTGATTCTATTGGCAACCAGAGCAAAGATTAACTGAAGATTGCAAGAGGTGTTATCTACTATTCGCAAGCAACGTCGAAGGGGGAATTTGTTGGAGCATATATAGTCATATATAGTGTGTCCATCGCTTGTCGAATAGTCTAGGCTTAATGTTATACACCTGATATGTTGTAAACACATGAAACTAGGTCATTCGCAGGAGCATATGCGAATGAGACTCAATCCTACCACTAAGCCATGCTAATGGACCAGTGGTGCGACTGAGAGATGTGATTGCGACATTCGTAAGACTGAACCATAAGTATGGTCCAGTCGTACGATTGAACCATAAGCATGGTCCAGTCATACGATTGAACCATACGCATGGTCCAATCGCATGAATGGGCCTAGTCGCATCTAATATGGGCTGAGGCCTATATATACCAATTTCAATTATAGAGAGACATAAAGGGTTTTAGAGAGAGTGTGCCCGGGAGCCTAGGGCTGCCGGATGAGAGGGGAGATCATGCTCGATCTTCCCCTTGCGAAGAGTCTTGATTTTTATATTGTAACGAGCTTGTAATCATTAGTTTTTGTTCAATGAAACCATTCAATTATAGTTCGTATTATTCTTTGACTTTTTGGTTTGTGCTCTGTTTATCCTTCGTTAAGATCATGCTCGGATGTTTATCGATCAAAAAACCTACTTCACAATTGGTATCAGTGCCGGTTACTGCTGGAATGATCTAACAATCATTCTAGCAACCCGAGCTCTTGATTTCTGGATCAAATTTCAGATCTGATGTTAAACCCACTTCATGTTCTTCGTGTTTTGCTAAGATCTTGTTACGTGTGTTGCTTCTACATTAAAATCGGATTCGAAATCACGTTCCTATCACCCTTTCGAATCTGATCATGTGTACTTTGTTTCAGTTCATGTTAAATTTATCATATTAGGGTTTTGGGCAGCCCTGGACGCTGCAGATCTGAAAATTTGCATGCAGGACCCGTTAATGCGACTGGGCCATGTGATTGGACCATTCGTATGAATGAGCCATGTGAATGGACCATTCGTGTGACTGGAGCAGTCGTATGATCAGTCGTGCGACTGGACCAATCGTATGTTCAATCACACGAATGAGCCATCCGCATTGACTCATCCGCATTGTTCCAGACCAAAAAAAAGAAAGAGTCCGGAACTGCTTCATGCACAGATTTGAGGATGAGCAAAGCATATTCACCCTGAGGTTCTTTTGTCAAATAAGTTGATGTATACCCCATTATTCGTCGGACTTCCAGAAAAGGTGAATGTAATTGGAACACGAAAGAAAGAAGAGAAGATGTCAGCAGTTGGTGCTGATTTTCTGGGGTAGTCAGGAGCATCTGACTACTTATGGGCAAATCAAGTTATATTTATCCGCAGAAAGGATTCTGCTTCTTAGGGGGAATCCACGTATACAGAAAGTGAAGACGCAATCAGAAAGTGATGATGTGAACTGGTTTCCGATGATGAATATTCGTGCATGCTGATTTGGTGATATTGTCAGCTGTGGATTGGAACCTTCCACCTTTTGCCCATACACCGTGTGAAGACGCAAGGAGAGCACAATGTCTATATATTGGGATATGCTGAATATGAGGGGGAATTTCTGCAGGTTTTAATGTTAATCATGTTAGCCTATGTGAAGATTGAAGCAATGGAAAACTGTTCATGTAATTATGTGGAAAAATCAGTCATATGGGGAATCTTGCTGCTATGATGGTGTTCTACAAAGTAAAGGAAACCTGTTGTGCCTAAATTCATTTTCAGGGATGTGTGTAACTTGACGGATCGACAACGTGGCTAATATGGTTTTCGTTTGATTCTGTTGGCAACCAGAGCAAAGATTGACCGAAGATTGTAAGAGGTGTTATCTACTATTCGCAAGCAACGTCCAAGGGGAATTTGTTGGAGCATATATAGTCGTATATAGTGTGTCCGTCGCTTGTCGAATAGTCTAGGCTTAATGTTATACACCTGATATGTTGTAAACACATGAAACTGGGTCATTCGCAGGAGCATATGCGAATGAGACTCAGTCGTACGACTAAGCTATGCTAATGGACGAGTCATGCGACTGAGAGATGTGATTGGGACATTCGTAAGACTGAACCATAAGCATGGTCCAGTCGTACGATTGAACCATAAGCATGGTCCAGTTGTACGATTGAACCATAAGCATGGTCCAGTCGTACGATTGAACCATACGCATGGTCCAATCGCACTAATGGGCCTAGTCGCATCTAATATGGGCTAAGGCCTATATATACCAGTTTCAATGTGTAGAGAGATAAAGGGTTTTAGAGAGAGTGTGCCCGGGACCCTAAGGCTGCCGGATGAGAGGGGAGATCATGCTCGATCTTCCCCTTGCCAATAGTCTTGATTCTTATGTTGTAATGAGCTTGTAATCGTTAGGTTTTGTTCAATGAAACTATTCAATTATAGTTTGTATTATTGTTTGACCTTTTGGTTTGTGTTGTTGTTTATCCTTCCGTCAATATCACGCTCGGATGTTTATCGATCCAAAAACTGATTTCACAAATATTATCTTGTTCTGTCTCATATTTATTTGTGTTCTTAGTATCATAACCAAAAACTTGGTTCCGTATTTTTTCCATTAAGTGTTCTAAGTCTCTTCTCACTATGAAACTGTTGCATTCACCCCTATAGGGCCATCAAAGGGGTCAATAGAATTAGTTTCACCAGGCAGAGAAAATTAGAACTATTAACATCTCAAATATAGAACAGGGTTTTAAGTTGATAATACTAAAAACACAAGTATGTATGAGACAAAACTAAGAACAAGAAGAAGCACAATATATTATTTGGTTTTCAAGAATGCTATATATTGCTCTCAAGTTGTATTACAAGTGTTAGAAAGCATATACATAAATACAAATACTTTAGACACATTATACTACATCCTATAACCGATTATACTTTGAAAGTTAGCTATAACACTAATCTAGAGAAAAAGATCAATGTATAGTTAGAAAGCAAATTGCCTTTTGACTTGTGACTATGACATGCCATAGCTCGCTTCCTAATATATTACTAAAAGAATACAAGGTACAAAGGTAGAAAGGTAGAAATTTACACATTAATGATCTTAGTCCACATTTGACAAAAGCATGGACCTTTTTACCAAATCACATAACTTGGTGACTATCGAGCGGTGGCAGCGAAAAGTTGTTTAGCTTTTTCTCAAAAGGTGATCAGAGAAAGCATGACTTCTCTGTCTTCAGAGTAAACAGCCTTTGGCTTAGGAAGACTTGTCTATTAAGCTTTGGAAGTCTTCATCTTTTTCTTCAAAAGATTTGGTCATTTCGATTCGAAAGATTTTACCTTAGCATATTTCCTTTGAGTTGTGTACAACTTCTAAAGTAAATTTACTTTGTACTTCATCGATGCATGTTGAGTGCTCTTTAATTGATTTGGTTGCATCAACCTTTAAGTATAAACCTTACAAACTTCCCTTAGGTTGATGTTACCAAAACACAAGAAATTACTCATCTATTGATGATCCTTATCAGGATCAAGAGCACTTATTTCATTGTCAATTGGTAAGTATCCCTCAGACTCAATTAGCATCTCTTCATGTCATAGTAATGATGTAAAGAAAGACCAAGTATGTTTTGCCAGAAATAAATATCTTGACTCCTTGATCTCTAGTGACATATACCATATGTCTGGATTAGCAACAAAGGTCTAGGACAAGATTGATCTCCTAATAGCAAGAGGTTCTATATTAATGCACTTGGTTGAGAAGCCTCTTCCTGGGCATCGTTAGGATGCTCTGACTTATCTTGAGGTGTAGAGGTGGATGCCTTGGACTTCTTCTTATTCTTTTTTGTGTCCCTTCTAATGGACATCCTTTTCTTCCTTTTTCTAGACTTTAACTAAGGAGATTGACCTTCAACACCAGGTTGTTCTTGAATGTCTTCCTCTATTGGGTCCTTTTTGTTTAGATGTTTGGTAGAAAAGAGATGAGGACCCTACTATGGATTCAAAGATGAAGTTTTACATGGTTTAGCACTAGGTCCATGTTGTGTTGTTTGTTGTGGTTCAACCTTTTTTTCAACTTTAGGTGCTTCTGAACCTAGTAGAGAATGCAAGTCAATAATCTCACCCCTTTTGATCTTCTACTTGATCACCCTAATGTGATCATCCATTTTTTATTGAGACATTCGATCGAGCCTCCTTTTGAAGAATCCATATAGCTTGAACAAGCTCACCATTCTCTGCCTATCAATAGAATTCTTTAGACTTTTTTATATGGAGGCTCATGACTTTGCACCTTCTTCTCTCATATTCTTCTTAGCATCCTTTTGTTATTTTATTACTTATTATTTAAGCTGCTTGTGGTACTCAAATTCTATATACTCATAGGAAAAAGGAAGAAGTGTCACTGCTTGATAAACTCTTATGGCACTCAGGTAGATTATCATGTTTTGTCTTTCCTTTTCTTTGTCTACCTGGTGTTGTTGCTTAGTTGCCATAGTCTTTGTCTTAGGGCTTAAAAATTTGGTCTCAGAAGAAAGAAATGCTTCCGAAGTACTGAATTCTACTTCATTGGATGTAAGATCTTCTAGTCACCAAAACTTTTATAGTTTTCCAAACTTTCTATGTACTAAAAGTCATGTCTAATCTTCCAAATATGGTGTGTAAGATAAAGGAAGACCATATGACTAAAAGTTCTTCATTATCAATAGCCAATGATCCTCAAAGCCTAAATATATGATCAATCACCTTTGCACTGTCTTTAGTTAACTTTAAGAAGCCCAAGACCAACAAGGCTTGGGTTTTCATATGTAACTAATCATCTATTTCTATGCAGGAATGGCTAAAGACTGAACGAAATGTATGGATCATTGCTTGTAGCTTTTCTAGGCACATAACAGACAATGGCTCTTTTATTCAAAACTTTCAGAAAATTGATGGAGGGCTAGTTTCTTTGGGTGAAGATTTAGGTAGTTACATTAGTGGAAGGGCATGGTCGCAAATGGTAACCTTAGCATTTTGAAAGTAAAGTTTGTCATGGAATTTTGTTACAATCTACTGAGTGTATGTCAATTTTGTGATCAGAGACACAACATGCTCTTCACCGAGCATGAGTGCATTATTTCCAAGCTTAGGGTGGCCATTCCTTAAGATCATATTCTTCTTAGAACCCCCAGGAAAGGGAACTTGTACAAGATGGATTTATAGGAAACATCCCATTTAAGAGAAGTTTCTAGCTTTCTATTTAAAGTAAATGGTTATGAGTGTTTCCTCTAGCATAAAAAAAACCATGTAACTTTAAAAACATGAATTAGTTAATTAAGAATGATCTTGTAAGTGGAATGCCAATGTAAGAGTTTACAAGTGATGACAACTGTGTTGCATGCCTGAAAGGGAAGGAACACAAAGTGTCTCACAAGCAAAAGGAAAGGAACCACATCACTACACCTTTACATTTTCTTCCATAGAACTAAGGATGAGATTCTTGAGACCTTAAGAAAGTTTATTCTATTTTTTTAGAATCAGTATGATCACATGGTTAAAACTATAAGATATGATCAAGGATCTAAATTCAAGAACCAAATCTTTGATGCATTTTGTGAAGAAAAGGGTATTACAAGACAATATAGTGCTCCGAAGACTTCTCAAAAATTGGTGTTGCTGAGAGGAGAAACATGACCCTTACTAAAGTTGCCTGTTATGTGTAGAACTTAGTTTGTATTTGGGAACAAGATAGATGATTGGGGACTTGTCATCAAGGAATATGCAAGAATAGTTGTTCAAGGATACACATAATAAGTTGGGATAGCTACAAAGATGCTTTTGATCTAATAACAAGACTCAAAGCTGTTATGATATTCCTTTCTTTTGCTGCATCCAAGGACTTCAAGTTCTACCAACTTGATGTAAAGTGTGCTTTTATATGGGGTGATTGATGAGGAAGTCTATGTCAAACAACCACGTGAGTTTGAAGACATAGATCATCCTGATTATGTCTACGAGCTTGATAAAGCTCTTTATAGATTGCACCAAGCTCCAACAAATTAGTATGAGACACTATCCCACTACCTCTATCAACATAGCTACCAGAAGGGTACTATAGATCGAATACTCTTCATTAAAGTAACATGGAATAACTTGATGTTTTTTCAAGTTTAGGTAGATGACATTATCTTTGGGTCACCTAATCTAAACCTCTGTAAGGACTTTAAGAAAATGATGAAAAATAATGTGTGCAATGGGGTAACTCAAATTTTTAATTCTAGGAATTCAAGTGAAGTAGGTTGACTATAGCATCTTTATAAATCAGTCAAAGTATGTACAGATTCGAGTTGAATAAATGTAAGGTTACGAAGACAACCATAGCCAGAAAGCACACCCTAAGACATTTTCTTGAGAGAGAGTGAGTTGATGAACATCTTAACTAGGCTATGATTGGGTCTTTTATGTACCTCACAGCTAGCAGGCCTGATATCATGTTTTCCACATGTATTTGTGCAAGATATCAAGCCAACCCCAAGATGTCACACCTAGTTGCTTTCAAGAGGATTCTAAGATATATCAAAGATGCTCCAAACCTAGGCATTTGGTATCAAAAGAATTTTGATTTCAATTTGTATGTGCGTATCAGTTGAATGGGTTATGAGATTGAGATTCTTACTAATGATCGAATATAGTGATTGAGTTAATGATTGAATGGTGGAATCATACAATCAAGAAACATTCAATATAGAATAAATACTCATAAATGCTTTGTATATATTAATAAAGGTGATTGATTACAATGACTGCTACGGTTTAGCAAGAAAAGTAATAATGCACCTAAAGAATACACAATATTCTAATTGTCTAATTTATCTCATCTCATGTACGAGGTTTTCTATTCTATTTATAGGCAGACAAGATGCGTTTTACAAAATGACTAAACTACCCCCGACCTATTACATCAGAACTAGTCTAAGTCTTGATACGCATCTCTACTTGTTCATCCGTATTGGCAAATGCGGATGAGTTGACTTGATCAGCATTTCTTCACTTGATCATTCAGCATTGGTATGTTGGTCATCCACATTGGTTTATACGGATGAGCAAATACTTCTGTGCATTTGTCTGGTCATTCGCATTGCCAAATATGGATGAACAAAATCTTGTCCGCATTTCTTCTTGGTCTTCCACATTTGTTAATGCGGAAGAACAAATACTTGTCAGCATTTTTTATTTGCCTTCCACATTGACAAATACGGATAGCCATACTTGGTTTTTCTTCTGTGCAGGATCTTCATCCGCATTACTTCTTGGACTTGTGGGAATCCAGCAGAGCAACCATCAACTCATCCATTGAATTAGCATATGTAATCCTTTCATGGTCTAACAATACTCCCCCTAAGGATTATACAGCCTATGTTCTTCAATGTTTGGGTAGTGATTGAGGTTGTGATGATTCTACTGGGTCTTGTGATGGTGTAAAAGGTGCTGCATGAGCTAGATTCAAAATTGCCTTGATCATGTTGACAAGGTCTTGAGCTTGTGGCATTTTTTCCCTATTTAGTACATGAATCTTAATTTTGCTCATATTATGAATGGCTTCTAATGGTAGTTTCTTAAGTAAAACTGGTTCCTAAATAGACACTGTGGATAGCCCATCCCTGTGAATTAAAAGAGCACCATCTACATCAACTTCTAGTTTGACAATGTTGATCATATTCCATCTTTAATATTTTGATGCACTTTAGAAAAAAATGAAGATCTTTTTGACCCAATTTGTTTGATATCTCTCTGAAGTTCCTTGTGTATATGTAGTGAATATAGGATTGATCCAATAGTCTCACTTCATAACCACTGAACAATCTGATTTTTGCACCTTTTTTACCTCCCCACGTCCTCTTAATCACCAATTCATAGGTCTTCTCATCATAATAAATATTTGAGATTGGTACTGAGGAATGAGTGCCAGCCACCATTGTTTTTATCAATGATTTTTTAGATTTCACCTTTAGTTCTGGAAACACTACTTCTCCTGTAGGTTTTGTCTGCTTCATCTTTAGAGGGTTCTTGAATGAATTTTCTTTTCTCATGCATATGGCTTTGAATGAGTTGAAGTTGTTGGTACTCTTTAACATTTTAAGTATACCTTCAAATTCATACCCTCTGAACATGGAATTATGGTTGATTAGTTCTAGATTAGCCGGTTCTTTCAGGTCATGAATATCAAGGGCATTTACTAGAGCAGAGTACTGTGTAAAAAATTGCACCAGCCCAGAGATTTTTTTAACCATGAACATATTCCATGAACTATCATACATCCAGGCAATTATTTTCTGGTCAATTTTTTCCATTTGGAGTCGATACACCTCTAATCATCTCAGCAGTGGTTAACCCTTCCTAAAGTTTTAGTTGGGAGGGTTCAGCAAACCACTCTAGATATTTGTGAAGAATAGGTGCCAGATAGTCTTGATCTTTATGTGTAGGTTGCATGTCTTGTGCAGAGACTCTGATCTTGGCCTTTTGTTGAGGATTTCTTCTTCTAACCTCTTTAGTTTTTCTTTCTTTTCATTGATTAATTTGACTGTGGCAGCTCTCAGTGAGTTAGTTTTCATGTTTCCTAATTTCCTTTTGCTGAAGCCTTGACTAGTGAGGTAATCCTTCATTTTCCTATCAGTCATTTTATAGGGATCAGGATGTAGAGGTTCATGAGTTGGAGATTTATTTTTCATGACTAACAGCTTTGGCTTGTGAACTTTGGGTGCAATGGACTTCTCATAATGTGTTTCAACCGTGGGGTCGAGCAGTTTGTTGATTTTATCTTCTTCTGCTTTCATGCCCTCGTATGTCATGCTAAATACTTCATCAGCATCATACCCATGATTGATCAAGAACATGGCTTTTATCATAAGGTCATCTGTTTCTGCCTTTACCACCATTTCATCCATAGATTTTTCTTTTTGCATAGGACTATGCACATATGCAGCCTTTTCAGCATCATATCCTCCTTCTATTTCTCCTTCTTCCAGATCAATAAAAGCACCTTATTTCTTTAATTGAGCCTCATAATGTTCATGTCCTTCTAGGAATTCATCTACAGCAGCCAAGCTTCTAGGATCATCTATTTTACTTTTCTTCACATGCTCTTCTTCCACTATTGGTCTTTTGCCCTTTGCTTTTTCAGATAAATAATTTCTTTTTCTCGTATAGGTTTGAAGTGAAGGACCATAAGAGAATTGAGGCTTTTTAATCTCCTCAGGCACTTTTCAGCCTCATTTTGTACTTGTTCATGATCATAAGCTGCTTATTCTTCCTTTTCCTTTTCTCTTTCACAGAACTCTCTGATCATATCTTTTTGCTCCTCAGACAATAACACAGCAGGTACGATTTGCATACTTAACTCCTTCTCAAGGGAACTGGAGATGAGGAAAGACCACAATGGGTTCAGTGTTAGTCCTCTGGTCAACAATGAAATCCCAAAATTCATCATCAATTATGAATTCTTCAGATGTGAAGTTGTGTAGTGCACTGATCAGTTCTTCAAAATCATCCTTTTTAGTGTGAGTAGCATCTGATTTTACAAAATAGACTACTATTTCAAGGTTTGATTCTCCATTCTTTGATTTTCTTGTATCTTCTTCGTTTTCATCATTCTCAGAAGAAGATTGTTTCTCATCAGCAATAACTCTTTCTTCATCTTTTTCAATTTCTTCAGCCTCAGCACTTCTTCGAATTTCAATCAACATCTCAAGCTCAGAGATTCTTCTATTTTGGCTTTCAATCTTATTTTGTAGATTAGAGATAATCTCTGCTTGTTCTACAATCATATCCTCTTGCTCTTCCATAGCAATGGTTTGAATAGCAAGAGTATCAACATGCCCACAGATTTCTTCTCTAGAATGATTAAGAGCAGCTTTTAAGTAGTCAATCTCTTTATCTTTCTCTTTCTTTTTAGCTTCATATTTTTCTTTTAGCTCTTTCAACTCATTATCCTTTTCATCAAGTTGAAGAATCCTATCATCAATGATTCGTGCTCTCCTCTTAAGTACTCTTTCCATCCTTTCAATCTTTTGCATGAGCTCAGAGATCAATTCATCCTTTTCATCTGGTCTGTTCACGTTGGATTCAACAAAACTTTCCGAAGGAACAGTCGCAGAAGCGACTCTCTTCATAGGCATTTGAACATGTTGATCCTCCTCATCCGAAGATGATTTGGATTCCTTAGAAGAGCTGGTTGAATCTCCAAACTTAGTTAGATTATCATTGGTAAGGAATGGTTGAGGTGGTGATTTTAGTGAGTGGTGAGGTGGTGATATTGGAGAGTAATGAGGTGGAGGGGTTGGAGAGTGATGAGGTGGTGATTTTGGTGAGTGGTGGGGTGGATTTGTTGGAGAGTGATGATGTGGGGATGTGATTGGTTGAGCTATTGGTGATGAGATAGGTGCTTTGTGAATTGAAGTGATTGGTGATTTATCGGGAGATGGTAATGGTGATGGTTGTGTGGTTCTTTGTGGATATGGGATAGGTAGAGGTACAAATGGAGATGCAGAATCATGAAGTTCAGGTTTAGTGTGAGAATCACCCCCTGCACCATCCTGAGGGGACACTGACCTTCGCCTATCATTGCCTTCAACTTTCCTATCAGTAGCTTGTTCCTCAATAAGCACATTAGCAGGATCATGTTGTTCTTCACCTTATGCATGAGGATTAATCTGTTGAAGCATACAAGGTAGAAGAGGAGAGTCGGCTCAACTATAGGAATTTCTAGGATCCCTCTTGTTAATGTACTTATATGACTTGGCTTCATAATGTGGAATATCTAGAACTGGTCCCTCAGTAGCTAGATTGGGGAATGCTTCATTTATCAGAGATTGAATGAACCTTGGATACATTAGGAATTTGTATCTCCTTCCCTCTTGTATGTTTGATACCACACCATTAAAGACATAAGCTCACATATTGAATGGTCTGTTTGTGCATAGAGCACAAATTGCTAATGAAGTGATAATTGGGATATCATTCCACCCTGTTTTCCTTTTGGATAAACAGTGCTGATAGATGTGGATTAGAAATCTCCAAGGCAAGTCCACTAATCCCTTCACAATCTGTTTAGCTTCAAAGCCTCCTTCATATCCTATCTCAGCAAAGAAGGTAGTAATGTCATCTTTTTCAAGCTCAATTGGTGCATCTGGATTATTACCAAACTATAGACATCTTCTCACAGTTTCTTCAATAATGGTCAGGGCATGCTCATCATCAATCCTTTCTAATAAAGACCTAACACCATGAGCCTCAATCAGTTTAGCAGAACTCCAGAAAGACCTTATGAGGTTCTCATATATGATATGTCTAACAATGATAGCATAAGCCACCCGTGATGTAGAGATGAATCTGATTTTGTCTCTGAGTCCCTCAGCCTCGGGTACAACAGGGTCTAAATAACCGTGGACATTATGGAGCTTGCTTCATGAAAGATTAGCCATTTAATCTGCATAAGAGACATATGTGTTAGTTTTGATGAGAAAGCATGTGCACAATTTATCAGTTTGACTTTTAATGGTCAAAGATAAACGTGTGAAGTTATTGTTTCATTGTTGTCACATCAAATGGTGAATTTGTTGTTGAACAATCACAGTTTCTTTGTTTTTTCAAGTTTAAATAAACCATTTGTTAGATGTTATTTCATTAATTTGTTACACATTTTCGTTTTTCACTAGAGTCTGTTCTTATGATGAACACAACTATGAAGGTTTTTCATACTGGTTAGAATTCCTCTTAGTTTGCATGTTCATTGATGTCGAAAATGTATAACATATCTTTGAATAAATTGGACTTTGGGTGTTCTTCATTATCATTTGGTTCTTCGTTCAATTTTGGTTCAACAGTCCAAAAGTTAGGTCATGAAAGATTTTTGGAAATTTCACCTTTCTTTCAATGCCACTATGGTTTAGAATTGATCACAAGAACCGGTTGAGTAGAAGAGTCTAAAATCTTTGGTTGTTAACGATGATGATGATCAAAGAGGGTGTATGTGTTTTTACGCTCGTCTCACTATGTAATCTCTCAAATTTGAAAAGTATTAAATGACCCTTTGATATTCCTTTAAATAGTCAAATAATGTCTTTTACAACATTCTAGATGTTCCAGAGCAAATGCGGTCACATTTTTTAGTCACTGTAGCAAATGCGAAAGGGTAAATTTTAAGTCTTTGGGTCATCCACATTTGTTTACTGTTGTAAATGTGGAAGTGAAAATTTAAAGAACTTTGAATATCCGCATTTGTTTACTGTTTCAAAAATGCGGAAGAGTTAACTTGTGATTTTAGTCATCCACATTTACGCACTGTAGCAAATGTGGAAGTTTACTTCTATGCCCATTTGTGGACTGCGGCAAATGCGGAAGAATGAAGTTCATCAGCATTGATTCACTATACAAATGCAGTAGACAAAACTTGTTTAGCATTGCTCACTGCAGCAAATGCGGCTAAACAAAATTTGTGAGCATCGCTCACTGTAGCAAATGCGGCTGACTTGACTATGTCAGCATTTGCTCACTGTAGCAAATGTGATAGAATAAAATCCACATTTACTTAATCATCATTCACTGACGGAAGTGATTAAGCACTTATTTATTCCTTCTTGAAAATACATGAAAGTTGAAGATACACATCAACAAATGAGGATGAGTAAAAACAAATTGGTATTGACATGAATGTTGAAAAATACATGAAAGTTGAAGATACACATCAACATGAAAGTGTGAATTTCATCCGTATTGACAAAGGCGGTTGGACACTTAAAAGGTTATCCGCATCGACAAATGCGGTTGAACACTTGAAAAATATTTTATCCATATTGAAAAATGCGGTTAAAGACTTGAAAAATATTTTATCTGCATTGACAAATGCGATAGAACAAATTTTGTTTCGAATAGGTTTTAACACTTCAAAGTTTCATGTATACTTGTAACACACTAATGCGATAGAGTACAATCATTGTCCGCATTAGTTTCACTTGGAAATAAAAAGGTACCCGCATTGGTTATAAGCATGGATTCTCTTCACCCGAATTAACCAATGCAGTTACCTGCATTAACTTTTGAACTTAATCATAAGTTAATGTGACTATTCTGGTTTTTTATGTTATGAAGAGATGTCATTGATTTATTTTTCTTATGAAGTTGTTGACTGTTGAGGTTGTCAATTCTTGCTTGGATTGTCTTGTATGTCAGAAGTGATACAAGTTTCCCATTGTTTGACTGATCTTGGACTTTTCATGCTTTGAAGAATCTGCATAGGCTGAGATACTATGGTATAACTTCTATATCAAGACATGCTTTTTCTTTTTCTTTTGTGTTTAGTTTTTATAAAAGTAATTTAAGTAATTTAAGATAGTAAAATCTATATAGATTAAATCAAAAATTTTAAATTACTCCCCCTAAAGTTTATATCCACATCTGGATAGAAACTTTAAAGATTTAAAAACTTTTTAACTATTATACACATTGATTATTAATAATGAAGAGAAGTATATCTTATGTTAGGATCATATCAATCTTACACTGCACATGTGCATCCTTTATGATTAAATGGACATGTTTATGAACTTGATGATTGAAGGTATGTTTGTCCTCTTAAAATAAGCACGGTTGATATTTTGATGCAAATGATATTTATCAAGTTTTTGGTTGATTTTTTTATTCAATATGTACCTCACACACAAAAGCATGGAATGATCAACCATCCTTATACAATGCATGGTAGAACTTTTTCACAACTTTCCCTACCAGGTTACTTAAGTTATGAGAACTCATTTTCACTGATCCTCATTGGGATTCTTTTACTTTGATCCATTTCATGATGATCCACATTAGGATTCTTTTCACTTCACTTTGGAAGGTGATCCATGATAGGATTCTTTTGTTCATTCACTTGGAATGTATTGCTTTTGTAGATTCATCCAATTTGGATGTGTTCCTCATTGGGAATCTTTTGGATGAGTACATCTGCACTATGTGCCTTTTTCATCAGGTCTTTGCTCCGCAAAACAAAGATGAAAAGTGATGTAGGTGAAAGAGATTCATAAAGCATCATTACCTGGTGTGTTTAGGTTACTACACACACATACACTCACATAAGCCAATACATACCTGTACTTTGTGATGAGTGTTTCACTATTGAATAAGATTTTAATTCATCATTGCATGTATCTTCTCTTCTAAGTTGAGCCTACCAACATATCTGGTAAGTCATGACAGTCTTGCCATTTTTGAAATTAAGCGCAATGAATGATATAACGCTCATATCATTTCCTATGATATTCTATTCTTCATAAAATTGATTTCTTTTTGTGTTTTTCAAGTATTTTTGACTTGTTTTTGATGTTTTGATTGATTTTACTCAAGCTTAATCATGCCAATTGACTGAACCAGGAACTCAAACCTACTATGTTAAATGCCTTAGTAAAAAAATCAGTTAATTGATTTTTAGTGGGTACTTGAATCAATTTGATTAACCCCTTTTCAGCATAGTCTCTCAAAAAGTGATATCTAATTTCAACGTGTTTTGTTTTTGAGTGCTGAACTGGATTATTTGTTATGAAAACTGCTGCTATGTTGTCAATGTAATTTGGTGTGTGCAAGAAGTTATAATTATAATCAAGCATCTGCTTTTACCTCCAGAGTACTTGAGAGCAACAGGCTGATGCTGCAATATACTCAGCTTCTGTTGTTGATACAGAAACGTTTGTCTGCTTCTTGCATTGTCAAGAGACCAGTCTAGGACCAAGAAATTGACAACCGCTAGAGGTGGATTTTCTGTTGAAGTTTCATCCTCCATAATGCCTGTCTGTGAAGGCATAGAGATTAAAGTCTCCTTGCTTTGCATACCAAAACCCAAGAGCTGGTTTGCCCTTCAGATATCTGAATTACCTCTTGACTGCATTCACATGTGATTCGTTTGGATCAGCTTGATATCTGGCACACACACAAACACCAAACATAATGTCAGGCATACTGGCTGTTAGATACGTAATGAACTGATTATAGATCCATAGTGAGTCTGGTCACTTATTTCCCTTCTGGATCAGGTCCAATCTTCACTTTAGTATCCATAGGAGTTCTCATAGACTGACAATCAGCAAAGTGGAACTTCTTCAACATAGTTTCCACGTTTTTTGATTGATTGATGAAGATTCCATCTGCTGTCTATTGGACTTGCACCCATAGAAAGAAAGTGAGTTCCCCCATTTCACTCATCTGGAATTTTGAATGCATAAGGTCTTGAAACTCTTTGCAGAGTTGCTTGTTTGTTGAGCCAAAAATGATGACATCCACATAAATCTGGACTAACAGCATGTCTTTTCCTTTTCTCCTTCTGAAGAGAGTCTGATCAATCTTTCCTCTTTCGTATCCATGTTCAAGAAGAAAAGATGATAGAGTATCATACCACTTTCTTGGAGCTTGGTGAAGACCATACAAAGCTATGTCAAGCTTGTAAACTCTGTGAGGGAAATCTAGATCTTCAAAGCCACGTGGTTGACTCACATAGACCTCTTGAGCAATCTTTCCATACAAGAAGGCACACTTCACATCCATTTGATAAACAGTAAATTTCATGGATGCAGAGTATGCTAGAAAGATTCTGATTGCTTCTAATCTGGCAACAGGTGCAAACACTTTGTCATAATCGATTCCTTCTTCTTGAGTGTATCCCTATGCCACTAATCTTGCTTTGATTATGATGACGATCCCTCTATCACTAGTCTTATTCCTGTACATCCATGTGGTACTGATTGGGTATTGTCCTTCCGAAAGATCTACCAGTTTCCATACTTCTTGGTTCTTGAATTAGAGCAATTCTTCCTGCATTGCTTCAATCCAGCTATAGTCATGAAGAGCCTCTTTGATGTTCTTGGGTATTGTTTGACATAGAAAGCATGAGAACAAATAGATGTTTGCAATACCAGACTTGCTTCTTTTCAGCCTTTCATTAAGATCACCAATAATGGTTTCAACTAGATGATTCTTATGTATTCTAGTGGTTGGGATGGAATCACCAACAATAGTTATATCAAGATTGGAGACATTCAGTTCACTATGGTTAGAGGCACCTTCTGTAACATCTTGTTATTTTCTTTGAAGCTAAGGAAAGATGAAAAAGAAAGAAAAGAAATAAGGTCTAAGTTGAGGGACCAATCTTTCCAAAAGAAGAAAAAGTTGGATGAGTGGGTAAAAGGAAATGGCAGCGATTCCCCTCTCCATCCACATTCATTCGGTTCTAAGGGTGGAGAAGGAGGAGAAGGGCAAAACCAAGGGTTTCCTAAAGAACAAGTGCAAACGTCAAAGGCAAACGAGTTTGTAAGAGGCCATACCCGAAGAGGCCATGAAGGTGAGTTCTAGGACCCTTCTTTTATACGTTTTTGAATGATTTTGTGGCTGGAACATATCTAAAACTTGTTTTTGAAAAGCGGGGTGTTAAACGCGTAAGTATGCGAATGTTTATGTGTTTGATTCTGGTGGGGCATGATTTCAGGCTTGTGTGTGCTTGAATGGTGTTGTGGTATGCTTTCCTAAGGTTTAGGATGGTTGATTTGAGCTTAGAAGAGGTTTGGAAGGGTTTGGAGGCCAAAAATGGCATATTGGGTTCGGGATGAACAGCATTCTACATCAACTAGGGCTAGGCGACCGAATGGATGCCATACGCATGAAAGGAGTGTGACTGAGGTTCATTCGCATGTGAATAATGTGACTAAGGTTCATTCGCATGTGAATAGTGTGACTAAGAGTTATACGCATGATGGCTATGCGACGGGAGGAAATGCGGATGAGGGTCATGCAACTGAAGGAAATGCGGATGAAGGTCATGCGACTGGAGTCCATACACTTGTGAGTGGTGCGACTGAGGTTCATTCGCATGCAAGGAGTGCGACTGGAGGCCATTCGCATGAAGGTCATACGACTGAGGTCCGTACACCGGAAACCATGCGACTGAGGTTCATGCGCATGGGAATCAGGCGACTGGAGGCTATGCGACTCAATGTCCATTCGCCTAAATGTACTCATATGTATAGAAGACAGTGCGATTGAATAGGGTCCATACGCCCGAATGATCACAGTTTATTATCTGGCTTTCGGGGAACGTGCAAATGTTGGTTTTGACCTTTAGGGTTTTTGATGGTGTGATGCACGTGATTGATGTGATGTATGACGTTGTATGATTATGCATGATGTATTCTATGTATGTATGATGATGCTATCTATTTATGATAATGTTTCTTATTATTATGTATGGTTATTTTCCCTGGGCTTTACATGGAACGTAAATGAATCAAACGAAAGTATTATGTAACGTAAAGTGGAAGATAATAAAAAGAGGATCACGATGAATGAATACACGCATGATTGAATGAATGAGAATAAGAATGGCTTGCAAGTAAAAGAAAGGAGGTTCACAACCCACTGAGAGTTGTTAGCTCAACTGTGTGTGTATTTACAGCAAGCGATCTTGGCTAACTCATGAGGGACCATAGACATAGTAAGAGTTCAATCTTGGTGACTGCTTCGATACGTGCAATATGGTATTCACTGTGTGCTATGTAGCGGGTGATTTTGGGTAACTCATGTGGGTTGATACACACATTAGGGGATTCAGCTTTGGTAATTTCCACGATACGTGCGATGTGGTATTCACTGCGTGCTATGTAGATTGCGATTTTGGCTATCCCATGAAACAACGTGCGATTTTGGCTAAACCCCTAAGAGTTCACACACATAGGGCAAGTCTGTCTTAGTGACCACTCAATTGGTGCAATTT
The DNA here is from genome assembly GCA_025506515.1 of Flaveria trinervia. Classification (NCBI taxonomy): domain Eukaryota; kingdom Viridiplantae; phylum Streptophyta; class Magnoliopsida; order Asterales; family Asteraceae; genus Flaveria; species Flaveria trinervia. The sequence continues at coordinate 64,804,703 of CM046442.1, forward strand.
GGGCGATATGTACGATGGGTACGAAGATATGAAAGTGTGAAATGTGCGAAGCGTGCGATATATTTGAAATGAATAAACGTAAGAAAATACGTTATGAACGAAGGAAGCGAATGATAATGTAAGGTGCGATGATTAATGAATGAAGGAATGTGACGAATGTAATGGAAGATAATAATTACATTATCTATGTGTACATATGATGTATGATCGCTGAAATTAAAGAACAATTTTAATGAACGAAAAGTATGTTTTATTATAAAAGTAGAACTCACTCAGCAACACTAACTTTTATGTATTTCTAGTTGGCAGGTAATGTTGCTGAGGATGGCACGGGGCAGCTACCCAGCTCTTTTGGATGACATCCATTTTTATAATTGTTTTGTGATGTAATACAACATTATTTTGCAACTTGATAACGATGTATTATTTTGCAAAATCCTTTATTATGAAATGGAATGTTTTATTGAAATGTTTCCGCTGCATCATTTTTATGTATTATGATGAAATTATATGTTTTATGTGTGATGATCGACCAGCTGTAAGTGTTACGGGAACGGGTCCTTACAAGTCGGTATCAGAGCCAAATTTTAAGTTAAATGGGTAAATATTCAAAATAAACCTTATCTTAAACTGAGAATGGGACATAAAGGGAAGGGATGCCAGTGTGGTAGCTACGTGCCATCAGGTATTTTCGTAAATGTTAACTGGTATTATGTGTGCATGTTATGTGGTTTGTGTGTTCTTGGTAGATTTAGATACTGATGTAGTCAGGATATGTAATGCTTAGGGTATGAAGAGTAAAGTAAGTGGCTATCACAACTGGCCATTGTAATTAGGGACTTACTATACTTGACATAAACTAAGCCTTAGAAACACAACCATAACATTATCAAACATGAACATAGCCACACATTACATCATAACATCAACATACACACAAACAAACATACGGGTGAAAAATCCAATTTAATAAAAACATACATTCATGCATTACCAGCCCCAAAATGAGTTAAAACAAGTAAAAGAGGGGTCCTAGAACTCACCTTTGTAGCTCTTGAGTATGGCTTCTCCTAAACCCATTTGCAATTGAGTTCAACCGCCTAGAAACCACTAAAAACACACACCCGAACACACACAACACACATAAGCATACAACCGAGGCAAGGCCAGTTAAGAACAGTTAAAAACCATGAATTCTTACCCTGAATTCACACTTCTCTTCTTGTTTCTCTTCAAAACCGAGAGTTCTTTGCTTCTTGCTGCTCTCTCTCTCTCTAAAAATCTGAAAATTTTGTGTGTAGAAAGGGTGATGGGCGGCCATGCCACCTTTATCACCAACTTTTCAAAGATTTGTCCTTTATGTCACTTTTAACCCCTAAACTTGGGTTATATTTCTTTTCCTTCTTTTTACCTCACTTATTCTTTCTTTATTTGTCTTTAAAATAACCGAGCATTACACATGACCACTTACCGTTAGTTGAGATCTCATATAACAACAGTTATCACACCAGCATGGGTATGCCCCTTTATGAGATGCTATACGGTAGGAGATGTCAAACACCCATGTGTTGGGGTGATATTGGTCAGTAAGAATTAGAAAGCGTTGAGGAGATCGAGGCTATGACTGAGAAGCTTGAATAGATCAAGGCCTTCATGGAGGTAGCCAAAGACAGACAGAAGTCATATGCTGATAAACAACGCAGACCGATTGAGTTTCACGTGGGCGACCAGGTTTTGTTGAAGGTCTCACCTTGGAAGGGTATCATTCGGTTTACAAAGCGAGGCAAGTTAAGCCCAAGGTACATAGGGCCTTTACGAATCATTGCTAGAGTAGGAGAGTTGGCCTATAGATTGGAGTTACCAGAAGAGTTAAGTGGAATTCATCCGACATTCCACATATCTCAACTAAGGATATGTTTGTCAGACGAAGATATGGTTGTTCCACTGGAAGATATCGAGGTTGACGAATGACTCATTATGTGGAGAAACCGGTGGCAATCATTGATCGAAAAGAGAAGAGGTTGAGGAATAAAGTGGTTCCACTTGTGCGTGTACAGTGGAAGCACAGGCAGGGATCCGACTTTACTTGGGAGACTGAAGAAGAGATGAGACAGCATTACCCATATTTGTTCGAGGAATAACAGGTTTCAGGGACGAAACCTATATAAGGGGGGTGGACTTGTAACACCCGATTATTTTCTTTGAATCCGACAAAAGAAAGAAAAGAAACAAAACCCAAAGTCGAGGGACCAAACTTTCTAAAATGGGAGAAGGTTTGGAAGAGTGGGGATTAAGAGGGGAGGGCAGCCCACACCCTGCCCACAGTCACACAATTCCGCCAAGAGAGAAAAGAGGGAGAAAAAAGAGGTTTCAAGTTTCGGTTTTGTGGATACAAGCATGAAAGTTAAGGTGTGGCGGGTTGGATTGAAGCTCTACTCGACGGAGTTATTTTTGTGAGTCCTAGGACCCCTCTTTTACACGTTTTCAATGTTTTCAAAGTTGAGGTGTAGCGGGCTGGAACACATAGTAAAACCTGTTTTTGAAATGTGTGTGTTGAACCCGTATGTATGTGTTTGTATGTGTTGCGAGTGGGGTTTGTTTTCGGGCTTATGTGTGCTTGAATGGTGTTGTGGTATGTACTCCTAAGGTTTAGGATGGTTGCTTTGAGCTTAAAACAGGTTTGAGAGGGTTTGGAGGCCAAAAAGTGCAGATTGGGTTGGGGATGAAATGCATTCTGCATGAGCTAGGGCTAGGCGACCGAATGACATGCGACAGGAGGCCACACGACCGAAAGGAGTGCGACTAGAGTCCATACGCATGTGAGTCGTGCGATTGAGGTCCATACGCATGTGAGTCGTGTGACTAAGGTCCATACGCATGTGAGTCGTGTGACTGAGGTTCATTCGCATGTGAGTCATGTGACTGAGGGTCCATACGCCTAGGTAGTCATCCGCATTGGGTTCACTCACCCATAGTCACCACCCGCATAGTTCCATTCGCATATGATCCATCCGCATAGGGTCCATTCGCATAGTGCCCATATGCCCAAGTAGGGCTTGTGCGCCTGAAAGAACACAGTTTATTAACTGACTTTCGGGGGAAAGTGCAAATGTAGGTTTTGACGTGGGAGATTCCCGGGGGTTCATGTAAGTTGAATTTTGAGGTCATAAATGTTATGTTGGGCATGCATGGTGATCTATGATGATGTATGTTATGAATGTATGATGGTGTCTAGTATGATGATGTTGACTGTGCATGATGACGTTCCTTTTATTGTATGTTATTTTCCCATGGCTTTACATCGAATGTTAAGGGATGAAATAGAAGTATTATATAACAGAAAGTGGAAGATAATGAAAGAAGAACATGGTGAATGAATTCATGCATTAATGAACGATGGAAAGTAAAGAAAGTCTTGCAAGCCTTGTATGTGGGTTCGCTACCGCAGAAGGATGCACATCGGGGTCATTCTTTATGATTGACCATTTTTATATAACCTCTGTCGGTCACCCTAGATACTGTGGCGAGGCTGTTGTGCACCATGACCAGAGTTCTATGATAGATCTCCGCCCAGTATCTGCTTATGCATGACGGTGGGTATAGCACATGACAATGGTACACTTGAACTTACCCTAGGTACTGTGGCCAGGCTGCTGTGCTCCATGACGGGAGGTCTACTGTTATGATCGTGTACCGGATGAATACTAACATATTTACATGTATACCGAATCAAATAGTGTGGAATCCTATTTGATTGGCGATTCAATCAGTGAGAACGCACGTAGAATCAATTAAAGATTGAATCTAAACGTTAAGAACGATTAGTAATCGATGTACTGTGATCTATGAAGTTGGAACAAGTTGCTAGAGGTCTCTAGAAGGCTAGGGTACATGTAGGTATCGAAATATTCAAAGTGTCTCGTTTTTCCATGAATTAAGTGGTATTTATTGATTAGGGTTTATCAATCATTAGCATGGTCCAGTCGTGCGATTGAGTCATGCGGTTGATCCATTCGCATGATTGAGTGTTCAGTCATGCGACTGAGCCAATCTCATGTCACAATCATGCGACTGATCCAGTCTCCTAGTTCATTCGTACGACTAGTTCATTAGCATGAAGATGTTCATGAGTATGGTCCATTAGCGTGGGCCAATCGCATGAGAACTTCATATGATTAAGTTTGAATAAGTTTCACAATCATTAATTAACTTTGATCTATTCAAACAAACACAAACCTATATAATTAGTTCAATAAGCGTTAACCTACTAATCAATGAACTAATAAACATTATAAGCACAACCTCACATTGTATTTCATTAAGTACCCATTCAAATACATATGTGTAAGACAATAAAGACATTTTACATTAGGTTCAGAAACTAGGGACACATGTATCTACAAACTCCCCCTTGGACCTAGTTTCATCTAATCTCTACATCCTTCATAAGTTCCTCATACTTCTTGTTTAGATGTTTTCTCTGGTTTAACAAAGTTAATTGCTTTAACAGTTTTAACATCTTTTCGTTTTCTATTATCTGGACTTTTTCAGGATGCATGTGATTGGTGAACATGTTTGGTCTTTTCGGGTTCAGAATTAGACTGGATTGACCCAGAATTTATATTAACCTTTTCAAACTCTTTTTTCTAGATTACACAAGGCATTTTATCTTGTTCCTTGGAAGTGGCCTCCTTTTGTTTAGTACCAGATTCATTTGATTTACATGTGGAATCCGGATCACTTACAAGAGGAGTGGACACCATATGATCCTTGATTGGATTGTTATTGATTGGATTACATTTTGCATTCATCAAGATCTCATGTGGTGGTGGAACCAGTTTATAACCAAATCCCTCCCTGTTGTTTCTCTCTCTCACTAAGTTTTGAACAATGCGAAACGAACTTGTCCAACTGTGCAATTTTTGCTTTAGTCAATTAACTTCTACTTCTAAAACTGCTTTTTATTTGTTAGTATCTTCAAGAGAGTTTAGATAGTACCTAATGTCATTAGCTTGGTTAAAGGCTACTACTTCTGTTTCCCTAAGCTCTTTGTTCAAAAGGTCTATCTTTTCTTTGTAACTATGCTCATTTTGTTTTAGAACATTGTTAGCTTCAGTGCAGAGTTCCAAGTCCTTTACTAGTTATCATTATGATCTAATAACCTAGAAAATTTTAAATCAATGCTTTCCCTAAATTTAATAAAATTAGAACAAGCATGATTATTGAAAAGTTGGTCAGTAGTACTTACCTGAGAGGGTTCTCATGAATCAGCCATCAATGCAGAGTCTAGTATTTCTGGTGCTGGTGATTCTGATGTTGTTGCAGTTATTCCTTCTTTAGGCAGGTAACTGACCACCGGTGCAGTCTCTTCTGTGTTTGACATTGCGAGTTCGACTACAATATCTCCTTCACTAGCAGAATCATCATCTATATCCTCCACATTAGCGATATTGGATTCTCCCGGTGAAACAAACCAAAAGCTCCAGTCCTATCCTTCATCATCATGAGCAGTCAAGGCTTTAGAATGTGTTGGGTTTGTTGGACCATATCAAAGTAGTTTAACCATTTAAACATGAAAACACAGTGGAATAAAACCTTAATATTATCATTAGTAATCTGAAAATTAAGGCTCATATCATAACAACAACAAACCCAAGAACATAAGGATAATTTATACGTGTATGAACTAGCTATCAAGAATAATAAACAACCAAAACAAAACGTACAAACTACCTTTTGTAGAGCTGCAGAAAAATGAATTTGGGCGAAGAAGATGAGGTTCTTGAATGACCAAAACACATAGGGGAGGTGTCCTCAAGCATCCATACCCACAAGCATCAAGCAAACACCTTTGTTGCTAGGGTTTTGACACCAAAATCACACCAAGAGAGCTGCTAAAAACGATTTTCAGCTTCTATTTTCTTCAATATTGGAGAATAAGAAAAGCTCTTGAGGGTCTTGCATGTGAGAGAGAGAAGGAGGATTGAGTGTGTGTGTTTTCTAGAAGTCAAGTGTAACAAAACAAAAGGCCAGTAACCCCTCTTAAGGGCGGCCGAAACTCAAAACCCTTTGGGGTTTTCCCCCCAAAAGTCTTTTACAAATTGTTTTAACTAATAACAATTATAAGTTATCTAATTAACCTTTTAATTATATAACTTATACACACACTAGTATTATTTGATGTTATTTAACCAACTTAAATAACATTACAAATAATGTCCATAAACAAAATATCCTTATAAGTTGTTTCATCTCATATGCAATTTATTTAGAAGACCCGTTTTCTAAGTTGTTGTATTTATTTAATTGCATGTTCATATCATCAATTAAATATAAATTGGTGTTTGTTAAGCTTGTTATTGGGTATGACCCGACTTGGGTCATAACGTACTAACCACATCAATGTTCTATGTGTCTTGGGCATAAAATCCAACAATCTCCCACTTGCACAAGATTCATAGAAGATTGATGCAAGCCGTAAATACCGCCTAACAACGGTTTACTGCCCTTAATACGCATGATTGAAAGCCATTCAATAACATCATCCCCTTCAAGTATCCAACTTAAAATGATTTAGGTGAATCAATCAATTATCCTTTTGTTACAGATGTCATGTTAAATCCAAGGACACACAATGATCATTCCTCGTTGATTTAACTTAATAATCAGGCCTTAGACATCTTGCTCTCAACGAATAAGAGGAACAAATTCCATCTTGACTACATACGTTTCTCATAATCACCTCGTGTCATACCTGAACATAGCCTTATGTATTGTCCATTATTTCAGAGCAGTGAAGAACTAGCTCAAGGTATAACATTTGGTGAATATCAAAACCCAATATTTATCTCAGGTCAGAGGATACGAAATGATATTCGCCTTTACTCATATTTAATTATAATCAATCTAGAAGATTCCATGTAGTAAAATTTGAGATACGGGTCAGTCTAATATTTGTATCCCACAAATATCTATGAACTTTGGTAGCAACCAATTGCTCTATATTCATACCTTATGAATATCCACCAATCCATGTTCATAGTAGTTTTACATTATTTGTTCCCACAATATGACCGACTACGGACATTTAGAATAATGAACATATTCATTGATATATACATGCTAAAAGGAACACAATCTCAGAATATCACAAATATATAAAGAGTTAAACATTACATTGTTCAAAATTTTTAAATACTAAACAGATCAATTCCAATCACTAGAAAATCGAAGTCCTAAGGCACAAGTATGACTTTCATGCTTTGCCCTTTCAATGAGCTTCGTGAGTGAATCCACAATATTTTGATCGGTGTGAACTTTACAAATACATATCTTTCCTTTTTCAACTTCATCCCTTATGTAGTTGAATCTCCGCTCAATGTGTCTTGTCTTTTGATGTGCACGGGGTTCCTTGATTTGTTTAATCGCACCCTTATTATCACAAAAGATTTCTAGGGGGTCTTGAATGGTAGGGACGACCCCTAGATCAACGATAAATTTCTTTATCCATGCAGCTTCGCGAGCTGCTAATGAGGCGGCTATGTATTCAAATTCTGTAGCGGACAATGCTACCACGTCTTGTTTTGAACTCTTCCATGACACTGCCATAATGAAGACATACCCTGATTGCGATCGAGAATCATCTCCATCAGTTTGGAAGCTTGCATCCATGTAACCCTTTAGAACGAGTTCCTTCACCAGACTCGTACATTAGAAACATATCCTTAGTCCTCCTCAGGTATTTCAATATAATTTTAATAGCCATCCAATGGCTATTACCTGGATTTTGCTGATATCTACTTGTCATGCTTAACGCGCATGACATGTCCGGTCTAGTGCACATCATCGCATACATGATGGATCCTATAGCAGACGCATATGGGATGCCCTTCATTCAATCTTGCTCATCCTTTGAGCTTGGACATTGAGATGTACTCAATATTGTCCCTCTTTGAATAGGTACTATACCTTTCTTAGAGTTTTCCATCTTGAGCCTTTTGAAGACTTTATCAATGTATGCACTTTGGTTTAAACCTATCAACAGCCTCGATCTATCCCTATAGATCTTTATTGCCAAAATATAGGCGGGTTCACCTAGATCTTTTATGGAAAAACAATGTCCAAGCCAGGCTTTAACACCATCCATGGTTGGAATATCATTTCCAAAAAGTAGTATGTCATCAACATATAATACTAAGAATGTAATTATGCTACCACTAGCCTTCTTGTATACACAAGCCTCGTTAGCATTCTTGATGAAACCAAAATTCTTGATCTCTTCATGAAAACGTTGATTCCAACTTCTCCATGCTTGTTTCAATCCATAGATTGATCTCTTTACCTTGCATACTTTATTAGGATGTTTTGGATCGACAAAACCATCAGGCTAAACCGTATGGACAGTCTCTTCGAGATGTCCATTAAGAAAAGCGGTTTTGACATCCATTTGCCAAATCTCATAGTCATAATATGCGGCTATGGCAAACAATATCCTAATTGACTTCAGCATTGCCACAGGCAAGAAGGTTTCATCATAATCAACCCCTTGAGTTTGAGTGAAACCTTTTGCTACAAGTCTTGCTTTGTAAGTGTCCAAGTTTCCATGCATATTGGTTTTCTTCTTGAAAACCCACTTGGATCCAACCGGTTTGGAGTTAAGTAGAGGGTCAACCAATTCCCAAACTTGGTTGTCATACATGTATTGCATCTCTATGTTCATGGCTTTCAGCCATTTGTCACAATCCGAATTGGACATTGCATCATGGTATGTAGTTGGCTCATCGGAGTCAACCACATAGCATCCATTCATGAAAAACCCATATCTTTTAGGTGGAATGCTAAATCTACCTGATCTGCGAACATTTTGTGTGTATTGATCAACCTCTTGATCATCATAAACTTCCTCCTATTGATTGCTAGTGTTAACCAAACGTGTATGGGCTTGTGGATCTTGATCCTCATCAAATTCCACTCTTCTATACATTATTCCTTCCACAAGAAACTTAGCTTCCAATAACTCAGCCTTTCGATCAATAAATACCTTTGCTCAGTTGGATCAAAGAATTAGTATCCTATACAGTCTTTGGGATATCGAATAAATATACACTTAGTGGAACAACATTCCAACTTGTTTTGGGTGTTTAGCTTAACATAAGCTTCACAACCCCATATCTTTAAATATGATAGTGATGGAACTCTTACAAGCCATATTTCAAAAGGTGTTGAATCCACTTTCTTGGTCGGGGCCATATTCAAAATACGAGCCGCGGAGAGCAATGCGAAATCCCGAAAAGATAGAGGTAGTTAGCTTATAGCCATCATAGATCGAACCATATCCAATAGGGTTTGACTTCTCCTTTGAGACACACCATTATGTTGTGGGGTTCCAGGTGGAGTAAGTTGTGAGACGATCCCACAACTTCTTAAATGATCCTGAAAAGCCTCACTGAGGTATTCACCTCCTCTATCCGAATGAAGAACTTTGATTGTTTTATTAAGTTGATTTTCTACTTCATTCTTGAAGATTTTGAACATTTCAAAAGCTTTATGTTTATGTGCCATCAAGTATACATAACCATAGCGACTATAATCGTCGATAAAGGTAATGAAGTATCTTTCACCATTTCTTGTCATTGTCTTAAAAGGTCCACATACATCTGAATGTATGATTCCCAATAAGTCTTTTTTGCCATCTCGTTAGTAGCACTAAAGGGTGACTTGGTCATCTTCCCTTGTAAACAAGGTTCACACTTACCAAATGAAACATTTTCAGTTGTTTTCAAAAGACCATTCTTTTGAAGTATTTAAATTCTATTCTTGTTTATGTGATCAAGACGACAATGCCAAAGATATGAATCACTTAAACCCATTTTAAGTTTCTTGGTGCTTGATTGGTATAATGAGTTATTATAGGATGAATCATCATGAACTAATTCATAGATACCATTAAAAGACATAGCCTTAAAATAAAACACATCATCCATACAAACATAAATATCATTGTTAAGAAACTTTAATTCATAACCACATTGTTTTAAAAGGGAAACAAAAATTATGTTCCTAGTCAAACTAGGAGCATACAAAATGTTCTTGAGAACAACTTCCAAACCATTTGAAAGATTCAAATATAGTCTCCTTGGGCTTAGACATCAACTTTTGCTCCGTTGCCCATGTAGAGACTTGTGTCTCCTTTCTTGAAGTGCTTATTTCTTTTGAACCACTGCAACAAATTGCAAATATGAGTTCCACATCCGTTATCCAATACACATGTGTTGGAAGAAATAACATTTAAACCAATGCGAATCATGAAAGTTGTACCTGAGGTTTTCCCAACATCCCTCTTCTTTCTCAACTCTTTGAGATAGGTGGGACAGTTCCTTTTCCAATGACCTATCTCAGCACACTCAAAGCATGGATCGTTCTTCGTTACCTTAGGCTTCTTAAGCTTAGGCTTTGGAGGTTCCACTTTCGCCTTCCCTTTCCCTTTACCTTTGATGTACCCCTTTCCTTTAGCAACATTTGCCTTGGTTTCGGGGAATGGCCTTTTCTTATTTCCTCCCACATTGATCGAGAGAACAGGTAGAACCTTTCTACCCAACCCTGCCTCGGCTGTTTTGAGCATTGCGTGATGCTCAACAATGCTCTTCTCCCACCCGTTCATATTGTAATTCATTATGAACATCTCAAACCTTTTGGTTAGGCCATTAAGCATCAAATCCATGGCCAGCTCCTTTGAGATGGGATAATTAAGCCTCTCAAGGCGATCAACGTGGCTTTTCAACTTAAAAACATAAGATGATACTGATTGGGTTTCTTCCATGCGACATGCATGAAGCGCTCGAACCGTTTCGAAGCGCTCTACCCTAGCTTGTTGTAGAGATTAATGAAGAGGCTGATGCAACCTAAAAATCTTTAGTCTTTCCAGCATGCTGCACAAGTGCATTGAAGTGGAATGCTTCGGAAGTTTCACACGTGCAACAGAAGCACTCTAAGTGTACCGAAGCCAAGACCAACATCTTCCGAAGCCAAAGATGAAGTCTTCCGAAACCTCAGAGACAAAGTCTTCCAAAGCTTCAAGTTCATGAAGACAGATTTCTTCCGAAGACTTTTAGTAACATGCTTTATCTCATGTACTGTTCCATAAAGCTGGATACCTTTCCGCTGCAACTCTGCAAGTCACCAACTAACATGGTTTGGTGAAAAGGTCCATGCTTTTTGTAACTGTACATTGAGGTCTTGAGTCTGTAACTTTCTACTTTATGTACTTTATCCTTTTTGTAATATATAAGGATGTGAGCTATGGCATGTCATAGTCACTAGTCAAAAGGCAATCTGCCTTTTGACTCTACAATTGATTTTGTGTGTGTCTAGTCAATTGTATCCAGCTAGCTTTCATAGTATAGCCGGCTGTAGGATGTTGTATAAGTATCTCATGTTCTTTTATCTTTCAAATATGCTTTGTAACACTTGTAATAGAACATAGAGAAGACAATATACGGCATTCTTGAAAACCAAATACTTGTGTTCTTTGTGTTCTGTCTCATATATTACTTGTGTTCTTAGTGTCACCACTTGGTTAATCCAGTTTACTATTTGATATAAGTTTCGTTTATCTCCTCTTTGTGTTGTTGTGTTGTATCTCTACACCCTTCTACGATCCTGTATTTGGTATCAGAGCTTCCAGGCTCTTGATATAAGATCTCACCATCTTTAGATCCCTCACACACACAAATACTAAACTTTTCAAATGGCAGCCATTTCCAAAACTGATATGGAAACAAGAACCATGAATAAGTCCCCACTGATCACTCTTGATGAGTTTGACACCTGGTGTTTAAGAATGGAAGGTTTCATCAGGTCTCTTGATTCAAGAATGTGGGAGTCTATTGAGAATGGACCTTTCATACCCAACACACCTTCTGCTACTGGTGCTGGTATGATCCCCAAAGATGTGGCTAACTACTCTGATGAAGATAGGAAGAGAGTACAAATAGACAGAAAAGCCATGAAAGCTCTTCAAACTGCCCTTCCAAACTCTGTGTACAGAGGTTTCAAGAAGTGCAAAACAGCCAAACAGCTGTGAGATGCACTGAAACTGATGTATGAGGATTCTTTTGAAGCCAAGGAGAACAAGAAGGATCTCCTGAAGTAGCAGTTTGAAAACTTCACCTTCAAAACAGGTGAAACCATGACTCAGTAGTACTTCATGTATGTTGAGATTGTGGATACCCTAGTGGATGGAGGAGTTTCTCTTGAGAACAAAGACATTGTAAGGAAGTTCATGTCCTCACTTCCTAGGCAGTGGACACACTACTGTGTGGTGATCAAGAGGACTAAAAATCTAAAAACTCTTACTCTGACAGATTTGTATGGGATTCTCAGTGGATACCAGATGGAAATGAACATGCAAGGTTCATCTGGCAACTCTAACAATCAAATGGGTTCAGCCCTACATGTGGTTGAAAGGGACATCATAGAACCCAAACATCATCTCTTATGCTACCCTGACAACTCACCAAAGGGTCCTTTCATCACCTTCCCAGAGACACCAAAGGAGAACTACACTCAAGGAAGCCCATTCAAAGAGACAAGCACTTCTCAAGCTTTTGTGTCTTCTGATGAAAGTTGTGGCAACTCTCTTTTCACTCTTGAAGACCTGGAATGTATCCATCCAGATGATCTGGAATACATGGAAATAGTCCAGCAGATGGCTCTTCTCACTCACAGAGCCAAGAAGTTCTACAAGAGGACAGGAAGGAAGTTTCCAAGCAATGCAACTAGTGGAATGTTTGGACTGAACAAAGGCAATGTCAAGTGTTACAACTGTAACCTCATGAGCCACTTTGCCAGAGAGTGTAAGGCACCTAGAAAAAATGATGGCTAAACACAATCCAGACCAAACTACACTAAAAGAGTTCTCCATAATGAGAAGTCAAAGCAGCAAGCTGCTGTTGCTATTGAAGAAGGAGGCTTTGACTGGAGCTTTCAAGTGGAAGATGCCTCTCAAAACCAAGCACTGATGGCAGATCATGATGAAGCCAAGGTATTGGAACATCTCTGTACTCCTGAATGCATTGCTAAAGTTAACAGGTACAGGTCCCATAACTTGGAACTGAGATTTGATGTTGAGTCCTTAAACATTTTAGAATCTGATTTTAGAAAGTCTAAAAATGATTATAAGCTGAAAATAGAGGACTTAGAGAAAACCATTTCAGTTCTAAAACATGAACACATAGATTTTAGGACTCAAATTAAAGATCTCATAACCAAGTTAACTGAGTGCCAGCCTGAGCTTGTGATCAGCAAAGCCAGGGCAGAAAAGAGTGTTCTTGAAGAGGAGACCTTCAAGAACATGATATCCTCATCCCTGCACAACAAAGTGTTCTATCAAAACCGACACGAACTGAGATCCAATGAGATAGCTCCTCCACACACAATCTTGTCAGTAAGATCTCCTAGGTGTGGAACTTGTGAAGATGAGCTTCCTCTCATAGATCCTATGAGTGAGGAGGATGAAGAAGAGATAGTGAAGAATCCCTCTACAAAGAGTGAAGAGGAGGATTCCAAGAAGGGCCACTATCCTTCTGAGGAGAAAGTGAAGATTGTGATGACCAAGTCCATGAGAAAGAACTTGATGAGAAAGAGCAAAATAAAGGCAAGGAAGGCTCAAGAGATCAAGGCTACTTTTGACTCTAAGCAGAAACAAGTTTTTATTTCTGCAGGGTTTAAGGTGGTAGGGACTGAAGACTTCAACCAAAACTCCTCTGCTAAGAGTTCTAGTTCTTGTTCAACTCATCTCAGCAACAAGAAGAAGACTGATCTGCTGTGTACCACTGCTGCATAGCCTGGACTATCAAACTCCAAGCACAGTCCTCAGCCCAAGACGACTGTCTCGGCATCTGCAAAGATGAAGGTGGAGAAGGGAAGTGACCAAAGACTGTCTTACTCTAAAGACAAGGCTCTTTTGAAGAAGAAGATGAATTGTGTTATGTGTGACAGCACCACTCACATTGCGAAGGATTGTCCCTTCAATCCTAAAGGTACTGTCCATATGGCCAAAACAAAGGCTTCAAAGAGTTCTAAGAAGATTCAAGCTTCGGAAGCAAAAACCAGTTTCCTTCGGAAGTTCCAAATCTAAGAAGAAGGGAAGTGGAAAATTCTCTTCGGAAGAATATTTGGTCTCGGAAGAAAGGAGTTCTTCAGAAGCACTGAAGTGTGCTGCAGTGTTTGCAGAATCTTCCGAAGGTACGGTCATCAAAACTTCTGAAGCTCCAAAAGCTTCTAAAGTTTTGAAGGTCAAGTCCAAGACTCCAAAGGTGGTGTGGACGTCTAAGAAAGACCAAGTGACTGAGATTTCTCCATCAAAAACAGCTCAAGATCCTCTTAGTACAACCATAGGATCTATCACTGTTAAATTACGTTCTTCAAATGATCCCAAGACAAGCAAGGCTTGGGTTTCCAAATCTAACTAATCATTCTCTTTTGTGCAGGGACAGCCGAAGACAAACAGAAATGTGTGGATCATAGACAGTGGCTGCTCCAGGCACATGACTGGCAATAGATCACTACTCCAGATATTTGAAGGATTGATAGAGGACCTGTTGCTTTTGGAGGAGATGAAGGCGATTACATTTCTGGAAGGGGCAAGGTCACAAATGTAATGTTAGGATCAGTGATCAACGTTTGATTGATTAGAGAGTATAGCAGCGGAATTCTAACAATGAATTAGCCAATTCCCAAGAACAAAAAGATATTCAATGAAGAACAAAAACGGTTATAGATAGAGAGAATTCTGTAAATATATTCATTCAATATTCGCTTTCGTGGTAACGGAATGTCACACTTACAATTAGGTCAACCCCTCTTATATAAGAGATGTGACGTCTGCTGATGTCACTTGATAGTGACATCTAACAGAATTATTCCAACTGAAACACAACTACTGAAGACGTCAAAACAGCTGACATCTTCTTACAAAAATACTAAGTGTTATCAGTTATTACAACTACTGAAAAATATAAAACTACTGATACTACAACAACTGAAGAACAAGCTCTTCAGTCGTTTTACAAAACTACTGAAACTAAAAACATAAAACTACTTATATCACAACTACTGAAGAAGTGCTCTTCAGCTGTTGTGACAAACTGCTGAAACTTCAGTACTTGGTCTTCAGACTTGAACTTTAGACGTTTCATCAGCTGATGACTTCAGTAGATATCATCAGCTGATGTCTTCAGTCTTTGTCTTCAGACTTTATACACCAGTTGTTGATCTTCAGCACTTGTAAACTCTTCAGCTGTTGTACTTCAGTACTTTGGTCTTCAGCTTTAGCACTTGTGTTCTTCAGTTGTTCAGCTTCAGCACTTGTGTTCTTCAGCTGTTGAGCTTCAGCACTTTAGTCTTTAGCTGTTGAAGTCTTCAGCACTTGATCTTCAGCTGTTGGAGTTTTCAGCACTTGTTGAACTGCTGATGAAGCCTTCAGCAGTTGTTGTGATATCATGTGGGACTTAGAGGTTTTCTGATCTTGGCTCATTGGTTCTTTTGGTCCAACAAACTCCCCCTGAACCAATGCAGCCAAAACCTCTAATTGATTTATTTTCCCACTTATTGTTGGCAAAATGGTTGGTCTTTTTCCTTCTTGATCAGTAGAGAAGATGACCCATATAAGCTCTGGCCTGGGAAGAAATCTCAAAGTTCTGTTTGGCAATGTATGAATGGGAACTCTGTTTTGGGGAACTGTACACAGAGTTGTTATCCCATTCATGAGATTTACTTCCCTATTATGAGTCTGTATGACTCTCGAACATAGGCCTCAAGGAGAACAACTTGTTCCTCCTTGGAGAGTTCTTCTACTCCTCCTTCAAAGAAGAACTCTAGACCATAGTACTCAGATAAGTACTTTACAGTCCTGCCATTCTTCAACTCCACAGTAGTTACCTCCCTATAGACAAATTCATCAGGATGAGTGCCCTCAGGAGTAAGTGGAGCTCATTCTTCTTAATATCTTCAAGCTTCTTATATAATAACCCCTTTTTGATCATCTTGTTTTCCAGTAAGCTTGAGGGGTCATTTTTGATTGATGAGCCTTCTTGAATTCATCAATTATTTCCCATGGTGAGACTACAATGGCCAACATGATTGTAGAGTCTATTGTTTTTCTAACCTGGCCATTGTATCTGTGTGGAATAGATCTTTTATGGATTCTAGAACTCACCTTGGGGTCTGGCCATACTCTCACTCTCTCCTTCTGATACTGAAATGTGTGTCTGAGAGTGTACATCCTCTGAGCATGCCCTTTCATGGCTTGTATAGATGATGACTGAGGAAATTCCTTATCAACCATCTTTAGTAGTTGCTCATCGTGCTGCTTCTGCTGTTCTTCATCTTCTATTTTGACTCTAACCGTTTCCCTTTGAGAGTCAGGTGTGATCATGGGTTGACTCCTGGGTTCTGGTAGCTTTAGAACAACAGAGAGTGGCAGACTATCATCTTCATCCTCTTCTTCTTCATCTTCTTCTATCCTCAGCACCCTTCTCCTCCTTCTAGGTGCATCACTGGATGATGGTTGGGTTGGTAAAGGAATTGGTTTTGAAGATTGAGGATGTTTGGATTTGGGCTTTGAGATTGGTTTGGAGATTTGAGGGGTAGGCTGTTTTTGAGTGGGTGATAGGGAAGGTTGTTCAAGCATTTTGGTTGTGAGTTTGGCCTTTGTAAGTCTTGCCATTTCAAACCTTTTTCCAGCCCCAGCCTCATGAAGTGCTTCAATGATAATCCCCTTATGAAATTGCTCAGACAAACAGATTCTGGTGGCTATAGCCAGAATGCTGTCTCTGGTCCATGAACGAATCTTCATCAGTGATCTTCCTAAGTATTTGGCAATGAATCGAATCATGATCTCCAATCTCTCTTTCTCCAGCACATCATATCCAGCCCATCTGTTTGAATTTCCTCTACTTCCAACTTCCTCATCTCACTGTCTAATGTGGCTGTATCAAAGCCTTGCTTGAAGAGTTGCTCAATGATTTTGTCCATGGATCGGCTGTGTGTGTCATCTGCATCTCTTTACCAGCTCTTCCAAGGATTTTTCTTCAGCATTATTTTGATCACCACACTTTTCTTTCTTTTGTAAGTGATGATTGTTGTTACTTTTCTTTTTCCAACTCCTGGGTTTTCTCTTGTGCCTTCTCATCCTCAGTTCTTTTTCTCTTCTTTTCTTTCACTGCAGTACTCTCCCCCTTTTTGATGCATTGGAGACAGGGGTTTGTACCGCAGAAAGTTTCTTGTGCACAACATCATCAATGAGTGGTTGTAGACTTGAGGAGATCCTCTCATCAATGGCTTTATAAACAATGTCATTGATGATGGGAGTGATGAGAGGTAGGTATTGTTGGAATACAACAACCATCTGCTCTAGGGGGTTCTGTCCGGAGAGATAGTGCCTAAAGCAGAAGCTGGAGGCTCAGTGGAGTGAGAGGGTAAAGTGTTTGGGGACCTTCAAATGAAGGTGCCATGTGGGTTGGTGGGGGCAGATGGACTTACATCCTGAGACTTCTTGGCAAGCAGTTCTTGTAGTCTGCTTACCTCAGCTCGAGGATGGTGTTGTGGGCTAGATCATAGAAAAGCCCAGGTCATCATCAGCAGAAGCTGAATCATCTGACCTCCTGCTGTAGCAGGATTTACATGCACTGGGTGTAGACCAGTTTTAGCATGTGCCCCTTTTTCTTGGAACTGGGGACTTCCAGCCTCAGGACTATGTCCTTCATCAGCTGTTGCCTCTAGTGAGGTCTTAGCAATGTTACCAGCCTCATTCTGATCATGTGCTGATGAAGAAGAGGTGGCAGCCTCACTAGATATTCTAATCTCAATCTACACCAGGAGATAGAATTTGTAAACCCCGGTGCTGTGGGTTGTCAGAAACATGGTGATCCTCTTCCTCAATGTCTGTGGTTCTCCCCTTTGTTGGTGGTTGTTGGGGAGGAGGAGAGGCATGCACTGAGTCAGCACGTTTGCAATAATTATGGATGGACTTTGGGCGGTTGCATGGGGAGATGGGGTAGAAGCAGTGTGCACCTGGGGAGGATGGTGCTCTTCAATGGCAATCTCCTCAAGTGAGGAAGATCCCAGATGTGTGGGTACCCCTTGTGTGGTGGCTGCAGGCTCCTTTTGAGAGGAATCCTGAGCGGCTATGGCTGGTAGAGTCTGATACTACTGGGGGTTTAAGCCAGCAAGTATATCCTACTTTGGTGGGTGTAGGAGCATCTTCAGGGGACTCATCTCCCTGAATAGCTGTTTTGGGTGTTTTGGTTTTGGTTTAGTGGGGACTTTGGTTCTGATGGAGGAAGCTGTGGGTTCCTGTGCTTGGGCTTTAGCATTCGGGCAGCTTCTTTGAGTGTAAGGTCTGAGTGTGCCGGAGTATACCTCAGGCAAAACAGCTGGTGCAGGGACTCCAAGGCCAACAAGGCCATCAAATTTTAATTCATCTAAAATAATGGCCATCCAAAACCTGGATATAATGGCCATCGGTTTGCCACAGGTTTCTGAGCCAAGTTCTTTATTTCTAGAAACACAATTTCAGAAAAATTTAGCGGTGGTGTTCTAGAATAGAATACAATACCTGTTTCCATTGGGATGACATTTGATCCCAAGAAGATGTCTTGGAGGCTAAGCAGACATTTACCATGTGAAAAATAACTTTCTCAGCATCATGGAAATGTTTCTTTAGAAGGTTGTAGCCCGAAGATCACCTTCATACCCATGATTGATAAATGACATATCTGTTATGCCCTTTGGGTATGCAGTCACAATGGTGGAGTCGTGTAGTGTAATGCCTGACGAATGATGTCGGCTGTAACGACCACTGGTTTCTGGTTGACAAGGGACCGAACAGAGATCTGACGGTAGACTCATCAGTATGAACAAAAGCATTTGACCAGAATTGACTGAGGGATTCAGGGTAGATGGTTGGATTCAAGAGAAAGGCTGTGCGATATGGGGAATCCACCATTAAGTCAATGGCATTATCATATTTGTCCCAGAAAGCCGACTTTGTAAGGTAAGCAACGCAGTTATGTCGTGGTTTCAGACTAATGGTCGCCATGTTTGAGAGAGAGAAGTTCAGAAAATAACGGCTAATGAAACATTAGAGAAGAGGACAGGTATTTATAGGGTAGGGGTGAGAAAAGGACTGAAGGGTTTGGTGTTAGTCATCAGTAGTTTTAAACCGACTGTTGACATAACCTATCAGACGTTGAAACAGCTGAAGTCGTGGTTTTAGGCATCAGCAATTAGAAAACTACTGAAGACCATGGTTTGACTTCAGATGATGAAACAACTAAGGACTTGGTGTTTGTCATCAGTAGTGTGAAACTACTGAAGACAGTGGTTTTGTCATCAGTTGTTGTAAACAGCTGAAGACTTGGTGTTAGTCATCAGTAGTTATAAAACTACTGAAGACATGGTTTTGCTTCAGTTGTTTAGAATGAAACAGCAGTTGTAGAAACGACTGAAGAGAAAGTTCTCTTCAGTAGTTTTCGTCAATTCATAGCCTTTCAGCTGTTTCATACTGTCCTCAACACTTACTCATCAGACTTTGCATCTGCTTTTCAGGTGTTTCATAGGACGTCAGTACTTATCTGTTTGTACTGATTTCAGTAGTTGTAACTACATCAGTAGTTATAGCTACATCAGTAGTTTAGAACAGATAAGGTACTTCAGTACTTGTGAGGCATTTAGCCATCAGTAGTTATAAAACTACTGAAGGTGAAAGGACTCGTCAGTACTTATATGTGACATGGTTACCAATGATCACCAGTAATTATTACTGAAATCCTCAGTACTTGTCACTTATTCTAGCTGCAGCATACCAAGCCTTAACACAAGGTTTTGGAAAGTAGAACTATCCAAAGGCTTAGTAAAAATATCTGCAACTCATCAGCACTAGGCACAAACTTAGGATCAATCAGACCTTTTTCAAAACAATCCCGAATAAAGTGATGTCTAATCTCTATATGTTTGGTCCTAGAGTGCTGGACTGGATTTTTGACAATACACAAAGCTGAAGCACTATCCATTAATAATAAGTCTTAGTCTCTGTAATGCCATAATCCAGAAGTTGGTTCTGAAGCCAGAGTACCTGAGAAGTGCAACTTGCAGCAGCAATGTACTCGGCCTCAGCAGTTGATGTAGCAACAGATGTTTGTTTCTTACTCTGCCAAGAAATCAAACAGTTGCCTAGGAATTGACAACCACCAGAAGTTGACTTTCTAGTTAACTTGCACCCTGCATAGTCACTATCTGAAAAAGCAACTAATTTGCAAGAGTGTCCAGTGGAATACCATAAACCAGAGATTGTGTACTTGCAAATATCTAAAGATTCTCTTGACTGCAATCAAATGAGACTCTTTAGGAGCAGCTGAAATCTAGCACAAACACATGTAGCAAACATATATCTGGTCTAGAAGCTGTTAAATATATCAAGGACCCAATCATACATCTGTAAAGTGTTTCATCAACAGCTTTGCCTTTCTGATCTGCATCCAGTTATGTGGTGTTGCACATGGGAGTAGAACAGGGCTTACAGTTTATAAATCAAACTTATTCAAAATATCTTTTGTATATTTTGACTGATGAATAAAGGTTCCATCAGCCTTTTGTTTAATTTGCAAGCCTAGAAAGAACTGTAATTCTCCCATTGCACTCATTTAAAACCTCTTTTTCATTAATGTTGTAAAATCATCACACAACTGGGGATCAGAGGATGCAAAAATGATATCATCAACATAAATCTGAACAATAGCTTATGCTGATCCACCTTCTTAATAAACATAGTTTTATCAATGGAGACTGTAGTGAAATTATTCTTAAGAAGAAAAGTGGAAAGTGTCTCATACCAGGCTCTAGGAGCTTGTTTCAACCCATAAAGAGCTTTATCAAGTTTATACACCCATTTAGGATGTTTATTATCCTCAAAACCTGGTGGTTGACACACATAAACTTCTTCCTTTATTTTACCATATAAAAATGCACTTTTGACATCCATTTGAAAAACTTTAAGATTGTGGAATGCAGCATAGGCTAAAAACAATCTGATTGCCTCTAGTCTGGCTACAGGGGCAAAGGTTTCATCATAGTCAATACCTTCTTCTTGTGAAAACCCCTGTACAACCAGTCTAGCCTTGTTCTTAACAATAAGCCCATTTTCATCAGTTTTATTTCTAAACACCCATTTAGTGCCTATTGCACACTTACCTGGGGGAAGAGGAACCAGTTCCCACACTTGCTGTTTCTTGAACTGAAGTAGCTCAAGCTGCATGGCTTCAACCCATCCATTGTCTCTCAAAGCAACATGGTAGTTCTTTGGCTCTAGCTGACTGATGAAGAGAGCATAGAAGCAGAAGTTAGACAAGTGACTTCTTGTTGAAACACCAGCATTGATATCACCAATAATCTGAGACATTGGGTGATTCTTCAGTTCTTGATAAACAATGAGATCTGTGCAAGTGTTTGTAGGACCTTCAGCAGCAGCAGATGTTGATGCAGACTCTTGAAACCAAGAATTAGATGGTAACTCAAAAGATGTAGAGGAATGAGAGATCTCATGAGCATTTGTTATGGATGGAACTGCTGAAGCTACAGGAACATCAAATTTAGCAGACACAGGCAGTTGGTCACTATACTTGAATAGGTGAGTATTGATATTATCATCATCATCATCAATACCACCAGGTGGAAGACATGTTGCAGAAGATGATTTATCCACAGGATCTATAACAGCTGGAGGTTGATAAGGAACATATTACAGTATGTCCAAATCAAACAACTCCACAGGGTTTTGTGGTATCTTGTCCATAGGAGATTCATTAAACTTCACACGCAAAGTTTCTTCAACTATCTTTGTTCTGCAGTTGAAGACTCTGTATGCCTTGCAAGTAGATGAATAACCAACAAAATACCCTGCATCCACCTTAGGATCAAATTTATGGAGTTGATCCTTTGTGTTGAGAATAAAACAAGGACACCCAAATGCTTTGAAAAATGAAATTAGAGGAGCCAAGTGATCGAGAACTTCATATGGAGTCTTCATCAACCTCTGATTTACTAAGACTCTATTCTGCACATAGCAAGCCGTGTTGACAGCCTTAGCCCAAAAGGTCAGTGGCAAACTAGAGTCAGCCAGCATAGACCTTGCAGCTTCAATTAGGGTCCTGTTCTTTCTCTCCACTACTCCATTTTGTTCTGGAGTCCTTGGTATGCTAAACTGCCTTTTGATTCCCTTTGAAAGATAGAAGTCATCAAGTGTATGGTTTCTGAATTCAGTTCCATTGTCACTCCTAATACACTTGACTGGAAGGGAATACTGCTTCTCAATATACAACACAAAGTGAATAATCTTCTGAGCAACCTCATCCTTTGAATGTAGAAAGAAAGTCCATACAAATCTGGAGTAATCATCCACAATTACCAGACAGTATTTCTTCTTTGCCATGCTATTACTCTCATAGGACCAAATAGATCCATATGCAGTAATTGCAAGCAGGCAGTGGACTTAGGCTCTTCAATAGAAGGGAATGAGACTTTGTGCTGTTTTCCTTTTAAACAAGCAGTGCAGGTTTCATCACAGTGGAACTCCTTTATTGGTAAGCCTCTAACTAACTATTGTGGATAAGCTGATTCATGTTTTTGAAATTAACATGACCCAGCCTTCTGTGCCACAGTTTAGATTCTTGAGAAGAGGCTTTGGAAAATAGGCAAGGATTGCCTCTGAGATCTATTTTCTTGAAAGATCTAAGGCATACACTCTTCCTGTCCTGTTGGCTCTCAGGAGAGTGTGATCATCCAACACCTTATCAATCAAATGCAGAACTTTGGATGACAGAATCCTACAATTCTGACTGGTGAAAAGAGCAACATGGCCTTTATCACACATTTGACTGCCACTCAAGAGATTGTACTTGAGATTTTCCACATGATAACATCATCAAACTTTATTTCTCCATTGGAGACAAAGCCGTTGCCAATGATGTAACCCCTAGCATCATTGCCAAAAGAAACAAACCCCTTCTTTCCTTGAGGGTAGTCATGAAGAAGAGAGTTGGTCCCAGTCATGTGCATAGATCCCCCACTGTCTACATACCAGATGCTACTTTGGCATGTTGAAGAACCCTGCAATAATAAACAATCAGTTAGTTTTGGAGACCCAAACCTTTTTGGTTTTGGGCCTGGTCTCATCAACAGATAGTAAACTAACAGGTTTGTTAGAAACAACAGCCTGAGAGGAAGAAGATGGTGAAGAAGAGGAATCTTTGGCTTGAACCTCCTTTTCTGTGGTTTGAACATAGGAGCATCTAATTGTTAACTCTTCCTAAAAGATGTTGAACCATCATAACCAGCTGTCTCTGATTGTGTGATAAAGCTTTCAGCTCATCAGACACATTGCCAGTGGAGTTTGATAAGTTCCTATGTTGCACCTTCTTCTTCTGAGCAATCTCAGCTGTTACCTGTTTAACCCCTTCCTTTTTGGATTTCTTTGTGGACTTAAGGGTTACAGGATTTGATGTTGCTGATACAAATGTGGTCTCAAACTCAGTTTTCATTTTTACCATTTTCTCTTTAATTTCCTCTTTATGTTTGAGTTTGGGACCTCTTTTGTACGAGCAATCATCTATAAGATGATTGAACAAACCACATACTTCACATGGTTTCTTCTTCATCTTATGTTGATCATCAACTAAAGAGGGTGAAGCAACTGAAGACTTGCTCTTCAGTGCTTTGGAAGCATTGTTTGCTTTCTTGACTTCCTCTTTAATAGTCTTCAAACTCCTTCTACTGACAGTTTTCTTCTTTTCAGTACTGGCAGGAGTTGGAGTTTGAACTTCAGGTGTTAAATCTTGCTCTCTAGTCCTTTCAGGACTTTTAGAATTAACTCCTGAGTTGATCAACTCATTGATCATGTGAGTGTCATCATTAGAACCATCAACATCAGCTGATAGGTTCTGAGAGGGCTTGGTGCTGACTTCTACTTCTGATAGTGCTGTATCAGAAAGTAGATCACATGATGAAATGGATTGGTTATTACTCTCACCATCAGATTCTTGCTCTGCTCTGGGAGTAAAATCTGTAGGTGGAGCAGTGTGATTGTAACCAATGCCAAACTTCACATTGGAAGCAGATTGCTTACTAAGAAGCATTTGAAAACCTTTGCATGATTGTACCCATCTATCACACTCTACCTGGGTGACTGCAAGGGTTTCTTTCAGATCTTTATACTTCTCTAGAAGTATCTTTTCCTAGCCTTATCATCAGTTATTGGCATTTAAGTTTGTAAATCTCATCATTCTTATCATTAAGCACAGACTCAATTCAACTTTGCTTTTGGAAATTATTTGTTCTAGCTCAATGTTCTTGTTGATTAAAGCTACATTTGCTTCTCTAATAGATGCAAATGCTGCTATACATGTTTCAGAACACAATTTGGCTTTTGCCTAATACCTGTGATACCTTTGATGTAGAGGCATTAGTGGATGAAGTATCAGCAGAATCCAAAGCCATAAGAGCTAGATTTCCAAAGGGACTTTCACCACCATGTTGACAAAGCTTTCAGCTCATCAGACACATTGCCAGTGGAGTTTGATAAGTTCCGATGTTGCACCTTCTTCTTCTGAGCAATCTCAGCTGTTACCTGTTTAACCCCTTCCTTTTTGGATTTCTTTGTGGACTTAAGGGTTACAGGATTTGATGTTGCTGATACAAATGTGGTCTCAAACTCAGTTTTCATTTTTACCATTATCTCTTTAATTTCCTCTTTATGTTTGAGTTGGAACCTCTTTTGTACGAGCAATCATCTGTAAGATGATTGAACAAACCACATGCTTCATATGGTTTCTTCTTCATCTTATGTTGATCATCAACTAAAGAGGGTGAAGCAACTGAAGACTTGCTCTTCAGTGCTTTGGAACATTGTTTGCTTTCTTGACTTCCTCTTTAATAGTCTTCAAACTCTTTCTACTGACAGTTTTCTTCTTTTCAGTACTGGCAGGAGTTGGAGTTTGAACTTCAGGTGTTAAATCTTGCTCTCTAGTCCTTTCAGGACTTTTAGAATTAACTCCTGAGTTGATCAACTCATTGATCATGTGAGTGTCAGCATTGGAACCATCAACATCAGCTGATAGGTTCTGAGAGGGCTTGGTGCTGACTTCTACTTCTGATAGTGCTGTATCAGAAAGTAGATCACATGATGAAATGGATTGGTTATTACTCTCACCATCAGATTCTTCCTCTGCTCTGGGAGTAAAATCTGTAGGTGGAGTAGTGTGATTGTAACCAATGCCAAACTTCATATTGGAATCAGATTGCTTACTAAGAAGCATTTCAATGTGATTGTAACCAATGCCAAACTCTACCTGGGTGACTGCAAGGGTTTCTTTGAGATCTTTATACTTCTCTAGAAGTATCTCTTCCCCAGCCTTATCATCAGTTATTTGGCATTTAAGTTTGTAAATCTCATCATTCTTATCATTAAGCACAGACTCAAATTCAGCTTTGCTTTTGGAAATTATTGGTTCTAGCTTAATGTTCTTGTTGATTAAAGCTACATTTGCTTCTCTAATAGATGCAAATGCTGCTATACATGTTTCAGAACACAATTTGGCTTTTGCCTAAGATGATACCTGTGATACCTTTGGTGTAGAGGCATTAGTGGATGAAGTATCAGCAGAATCCAAAGCCATAAGAGCTAGATTTCCAAAGGGACTTTCACCACCATGTTGACCAGCACCTGAGAACAGTTGTTCATGACCAGACAAGTCATCTGGTAAACTGCTCCAGTCAACAACTCCTTGGGTGAAGAAGCTATGTTGTTGAGGTTGAGTTTGTTGATGAGATTGGGAAGGTTGTGTTTCAGGCAATGCTTGTGGTTGTTTTGGAATTGGAGCTTGAACAGGATTTGGTTGAGGCATATAATAGCAGGGATAAGGATATGGCATTTGACCCTGGGGAACAAAGTATGCAGGAGACCTAGGATGTGAATGATGACCAGAACCAGCAGTATGTTGCCCTCTGTTTTGTGGACTAGTACTAGGAAAAGTCACAAAGGGTGCAGAAGAGTTAGATCCAGTTGATCTACACTCTCTTGCAAAGTGTCCCAGCCTTTGGCATTTGTGACACCTCAACTTACTCTTGTAGAGAGTCCAGGAAATTTCCTGCCAGTTCTCTTATAGAACTTCTGAGATCTAATATTAATCAGTGCCATTTGGCTCAGAATATCCATCTCTTCTAGATCATCATCAGCTATTCCTTTCAAATCATCCATGATGAAGCATAGAATGTCACTATTACTTCCAGACAGACTCTCAATACCAACAAATGCATGATCAGAACTATTTAAAGAGAAATCAATATGCTCATCATAATTGCTTTCAGATGCAGCATATTCTGACTCATGACCAACCAAGGCAGTATTCCCTGGTACAAAGTCATGAGTGAGCTTTCCTGATGAGGACAGTTTCCTCTTCTGCTCTATCTCTCTTCGAATGTAAGCAGTTTCCCATGAAGTTGGGTGAGAGATAGGCTATCCAGATTTGCACTAGAGCGTAGGACAATAGTGTATGTGTCCCATCTCTCAGGCAGCAATCTGAGGAACCTGTTATTCATCTGGCTATTGGGTATTCTGTTTCACCATTTTCAGCTCAGAGATCAAGCAGGAAAATCGCTCAAACTGTTGAGTCAGTGTCTCACCCTTTCTATGAGAGAATGTCTCATATTGTTGGGCAATGATTTCTCTGTTGTTTGCTAAGACCTCATCTGTGCCACCGAATTGTTCCTTCAGGGCATTCCAGAGATCATGAGCAGTTCATGATGTATAAGCCCTGAATAGATTCATTAGGCAGTGCCATGGCCAGAATTCCATGGGCTTTAGCATCAATCTCAAACAGTTTCCGATCTTCATCAGAGTATTGTTCCTTCTTCTTCGGAACCATTTGATTGGTTTCCAGATTGTTCACCATAGGCTTGTGTGGTCCATGTACCACAGATGTCCAACAACCTGAACTGTTAACAGACAGGTGATGAAGCATTCTTCGCTGCCATATGTTATACTCGGTCCTAACCAGCATCGGGGGCTTGGTTGAGTAACCGGTATTGTGAGGATCATTAGAAGGAGTAGTCATCTCAGATTCAAACAAATTCAATGAAGCTAGAACAGATTTAGAACAAAACACTACAACCAATTGAACCAAGAGAGTTCTCAAGATAAATGAACGAAAGCGACAAAATTAATAATCTATAACCAGTTCTTGCGAATATGCTAATTCAATCAAACATAGATATCAATTAGCAGTTTCAATGATCAATTGTTAGATCGATCAATGATTAACCTGCCCTGATACCACTTGTTAGGATCAGTGATCTACGTTTGATTGATTAGAGAGTATAGCAGCGGAATTATAACAATGAATTAGCTAATTCACAAGAACGAAAAGATATTCACTGAAGAACAAAAACGGTTATAGATAGAGAGAATTTTGCAAATATATTTCATTCAATATTCGCTTTCGTGGTAACGGAATGTCACACTTACAATTAGGTCGACACCTCTTATAGAAGAGATGTGACGTCTGCTGATGTCACTTGATAGTGACATCTAACAGAATTATTCCAACTGAAACACAACTACTGAAGACGTCAAAACAGCTGACATCTTCTTACAAAAATACTAAGTGTTATCAGTTACTACAACTACTGAAAAACATAAAACTACTGATACTACAACGACTGAAGAACAAGCTCTTCAGTCGTTTTACAAAACTACTGAAACTAAAAACATAAAACTACTGATATCACAACTACTGAAGAAGTGCTCTTCAGCTGTTGTGACAAACTGCTGAAACTTCAGTACTTGGTCTTCAGACTTGAACTTCAGACGTTTCATCAGCTGATGACTTCAGTAGATATCATCAGCTGATGTCTTCAGTTTTTGTCTTCAGACTTTGTACACCAGTTGTTGATCTTCAGCACTTGTAGACTCTTCAGCTGTTGTACTTCAGTACTTTGGTCTTCAGTTTCAGCACTTGTGTTCTTCAGCTGTTGAGCTTCAGCACTTTAGTCTTTAGCTGTTGAAGTCTTCAGCACTTGATCTTCAGTGTTGGAGTTTTCAGCACTTGTCGAACTGCTGATGAAGCCTTCAGCAGTTGTTGTGATATCATGTGGGACTTAGAGGTTTTCTGATCTTGGCTCATGGTTCTTTTGGTCCAACAGGTAAGCTCACCATAGAAAAGGTAAACTTTGTAAAGAAGCTTGGATACATCTTTTGAGTGTATCTCAATTTTGTGATCAGAATCATAACATGCTATTTAGTAAGCATGAGTGCATTGTTCTTAAGCCTGGTGTGGTCATTCCTCATGAGCATATCTTGCTTAGAGCCCCCAGGAAAGGAAACATGTACAAGATGGATTTGCAAGAAACCTCTCCCTCCGGAGAAGTTTCATGCTTTCTGTCTAAACCCAATAGTGATGAGTCTTTCCTATGGCATAAAAGAATGTTTCATGTAAACTTTAAGAACATGAATAAGTTAATTAAACATGACTTGGTAACTGGAATGCCAAAGAAAGTGTTTACAAGTGATGACCACTGTGTTGCATGCTTGAAAGGGAAGCAACATAAGGTATCTCACAAGTTTAAGGGAAAGAACTCAATAACTACTCCCCTACACTTGTTACATATGGATCTTTTTGGCCCCACCAGTGTAATGAGTTTAGGAAGGACCTTATACCGTCTAGTGATCACAGATGACTTTACAAGATTCACTTGGGTTTTCTTCCTTAGAACTAAGGATGAGACTCCTGAGATTCTAAAAAAATTTCATCTTGAAGATTGAGAATCAATCTGATCACAAGGTCAAGATCATAAGATGTGATCAAGGAACCAAATTTAAGAACCATATCCTTGACACATTTTGTGATGAAAAGGGTATTACAAGACAATTTAGTGCTCCCAGGACTCCTCAGCAAAACGGTGTTGCTGAGAGGAGAAACAGGACACTGATTGAAGCTGCAAGAACCATGTTGTCTCACACTAAACTGCCCATCACCTTCTGGGCAGAGGCAGTCAACACTGCCTGCTATGTGCAGAACAGATTTTTAGTAGTTAAGACTCATGGAAAAACTTGTTATGAACTTTGGCACAAGAGGAGGCCTTCCATTGGTTTTCTCAGGTCATTTGGATGTCCTTGCACTATCTTGAATACCAAAGATCAAATTGCCAAGTTTGCTGAGAAATTAGATGATGGACATATTATTGAATACTCTTCCTAAGCTAAGGCTTATAGAGTGTACAATCCCAGAACTAGAATTGTTGAGGAGTCAGCCAATGTGACTTTCAATGAACACACACCTTGTGTTACTGGTTCTGGTCTGGATTGGTTGTTTGATCTTGATTTGGTTACCAACTGTTTTTACAAATCTTGTGAGAATGTTTCAGGATCTGTAGAAAATTTGAATACAGATGATCCTAATCCAAGATTTGAGCTAGGAAGATCTTCAAGACATATATCTTCAGCTCCAGTTGAAACCACTTCTGCAAATGAGGTTTCTATCAGCCCAACAATGACAAATTCAGCTGATGCATCTAGTATGCCTTCAAATTCCAGCTCAGAGGCTCTACAACCAGATAAGAACTACCTCAACTATGGAAGACGACAATGGTGATGGTGACAGTGACCAAGAATTTCTTGATGCCACTAACCACACTATAGATGAGAACATCAATGATGTCACACACTGCCTGAATTTCTTCATGCCACTATCTCAACGACTTGCTGTGATCCCTCAGCTTAGGATCCATAAGTCTCACCCTACCACAAACATCATTGGAGATGTTGTCTCAGGGGTAAAGACAAGAGGACAAACACATGAAGAAAATGTTTGTCTTCACTCTTGTTTTCTATCCGAGATAGAGCCAAAGAAAGTTGATGAAGCTCTAAAGGATGGATGTTGGGTTGAAGCTATGCAACAAGAGCTGCTTCAATTCAAAAGGCAAAAAGTTTGGAACCTTTGTCCTCTTCCTTCTCGAAAGACTACCATTGGAACCAAATGGGTGTTTAGGGACAAGAAAGATGATAGAGGCATCATCATCAAGAACAAAGCTAGACTGGTGGTTCAAGGATACACACAAGAATAAGGGATTGACTACACTGATGTCTTTGCTCCAGTGGCAAGATTAGAAGCTATTAGGATATTCCTGGCATTTGCTGCATCGAAGAACTTCAAGGTTTTTGAACTTGATGTGATGTGTGCCTTTTTGTATGGAGTGATAGATGAAGAGGTTTATGTCAAACAGCCACCTGTTTTGTAGATCCTGATCATCCTGATTATGTCTGCAAGCTTGACAAAGCTCTCTATGGGCTGCATCAGGCACCCAGGAAATGGTATAAGACACTGTGTGAGTATCTCTGTAAACATGGGTACAGGAGGGGTGCTATAGATGGAACTCTCTTCATCAAAGGACAAGGAAAAGACATATTGCTAGTTCAAGTGTATATGGATGACATCATCTTTGGTTCAACTAATCCAAAGCTCTGCAAAGACATTGAGAAGCTGATGAAAGACAGATTTGAAATGAGTGCCATGGGGGAACTCAATTTCTTTCTGGGAATTCAGGTGAAGCAAGTTGAAGATGGCATCTTCATAAGTCAGTCAAAGTATGTTCAGGACATACTCAAGAGGTTTAATATGACTAACTGTAAGACTGCTAAGACACCCATAGCCAGAAACCACTCTTTTGGTCCTAATCTTGAGGGGGAGTGTGTAGATGAGCATTTATGCAGGGCTATGATTGGGTCTCTTATCATGTTTGCTACATGTATTTGTGCAACATATCAAGCCAACCCTAAGATGTCTCACCTTATCACTGTCAAGAGGATTCTAAGATACCTCAAGGGTGCATCAATACTTAGCCTATGGTATCCCAAGAATTCTGACTTCAATGTGTATGCCTATACAGATAGTGATTATGGTGGTTGCAACATGACTGCAAAGTCTACATCTGGGGGATGTCAATTTCTTGGTTGAAAGGTTGTCTCATGGCAATGCAAGAAACAATCCTGTGTCTCTACATCAACTGCTGAAGCTGAATACATTGCTGCTGCAAGCTGCTGTGCTCAAGTACTTTGGATTCAAAATCAGATGCTGGACTATGGATTAAACTTCTAGGAGACTCCCATTCACATAGACAACAACAGTGCTATCTCAATCATAAAGAACCCTGTGCAGCACTCAAGGACAAAGCACATCAATATCAGGTATCATTTAATAAAAGATAACTATGAAAAGGGATTAATTAAACTAGTCAAGGTTCACACAGATGAATAATATGCTGATCTGTTTGCAAAGGCTTTTGATGAATAGAGATTTAAATATCTTATATCAGCTATTGGGATTATCAACCTTGAGTAGATCTTTGTTAAAACTAATTCTTATTATTTCTTTAAAATTCATATGTGTCCTAAGTTGTCTAGTTCATCACTTTCATAAGCTTCTGTTTTCTTTGGATAAAAAAATTTCTTTTTGAAGATTTTCTTAGATTTTTGAAAATTTTGATACTTCGGAAGTTATGTTTTCAACTTCGGAAGTAAATAATGCCTTCAAACTAAATAACTGTCTAAGAAGTTTACCTTCAGAAAAGTTTTCAAATTTATCTTCCGAAGCTTAACTATTT
Source organism: Flaveria trinervia (assembly GCA_025506515.1). Taxonomy (NCBI): domain Eukaryota; kingdom Viridiplantae; phylum Streptophyta; class Magnoliopsida; order Asterales; family Asteraceae; genus Flaveria; species Flaveria trinervia. The sequence continues at coordinate 64,836,410 of CM046442.1, forward strand.
GTTTGAGACACTTAGTCATTTTTAAGGACCATTTACTTCGAAGAAAAATTAACTCTCGGAAGCTTCTTAGTTTATACACAAAGCACCAAGCTTTAATTTTTCTTGCGAAGCAAAATTTTCAAATCTCTCAGGAAATTCTTCCGAAGTCATTTTAGCTTCGTAAGCTTTTTAATTAAAACTTCCGAAGATAATAACCTTCGGAAGCTTTTTGACTTCCAAGAAAACTACTTTTTCAGAGGTGGGACCGACATCCGGATTTCAAAGTTTATCCTCTTTCATTAAACTTTATATGAAATCCTTCTAACATATAAACCCAACGGTTTCCCCCTCTTTCTATCATCTGTTCTTCCTCCAAACCTCAAAAACCCAAATTTCTCTTTGAAATTTCTTCTTTCTTCATCCTTCGTCCTTAAGCTACTTCAAAATAGCCAACCTTGCTCACAGAGATGACCCCAACTTTACCATGCAGCTACACGGACAACACAATCAAGTCGCTATGTTATGCTCTAAGAAAGATCCTCATTTCTCAGAGGTTTGTCGTTTCTTGTCTCTGTCAAACTACTTCACCTCCCTCACTACTGATCCTCCACTCTATGAAGATCAGTTGCTTGAATTCTGGAAGACCTGCCAAGAGGTCATTATGGATGGGGAGAAGGCACTGTCTGCCACGGTGCAGGGGAGAACAATCTTTATCACTCCGGCCATCATCAACGGACATCTTCAGCTGGATGATGAAGAAGGTGAGGTGTTCTTCCAAAAGGAAGATGTTAATCACTCCTTTGAGCAGATGGGGTATGAGGGAGATTTCTTTGTAAAGACCTTCAGGAAAGGGAAGGTCTCATCCAATGGAGATTCTTGCTCCATGTGGTCATCCACAGCTTATCAAACAAGCATGGTGGATGGAACCAGATTCCTGAAGATCTCTCCTTCATAGTCCATAGAATGGTTCAAGGGGTTAAATTCAGGTACTCTCAGTTTGTTTATACAAATTTGCTTGCTAATTTAGACTCCATAGAATATTACATGTTTCCTAGATATCTCCAGTACATTCTTAACTGTGAACTGGGCTCACAGATAAAAGGAAATAGGTACCTTCTTAAATGGGACAGATGAAGCCCGGCATCTTTAAAATACTAAGAAAGTCCACTGTTGGATTCTCTGGGATAGAAACGCCCTAGTCCCAAAAATGTTAGAGCTCATTTCTCAAGGTGACAACCTATCAGCACAAGCTAGTGTTGAACCCACACCTGCTACTTCCCAACCACCTACACAGCCTCAATCTCCATCACCTACCAAAGAAAATACAAACGTACCCCTGCTCAGACTATTCAGTCTGTGGAGGTCCCGATATACTCACCCATACAGGAAGAAGTGGACACTGGAGCTCCCATTTCTCCTGAGGAGCAGACCACTCCCATCTTTTCAAGAATCAGTGTTGGGGTTACTCATGCTCAGCCTGATGAGCTCATTAGCACTATTGCCTTAAGCCATCACTCTGAGTCTCAACACTCAAGTGATCAACCTTCATGGGATAGTTACCATCCCCAGCCTATAGATCTCAACCAACCCATTCCCAACCTTCAATTCTATACTGATGAAGATATAGGTTTTAGTGAGTATAATGAATCTCTCTTCTTTCCTTCTACTCAAAGAGAGATGAATACTACTGAGTCTCCTACATCTATCCCACATCAGTCACCTACAACTGAGGTGGACACTCCTGAACCTGTTCAGGATGCCCATATGGAAAAGGCTCTAACTTTTGAAAGTGATTACATCATTAAGACCTCAACCATGGCAACTCAGCCCACTGACATCTCAACTAAGACTACTACTGAGCAGAGGAAATCCAGTAGCCAAGAACTTAGAACTGGTCATGAGAGAAAGGACTCTGGTCCAATCTTCTCCACCCCCAGTGATTCTTCTCATGAAGATGAAGATGAGAGTGATCTGAGATTAAAAGTGCAAAAACTGTCTAAAACATGCACTTACCTAGTCTCAAAGGTTAGTCACCTTAAATCTCACGTGACTACCTTACAACACAGGATCAATGATTAGCAACTTGAGATTTCATATCTTAAGAAAAAGTAGCTGGGAGACCCTTAAGAAGAGCTCAACCAGAACACAAGAACCCGTGGATGTGATTGACCTATCCTCCAGCTCACCTATGCAAGTGGGTGATGCTACCAAAAGGGGAGAAAGTCATTATAGCCACAGAACCTGGGAGTTCCTCCGAGACAATGGACATTGAGGACTCACCATCCTCACTTGCAACTCTACATTCTCAGCAACCTCCTTTAGTTCACATTGATGTGGACTACACAGACTCCTTCATACAGAGTCTGTTTAACAATGGGATACCAAGGGCTACGTCACCTTCATCATCTTTCAATCATATTATTAGGTGGAGGTATGACAACAACAGGAAAGCCCACATTATCATAAGAGTTCAAGGACAGCAAGTAGTCTTTAATTTTTAGAACATGGACTATTATGAAGGTCTGGATCTAGTCAACATGCCACTTGTCAACCCAAGCCAATCAAGACAAGCTGAGAGAATGGCTAAAAGAATCCAAGACAAGATCATTGCAGAGTTTAGCCTAAGAAGGAGACTAAGGAAATCAGGCAATGTCATCGATCAACTGGATGTTGAGGCAGACCCTAAGATTAGCTTCATAGGGTAAACCTTAACTGAAGGCCCAGTGACAGAACCTGAGAGCCCTGTCTCATCATCTCCAACTCCTGTAGAGATCCATACTTCTTTTGAGACACCTACTGGTGAAGGTGCTTCTCAACCTCTCTCTAGTATGAGCTCAAATGCTGCAACGAGCATGAAGGTCAAACCTCTCTCCACCCTGAGTCACAAAGGTCTGAGAATGACAAAGGGAAAAGAAAGATGACATGTGAGGAGATGGAGGAGGAGGAGAGAGAGAGAGAGGAAAAGGAGGCTAAGGGGAGAAAGTTCTTGTATTAAGTCTCCAAGACTCATGGAGTGTGCAATCAGGGCTGCCCCAGACCAGATACTCAGAATGATGAGTTAAGGGCAGTCAGGATCAACTATGTGCAGACTAGGAACTATGACATAGATAATGTCATTTCTCTCCCCTTGGATGAATTGAATGAGCTCGTTGATCTGGAAAGGTCAAGAGAGAAGAAGGAGGTAGAAGATGCAGAACTCCTACTATAAGTCAAAGAAGAGAGAAGAAAAAAGACTATACAAAGGTATGTCTACCCTCTCACCAGTTCAAGAAAGTCCTGAACAAGAGGATGTGGCTCAACAAGAACCTCAGCTAGATAAGGAAGAAGACAGAATCAAGATGATTAACAACCTGAGTGCCACATGCCTTTATCAGGAATATGTACTCCTTCCCTTATCTTATGACTATATTGAGTTTGAGTATTTAAAACAACATGAGCTTGAGTTAGTCAAAGAAAGAAAGACAACAAAGAACAAGCTGAGGGATGAAATTGCAAAGTCAAGAGCCATCATCCAAAAGAGCATGAAGAAGTCTGCTGATACGCAGAGGATGACGAGCTTCTTAAAGCTGTATGGATTCTACGGAAGGAGACTTGGACCTATGTCTATGTCCACTATAGAGAAGCATATCAGGGTAATCAAGCAGAAGATTAAGAGTGGAGTTCTTACTGACTTATACTCCACTCCAAGTCAGGCCTCACCTAAACTGGAGGTTAAGGTTGAACAATAGACACAACACAACCTGGACCTCCTGCTAATGCTCAGCAAGCTTCATCTTTTGATCCACAGCAGGGTCAACCTCCCTCTCCATCTGAACTTGAGAGAGAGGAAGTCCTATCTGAGAAAGACAGTGAAGATCAATCTGGTGCTGCATGCCAGTCTTCTCAGTTAAAATTTGGAAAGACAAGGAAAAGGATGGCTTCTAAACCAAAGTCTAAGAAGAAGAAGAAGCCTGCATCCCCTTTTGAACCTTAGGATGAATCAGAACAGCTTGAGGATGTGCAGCCAGAGGAAGCTCAATCAACTCCAACTTCAGTAGCTTCTCTAGCATCAGGAAGACCCATCTTGTCTTGGACATACACCACAAATCCAGAAAGGTGGCATGTTATTAGAGATCAAGGCATTGAAGACATCTATACATGGCATGATATGTTTCACTTGCCTCTGCATGACCTCTTTGACATCAGAAGACACTTTGATAGCCTGAAGGATCTTGATCATCTTATGAAGAAAGGAATGGTGATCATCCTAATGAGGACTGTTAATATCTGAAGTTTTCTAAATGTTTTGGTAGCATCAGCCTAGGGGAGTTTGTAGAGATTAATGAAAAGGCTGATGCAACCTAAACATCTTTAGTCTTTCCTGCATGCTGCACAAGTGCATTGAAGTGGAATGCTTCGGAAGTTTCACATGTGCAACAGAAATACTCTAAGTGTGAAATCTTCCGAAGCCAAAACCAACATCTTTCGAAGCAAAAGATGAAGTCTTCCGATGCCTCAGAGACAAAGTCTTCCGAAGCTTCAAGTTCATGAACACAGATTTCTTCCGAAGACTTTTAGTAACATGCTTTATCTGATGTACTATTCCATAAAGTTGGACACCTTTCTGCTACAACTCTGCAAGTCACCAACTAACATGGTTTGGTGAAAAGGTCCATGCTTTTGATAACTATACATTGAGGTCTTGAGTCTGTAACTTTCTACTTTATGTACTTTATCCTTTTTGTAATAGATAAGGAGGTGAGCTATGGCATATCATAGTCACTAGTCAAAAGGAAATCTGCCTTTTGACTCTACAATTTATTTTATGTGTGTCTAGTCAATTGTATCCAGCTGGCTTTCAAAGTATAGCCGGCTGTAGGATGTTGTATAAGTATCTCATGTTCTTGTATCTTTCGAATATGCTTTGTAACACTTTAATAGAACATAGAGAAGGCAATATACTGCATTCTTGAAAACTAAACACTTGTGTTCTTTGTGTTCTATCTCATATATTACTTGTGTTCTTATTGTCACCAGTTGGTTAATCCAGGTTACTGTTTGATCTAAGTTTAGTTTATCTCCTTTTTGTGTTCTTGTGTTGTAACTCTACACCCTTCTACGATCCTGCACTTGTTGAAGGAACATTTCCTTCAACTGGATAATCATGTCATATGTGACATGATGCTCAAAGTCCTTTTGGAGTTTAGGAATCATGGTTCCCAACATGAGGCAAGAAACCTGCATGGAATCGTTAGTGTATTTAAGCCAATCGTTATAGACCTCAACATCCTTGAGGTCGGGTTGGTCAGGAATTGGATCATCAAGGACATAGGCCTTTTTCTCTTGCTTGAGAACAATTCTCAAGTTTTGATACCAGTCCACAAAGTTATTATGGTTAAGACGATCCCTTTCTATGATGGTTCTTAGTGATAGGGTAGGGGCGGTCGGGGTGGTAGCATTGTTGTTTGCAACCATTTCTACAAAATTACAAAATTACAAGTTCATATTAGTATTTCTGAAAAATTATATTTTAATTATTAATACCATTTTATGTCTCATAGACAATTACAATTAAATCTAGAATCCAACGTTATATTTAAATTATGGTTAGGTGACCTTTATCCCATTATTTAAATTAACAAGGTAGTCAACATTTGACTATTGCAACCTATTGCAACTTCTAGCTTTATGGGATCGGTTAAAAATCTTATGTTTAGTCGGCATGTAAAATCCCATCAACACCATTGTACGCCATGCTTGGGTGACCCTATACACATGGTTTCCAATTCATGTCGTCCTACTTACACACACGTGTGAGTTTACACATACAAGTGGTTAGGTGACCTTTATCCCACAAATGTTAAGCCCACCTCAAACACACAAGTTCCCTAAAAGTGGTTAGGTGACCTTATCCCACAAGTAGTTCTGAAGTGATTTGAGTGTCGTGTAAAAGGATGGTGTTTAACTTGTTTCCAAAGGGATTTTAGATTTCATTAATTCTAGTTATAAAAACTCTATGTACCTGGTATTCGCTTGCTTTCAAATACATGGTACCCTACGGTTCTTTTTAATAAAACCTCTTTTATTTGAAATCATTAATCCTTTTCAAAACTTTTATTAACATATTAATGATTAAGAACCATGAAAATTCAGCATGTTATGATCGTTTATTAATATTGTTAAGCGTATCCACATATCAAACAATCAACATAAAATGAATAATCAACAAGCATACAAGAAAGAACCACATGTGCATAACCATAGCCACTATGTTAACAACACTTGTTCGCCATCACAAGTGTTGTCCTTAGGTCTTTCCTAAGGGTTGAACATAACACAAAATATGAGGTCTCCAAAGACCCCCACTTGAAGTTGCATCCAAATGCTTCAAGTCCTTCTCTTTGTGTCTTCCTTTTGTGCTTCCATCTTGTACATCTTCTTTTACAAAATTTATATCCTAATACAAATTTTCTAATAAAAGAAAACACACTTAATACAAGCACAAATGAATAAATATTACAACCCATTATGAATGAAATCAACCAAAACAAACATTCATCCAAAACCAAAACAACACAAGGTCAAGGCTAGGTTATGCACCAATATGAAACAACATCCAAGAACAAAACGAATCCCCATTTGACCCTAAATTTTCAGCCAACATAAACCAAGAATTTAGGGTGTTTTTTGTCCAAACAAAACACAATCAACCATCTAATATCTTTCTTTCAATGTTTAATCACAAGCATGTTAGATATAACCTTGAAAGTTGGGGATTCATAATATCATCACAAAACAGCCCCTATTAGGTTGTTAAAACCCCATAAAACCAATTTTAAAAGGATAATGAAGCTAGTCATCCACATATTCGGCTCTAGATGCCAATGTTGGGTTTGTTGGACCATATCAAAGTAGTTTAAGCATTTAAACATGAAAATGCAGCATAATAAAACCTTAATATTATCATTAGTAATCTGAAAATTAAGGCTCATATTATACACAACACAACCCAAGAACATAAGGATCATTTATATTTGTATGAACTAGCTATGAAGAATAATAAAGAACCAAAAGAAAACGTACAAACTACCTTTTATAGAGCTGCAGAAAAACGTATTTGGGTGAAGAAGATGAGGTTCTTGAATGACCAAAACACCAAGGGAAGGTGTCCTCAAGCATTCATACCCACAAGCATCAAGCAAACACCTTTGTTGCTAGGGTTTTGACACCAAAATCGCACCAAGGGAGCTGCTGAAAACGATTTTCAGCTTCTATTTACTTCAATATTGGACAAGAAGAAAATCTCTTGAGGGTCTTGCATGTGTGAGAGAGAAGGAGGATTGAGTATGTGTGTGTTTTCTAGAAGTCAAGTGTAACAAAACAAAAGGCCAATAACCCCCCTTAGGGGCGGCCGAAACTCAAAACCCTTTGGGGTTTTCCCCCCAAAAGACTTTTACAAATTGTTTTAACTAATAACAATTATAAGTTATCTAATTAACCTTTTAATTATCTAACTTATAAACACACTATTATTATTATTTCATGTTATTTAACCAACTTAAATAACATTACAAATAATGTCCATAAACAAAATATCCTTATAAATTGTTTCATCTCATATGCAATTTATTTAGAAAACCCATTTTCTAAGTTGGTGTATTTATTTAATTGCATGATCATATCATCAATTAAATATAAATTGGTGTTTGCTAAGCTTGTTATTGGGTATGACCCAACTTGGATCATAACATACTAACCACATCAATGTTCTATGTGTCTTGGGTAAAAATCCAACAGGATCCTTGCTTGACGAAGTAGGACTGCCATTGGGTTTATCCTGACGATTGAAGGAGGAGAAAGGATTCCCATTGCGAGTCTTCTTTGCCTTCACACACTCCCGTTTCAAGTGCCCTTTCTCGCCGCAGTTGAAACAAGTCACATTGGTCTTATCGAAACCAAAGGTAGTGTTCTTAGTTGCAACCAAGTTCTGTCTGGTTTTCTTGACAAACTTCTTAGCTTGCCGGACAACACTCGCTGAGGCCCATATTTTATCCATCCGTTCTAGCTCTGTCTCGACCACCTGCTCGTAATCCTCATCAACTAGATGGCAGTTCCCAGTTTTACCGGCAATTAGTCCATCATAGGAGTGGACTACCGCAACTAAGAGATCCATGTGCACTTTAGCTACCTCAACTGTCACATTACCAAAATTCTTGATCTTCAGTCTTGCAGCATTGGCTCAGGTATGATGTATTGGGTACCAGACCATCGTGACGTGTCTGAGCTTGAAGTAGAGGCTTGAGAAGGACCAGACGAGCTAGATACAAAAGCTGTCTGAAGAGGTGCTCCAGATGTTTTGGCTTGTGGAGTCGCATTGTACAGGGCTGGGTTCTGATCATAGGAAGACTTTTGAGCTCTGTACTTCATCGTGAGTTCTTCTTCTCTGAGTTTCAGAATGAAGTCATTGATATCTAACTTCGTTAGGATACCATTCTATATGAGGTTGGAGACAAATGAAACCCATTTCTCACGAAGCCCATCTGCGAAGTTAGACACTTTGTCCTCCATTGACGTCGATATGCCATGAGTGTGCATCTCACTCATCAAGTGGTAGAACCTATCGATAACATCATCTAGGATTTCTTTTCCCATGGAGGAGAATTTGTCAAACTCCTTCTTTAAAGCCTTAGCCTTTATGGCCTTCAATGATGCATTTCCATCATACCTTTTCGCCAATGCATCCCATAGTTTGTTTTCTTGCGTATATTCCGAGAATTGATGGAATATATCCTTCGGAATTGATTGTGTAGCAAAGCATAACTTTCTTTTCAGCATTGTACTTGACTTTTCATCCATCAGTCATGCCACCTAGTATGTGTTTGATACCATCAACTCCTACTAGCATGTTGTACCCCGTCTCTATAGATTGCCACACATTGGGATCTACTCCATTTAAGTAGATCTTGAAACGTTGCTTCCATTGTGGGTATTCATCTAACGTGATTAGCTTTGGGGGTTTATTATGAATCCCCACTTCATTCTCTAGTAGCAGTATGTTCTGAATACGTGAGTCTCTCCCTGTTGTGAATGCTGAGTATTGGTCCTCCATTGCTATAAACTTTAACTTTAAACCAAACTATTTTATTTGTGCGAATGATGATGTGCGATTGGCTATTCGGGTGATTGAACAATGTGGATGGTTCAATGGTGCGACTGAACTAATGCGGATGGCTCAGTTGGGCGAATGAACTAATGCAGTTGAACAATGCGAATAGACTGTTTAGTCGTATGAATGGGATTATGAATGAGTCTAATCGTGCGTATGGGGGATGCGTATGAACTTAGTCATGCGATTGAGTCAATCGTGCGACTGAACCTGCCGGATTTTGAAAATTCGTAGTTTTAAGGTGTTTTGGATGCAAAACCACGAATTTCTTGCTAACCCTAATTGTCGTATGCCGGAAAAACTAAACTTTACGATCAGGAGACGTCTAAAACCCGATTTGACCCAAAAAATTGTGTTTTTGAGTGTAAAAACATAATTTTTATATCAAAACGATTGAATCACACATAAATCTAGAGCCAAAGCACTGATACCACTTGTTAGGATCGTGTACGGACGAATACTAACAGATTTACGTGTATAACGAATCAAATAGTATGGAATCCTATTTGATTGGTGATCTAATCAGTGAGAACAAACGAAGAATTAATTAAAGATTGAATCTAAACAATAACAATGATTAGCAATCGATCTACTGCGATCTATGAAGTTGGAACAGGTTGCTAGAGGTCTCTGGACGGCTAGGGTACGTGTAGGTATCGAAATATTCAAAGTGTCTCATTTTGCCATGTTATAAGTGGTATTTATAGGTTAGGGTTTATCAATCGTGCGAGTGGACAATTAGCATGGTTCAGTTGTGCGATTGAGTCATGCGGTTGATCCATTCTTACGACTAAGTGTTCAGTCGTGCGACTAAGCTAATCTCATGTCACAATCTTGCGACTGATCCAGTCTCCTGGTTCATTCGTATGACTGGTTCATTAGCATGAAGTTGTTCATCCGTATGGTCCATTAGCATGGGCCAATCGCATGAGAACTTCATATGATTAAGTTTGAATAAGTTTCACAATCATTAATTAACTTTTATCTATTCAAACAACCACAAACCTATATAATTAGTTCAATAGTGGTTAACCTACTAATCAATGAAATAATAAACATTATAAGCACAACCACACATTGTATTTCATTAAGTATCCATTCAATACATATGTGTAAGACAATAAAGACATTTTACATTAAGTTCAGAAACTAGGGACACATGTATCTACATCTATGATAGACTTTAGACCAGTACCAGCTTTATGCATGACGGTAGGGTAAAGTTCATGGTTTTTGATGGAATGAAAAGATGTAATGGTGAACGTATGAAAGAAATTAATGAAAGTGAATGGCAATGATGAACGAATGAATGAACGAAAGTTAATGAACGAATGAATGATGAAAGTTAATGAACGAATGATGAAGATAATAATGATATTATCTTGTGTACGTATGATGTATGATCACATGCAAAAGTAAATAATGGTTTTAATGAAAGCGAAGGATGTCTTATTATAAAACTAGAACTCACTTAGCAATGCTGACTTTTATGTGTTTTCAGTTGGCAGTAATGTTGCTGAGGATGGCACGGGGCGGCTACTCAGCTCTTTTGGATGGCATTATTTTATTTAATTTTTTTCATTGTAATGCGACCAAACGATGTTTTGAAATAGATGACTGTATTAACTTGCAAAAGCATTTATAAGGACATGAAAAGTTATTTTAATGTTCCGCTGCAATGTTTATGAAGGTTAAATGTAAACATATGTTTTATGTGCGATGATTGACTAGCTGTAAGTGTCCCGAGAACGGGGCCTTACACTTACCGGAATGGTTTGAGTATCTAGTTGAGTCAATTGGTCTTATACATCATGTTGAAAAAATGATTTAGCTTTATCGAAATGATAATAACCCTCCCTTATTTTCATAAACAAATCAAAAGTTAAACCGTCAAAGTTAACTTCCTAATTATGTATATTGTGTGTGTTTGTTAAATGAAAAAGAAAATATAACATTAGAAAATTGCAAAAAAATAGAAAATTACAAAATAAAAATACAAAAAATATAGTTTTGTTGTTGTATTTTTTTAGGATTGAATCTGCTTTTACAATATGTTAGAAACAATAGTACATCAGTTTTAACCAGTTGCATACTTCACTCGATAATAAAGTCTGACGTGATCAACTATGAATTGCAAGCAAGATCATGTATTATATTAAAAAGGTAAATTCTTGTGATTAAACTAAATCATCTATGCATTTGTGTGTGTCCATCTTTGTTCTAATGAGTTTTATTGACTTATTTGATTGATTGCTTGTAAGTCACAATCTCATACCATGAAATTATACGTGTAACCATGAGATCTGTTTACCACATCTATTCATTTCTCTATTATGAGTCATCATAGACCTGAAGTGACGAGGTATCCTTTGTTGTAAGTCATTACAGAGCTGGATATTCTCACCTGATGCATAAGATGCCAATGTGCACAATCCACACTAAAGTAAAAAATGGATGCCCTATGATTCTTATGAATCATATATATCTATTTCTTAATGAAACAGATTCAGGGATTACCTAAGGGCTTGTCCATGGTGGTTTTCTCGGAAATTATCAACTGTTTTAACCATGATGATTCTCTTATTGACCTAAACACAAGATTTGGTTATACATATATGATATGTTTCTAAGTTGAGTAAAAATGCTTGCTTGCATACCTTGACGAGGTTCGGACTCTCTATGTCTAAGTATGGATTAGATAATGTCATATCTAATTCAACCTTAATAAATATAAGAATTGTGAAAGTAAGTGTACTGATTCTTTTGCCAAAGCACTCATTGTCTGTTCTTAGATCTTGTGTCTCCTTAGCTGTGGTAACACTGACGTGGAACACACTTGATTAGGATTTAATCATTGTCTATGACTATTCATAATTTCTTTATTTCTTTATTACATGTGATTCAATGTGTAGAATTTTATTCTACTTTATTTTGATTTTTTGCATGATTTTATGTGTGCAGGCATGTTAATAATGACTCGTTTTACTTTAACTTTTAACTTTTATAAACATATAAGTTTGTAAACTTAAAAGTTTAAGGGGACTAAAGATGTAAAAGAGAATATCAAAAGAAATGTTTGGATGAAAAAGGTTAAAGTCAATATATTCAAGCTAGTATGTGTTTGATATGTCTACAAATGAACCTAAAACAATAATTTCCAATTGTTTAACATTTTGAAAAGCTTCTTGCAAAGAATTGAGAGTGTTTGTATTTTTATAAATATTTTTGAGACTAAAATGACGGGAAATTGTTTATAACAAAAAGGTCAAAAAGTTAAAATTTAGTCAAAAAGACAAAGTTTTGGTCAAATAGTCAAACTTTGAGTCTTTATTCAAAGTTTGACCCAAGTTTGAAAATTTTTATGAATAATAGTGAAATTGAAAATTAAGTGTGTGACATATGGATGTCTCATGTGCCTAAATAGTGTCCATAAGTCTAAGTTTAGACTCATGATGAATTTTCAGTTTTATGATAAGTATTGGACATTTGGAGTTATCCTCATGCGCCTAAAACGTGGTCATAAGTCTGACATTCGTGATAAAGTATGACATAAGTCTGATAGTGGTCATAAGATAGGTTAACCATATCACTTTAACAGATCGGTTAACCGAACTGTTAGCAGATGTCTGGCATTGTTTCTGGGTGATGTTTTTAGTGGCGGTGGTGTTAGGCATTTCATTCAAGGTCATGCGCCTCAAAAGTGCTCATGCGCCTAAACAGTGCTCATGCGCTTGAACAGTGCAAATGCGCCTAAGTCCTTGAACAAAATTTTACCAACTGCAACTTATGCGTCTTAGGTTCATACGCGTGCATAGGGGTAATATGCCTGCACAATGCTAATGATCCTAGACCTCATGCGTCTCAACAGTGGTCATGCGCCTACATAGTTGTAATGCGTCAAATGGTTTTTACACTTATATAAATGCAACACTTACATAGATTTCACTTCATTCAATATCCCACACTCATATTTGCTCTTCTCTTCCTCTCAGTTCCGACTCGTTCAAATACTCACTAATTACTTGTTGCTTCCAAGATTGATTGATTCTCTAAGGTAATATCAGTGAATGCGATCAACATATTATGATTATATCATCAAATCAGTGTTTATTAACATGAGAATCAATCGGACGTTTGAACCCTATTTAGGCGTTCGAACTCAAAAAACCTTGAATAAATATGAAATTGTTGGTTCATTATGATTGTTTGTTAACAATGGAGCCAAAAGTTGTTAATGATAATGGATTGCGAACTCAATAACATCATCAAAACCAAATCTTCATGAAATGAATCCACAATTGAATTTTTCAAACACAAGTTATCCGTTTGTCATTAAAACTGAACTTGTATATTCAAATCATCTAGAAACAATCTCTTAATTGATTCTATATCTTAAAATTTGATTAAATCAACAAAATAGTAAGTTCATATCTTTAAATTTTTTAAAAAAATGATCAAATTTTAAAGTATTAAATTATTAAGTGAACATAAAATCTATTGAAGGAATTATACATTTTTACTAGGTTGATAAAAACTTAGTTAAGTATAATCTTTCAAACTAATTCATGTTTCTTTTTTGATTGATAGATGAATAGTTTAAAGTTTGAGCCTAAGCCTAATGTTGTTGCTTTTCTCAATGAAGAAGTTAGAGAAGCTGATGGCTATGAAGTGATTTCAGATTTCTTAAAAGGACTAAATATGTGTATGCTATGTGTGCAAGACCAGCCATATATGAGATGTTGATCAAGAAGTTCTGGAGAACTGCAAAAGTTGAGTTAGATGACAACATAAGGAAAATATTAAGGGGATTCATCACAAATGATAGAGTGATTGAAGTATCTCAAGATTCTATAAGAGTTGCTTTAAGATTAGGTGAAATGATGATCAAGACTTATATGAATACACGTTTAATGAGTGTAGAGAGACTTTCATGCTGATGGGCCACCTAGATACCTTCCCAAAGAAGCAATTCTTTAGGGCAAGTGTCCATAATCACTAGAAGCTCATATGTTACATATATGAGCAATGTATGTCAAAGAGAAATGTAGGATGGAACTCATTTCCAGTAGATATTGCATGTGCAATAGTAGCCATAGCCACTAATAGAAGATTTAACATCGCTAAGTGGATTATGAATCGGTTCGTATTCAATTTGGAGAAAGGAAAGAGGAACAAGTAATTGATGTATCCCAGATTTCTCCAATTGATCTTAACTGTAGAATATCCAGACATTCATGCTTATGGAGTATAATGTCATAGACTTGAGTTAGAGCATATGTTTGAGGTGGTGTATAAGAGACGAGCTGTAACTACAGGAGCTGATAATGTTCCTATGTTGAGTGTATGAGAAATGTAGTTGATGATATTATTGATATTAATCAACAACATTTCCATTTGACTGAGGATAAGCCTGTGAATCCAAATGATCTTATAGATGATGTTATGGAAGAAGTATTTGTTCAAGAATCTCAACAAGATGATGACGATGATGAAGAGGATCAGAATGATGTTAACACTAATGGTGATGATGGTAACAATGATGATGATGACACTCAAGGTTGTGATGAAGGAAGTGAAGTAGAAGGTAATAATGCATAAACTATTCAAGAGATTGATATTGAGCATACAGTTTTAGATCATAGGTATTATGTTGAAGTGGAAACTAATGCTAATGATGCTGCTCATACAAAAATGAATGATCAAAGAGATGATGATCATGTTCAAAATAAAGATATTCAGAATGTTGATTTTAATCAAGCTTTTGATTTTGATACTATATGGTCTGAGCAAATTACAGAGAATGTTATTTCTGCGTACAATCTCCTAATCTAGAAGTTGTACTTATGAAGGAAAAAGGTCAAGAGTTGAATCAAAGAACATATGTTTGTATTCAAACTAAAATTGATGATGATTGTATCTCAAAATGTAGAAATTGGGAGATTGAAGAAAGAAAATGCTATGTTAAAAGCAAACGATGAACTCAAGAACATTATGATGCCTGATCTTGAAGAAAAAGTGAAGAGAATGTTTGATAAGATAGAAAAGTTAGAATAAAGCTTGAAAGAACCTTAAAAGGAAAGTCATGTAATGGTTGTTGAGGAATAATCTATTCAAGAACCTCGAGAAATTGCAACTGGAATGTTTACAGAATTAGAAAAAGGAAAAAAAGATGGATGAAGTTGAAACATCTTTACTTCCTACCAAAGCTCAAAAGACTGCTGACATAGTTGAGAATGTAGACGAAACAGATATGCAACAAAGAATTGAAGCATTGGATGATATAGAGTCAGATCTACCACATGAATGTTAAGATGAAGTGCTAGAAAATGAAGATGTATGTGTTGTTGTTGATTCTTCAGTTGAAATGACTCAAGATAACGTTCCTATAGACTTTGAAGAAAGATATAATTATCTGATCAAGAATAAGTATAACAGAGTATATTTGGATGGACTGATGGTGACTTAGATAAATGAGGAGTATGAAAATGTATGCTTGTAAAGTCCTCAACTCCAGCAGATCCAAATGAAATAAATCTTGAACATGGTGAATGGACACCTTTGAATGAAAGCTTAAATATTGATGATGTTCCAGTGACCGAATTGCACCACCCTAACCCTGATGATATGAGCATACTAGCTTTGAGAATGTTGTTGCAGTCAACGAATTATCTGAGAAAAAGATTGAATAAGCTTCAAGGAGAGTCTTTAAGAAGACTAGTGAAGAGTTTCCAAGAAATAGAGAAGATGTATAGCAAGATGATCATTCTAGATATGGATAATCCTCAATATCTAGAAATAACTAAAAGAACCAAATAGCTCAAGCCTTAGGAGATTAAGTCTGTGGAGTTGATAAGAAGATCTAATGAAATCAGAAAAAAGCTTATGAGTATGTTTCCTAATGTTGAAAAATAAGGATATAAAGTGTCTATTGATCAAAAGCAGCTTTGGAATAAAGCTTGATCAGTCGGAGACCTAGTGAGAAATGTGCTACAAAAAGGACAATCAATATCAGAGTTGTTGAATGCCATGATTGTGCCTGACAAATCAAAAGAAGTGAATATTATAGCATGGTAGTATGATAAGATATTTGATACTTTTATGATTAAAAGAGTAACTACAATTTGTGATGTTTATCATTTTTACTCTAGCATCATAGCATTATGTGTGCAAGATCTGAAGAAATTACACAAGTTACCTCTTATTAATCGTACGAAGGCTCATAGGGGAGAGAACATTATGAAATTACTTGACAGGGGAATAACGAGAATGCTTGACTTTCTAAAAACATGTTGTGATTAACAAGAAAAGAGTTATTTTGCTAAGCTGAAGAGGAAATAAAGAAAGGAGAATCAAATGAGCCTATTGAAGATTCTTACTTAAAGACCTTTAGTGATAAGTACTTTGAGAAAATAACAAATACTGGATTGAAAGTTATTAATGGCACTGAATCATCAAAACCAATTTTAAGATGGTTTTATGATTCATCAACTTTTCATATGAAGCTTGTAAGAATTTTAGATGATTGGGACAATGATATGATATGTTTGTTTGGAGTGTTTGAACTCAAACTTATTCATGTGATTTAGATCTCGTTCTTTTCCAATCAAAATTTTGAGTCAGTATTGTTAGGAGAAGAAGAGAATGACAGAAGATACTTTTTGACTATCATAAAAGTTATGAATGTTGCAGTGGAGAGAATCTTTTTTAAGGAAGGAAATGGCATATGCTCATATTGTATTGAAAGAGATCAAAGAAATAGAGTTCATGAGAATTTCTAGCAAGGGACTGTTAGAACTTTACACCAAAGAGAATCCAAATCCAATAGAGATGTATGCAAATGTGGATATTGATGGTTTGTCAAAACAAATATTGTTGCTCATGGAAGCAACAGAAATAAAGACAAATGACTCCAAGCCTGAGCAAAGGATTTTAGCTGAGAAGTTCAAGTCCTCAATCAAGAAAGTTCTTCGAGAACTAGAGCTATATAAAGAGAAGTCGATGTTAAAGAAGAACCATAAGACCTCTTTTGCTAAAGACAAATGCAAATCTTAGGGGGAGTATTGTTCGAACCCTATAAACATTAGCATTTTAGTCTTTCGATTAGTTTTGTCATAGTGTAGGGACTTATTATGTAATTATATCTTCCTCTTGTATCTTGTTATTAGTATAAATAGGAATGCTTGCTTTTGTAGAGGTAAAACTTTTAGATATTATTTTCACTTAATTGCACTTTGTAATCCAACTAATATCAACAGAAACTCTATGATTTTTCTCATATTTGTTTGTGTTGATTACATTCTTCATTTTAATGTCAATTGCTTGATAATAATCACAAATCGATTCATTTAAACCTATCAAAATCTTCAAGGTTGAAAAGAAAATTGCCTGAGCTTTCATTAGAAGACACAAAGGCATGTGAAGAACTTATCTCTTGGAATCAGCTTCCTTTAGTGTAGCTTTCCCTTGGTTTCTCTAAGAAGGTGATGAAAGGAGCCTTTTATGAGTTGTCAAGGTAGCATATAAGATGATGTTGAGGTTCTATGTTATCCTTTCAGGCACATGCAGGGCTGAAGTCATGTGAAATTATAAGATAAACCTTGCATGTTCATCTCCATATGGTATCCACTAAGAATACCATACAACTCAGTCAAAGTGAGAGTCTTAAGATTCCCAGTTCTCTTGATAACAACACACTAATTCGTCTATTCCCTAGGAAGAGAGGACATAAACTTCCTTACAATGTTCCTGTTTTCAAGATTCAGTCCAACATCCATTAGAGTGTCCACAATCTCAACATACCTCAAGTATTGTTGAGTCATGGTTTTACCTGTTTTAAAGGTGAAAATTTCAAACTACTGCTTCAAGAGATCCTTCTTGTTCTCCATGGCTTCAATAGAACCCTCTTACATTAGATTCAATGCATCTCACAATTTCTTAGCTATTTTGCATTTCTTGAAACCTCTGTATATAGAGTTTGAAAAAGGAGTCTAAAGGGCTGTCATGGCTTTCTGATCAATCTCTACTCTCTTTCTATTTTCATCAGAGTAATTAGCCAAATCCTTTGTAATCATACCACCTCCTGTAGCTGAGGAGGTGCTTCGTATTTAAGGTCCTGAGACAACAGATTCCCACATCCTAGAGTCTTGTGACTTGACAAAACCTTCCATTCTTTGGCACAAAGTGTCAAAGTCTTCAGGAGTGATCATTGAGGACTTTGTTATGTTTCTAGTTTGCATATCAGGTTTAGTAATAGCTGCCGTCTAAGATGTTAAGTATTTTGTGTGTGTGAGGGATCTTAAGATGGTGAGATCTTATAATCAAAAGCCTGAAACGCTATGATACCAATTTTTGAACCTTTTTAAGGGGTTGGTCACTTACAACACAACACACAATAAGGAGAGTTGATACTAAGTAACACAAGTAATAATGAAATATAACAAGAACAATAACAAGAACACAAGTGTTTGGATTTTAAAAATGTCGAATATTGCTCTCAAGTTACATACAACCGTTTCTAAAGCCTAAAGGATTTTTTATTACAAAGGGACCTAAGATACTTTATACTACATCCTACAACTGGCTATAATTTTAAGGCCAGCCGCATACATGATCTAGACAACAACAAAATCATTGTAGAGTCTAAAGGAAGATTGCCTTTTGACTAGTGACTATGACATGTTATAGCTCACATCCTAATAAATTACAAAAAGGATAAATGTACATAAAGTAGAAAGTAGCACAAGCAAGACCCCAATGTACAGTTTACCAAAAAGCATGGACCTTTCACTAACTTGTGAATGTTGGTGAGTCAAACATAGTTGCAGCGGAAAAGTGGTTCAGCTTTACGGTAAAAGGAACATCAGATAAAGCATGTACTCAAAATTCTTCAGAAGAAATCTATCTTCAAGTGTTGGCTTTAGAAGACTTTGTCTTTGAAGCTTGGAACACTTCATGTTTGGCTTCTGAATATATTGTTAGATCTAGGAATAATAGGTGTAGAGCATTTTGTATAGGGTTAGAACTTTAATCAATACATGTAATAAATACTTGTAATTCATTATTTTAATGCATGCATTACGTATATAGGTTAACCCATATGTGCATTGATTTGTGTATGATTGCTAGTACAAGCATTATATCTGGTCAGTTGCTCAAATTGACCAAGTGTAAGAACCATCGATGGATGAACAATTTTGTTGTTTCGTAGAGATATTTCTTACAAGACAACCATCCAAAGATGTTCTGCAGATGAACATCTAGCTCCATAGTTCAAGTGAAGAATTTAATTAAAGAGTTCAAGTGAAGACTCCTGCGGAAGAGCAAACTCCTCCGGATGTGCAAGCACCTGCGTAAGACAATCCATGTGCGGAGTCCAAATGCTTGTATTTAAACAATATATGTGTTACAAGTCAACAAGTCAAGTACATAATTACGAATCCCAGATATTGGTGTTTCCTTAACAGAAACATAAATTTCTATAAATATGAGTCCTAGGTAAAGGGACGTGACTAGGGCGACTAGACGACCAACACAAAACATCACATCAGTTCACACAATCATACACAAACCCTAGCAACCGTCACATCAATAAATCACAAACATCAACATGTTTGAAGCATTCACTATTCATAGGATTTGTAACTTATTCTTCTATAATCATTAACAAGTTTTAATGACATACTTTTGAATAAAATCTTCTTCCTTTATTTATTGTGTTGATATCATTCTGTTCTTCATAATTAATATTCTTTTAGCTTGATATTTATTTAAAACAATTAAACAATGATTAATGATCATTCCACAATCACTAATTTGATTCCAATCTAACACTGATAATTTGCTGAATGTAATCCTTGGATTCATAGGTGGTATTAGAGCCAAGTGCTCATTGATTTAGATCGATTGATCTATCTGTGTAAAAATTGTTTAAGTGTTTGCTTGGTTTATTAGATTTATGAGTTTTGATGATTAGATCTACTATATTTAAGCAAATCTTTTTGTTTTGAATTGATTTCTTTTTAAACAATGGAACAGTGATTTGTCTTTCAGCAAGTATTGTTTTATTGCTCAGTTAACTTAGATCAATATTCACATTAATTGAATAGTAGATTTGGGCTATTGATTGACATTCATCAATTGTTCAAATAAATTGAACAAATAATTTGATAATTAATTATCATTACAAGGATTGACTAATTGGTGACCAAAATTACTTAATTGTTATTAATTAAGTTTTGACACTAATTAGTACATTACTTAAAAGAAACTCTGTTTTAGCTACAAGCTTAGACTTTAATTAAAAATGCCTAACTTTAGTGGATCAACATATCAACCTCCACAAGTGGAAACAAAAGTGGATTTTAAATCCTGGAAAATCAAATTCAAGAATCATGTGAATTATACCGATTCTGACTTATGGGTTTTAGTACTGATTCTGACTTATGGGTACAAAAGATCTGTCACTTGATGATGTTAATAAGGTCAAAGTTGATATTAAAGCATAGCGCTTGCTTAGCATGGCTTTACTAGATGAAATATTAATCAGGTGTGAAAATTATAAAACAACAAATTCCTTGTGGAAGATACTTCATACACTCTATGAAGGGAGTGATGATATCAGAAGCATTAGGAAGGACACCCTTCGCTCACAATATGAAACTTTTCATCATATTAAGGGTGAATCAATTCCTTTACAACTCCATAGGTTTATGCAACTTGTAAAAGAGATGAACATCTTGGAGTTGAAGTATTGAAATGTGTAATTAAACAAAAAGATGCTCCATAGTTTGTCTGAAAGTTTGAAACAAACTGTGTCCATGTTCAAGAACACCATAGACCTCAAATCAACTGGCTTAGATACATTGATAGCTAAAGTGGAGGCTCTTGAAATGGATGAAAAATCAAGAAACATGAGTGTGAGAACACATGTCACATCCTATCACTTTAAAGAAAAAAAAGTGTTGGAAGTGCCTTTATTTCTAACAAAGATAGTGATAACTCTTGTAACATGAGTGTGAGAAGACATGTCACATCCTATCACTTTGAGTGAAGATGAAGAAGAAGTGAGTTTTTATGCATCAAAGCCTTCAAAGAAATCATCTCAAAGTAAATCAAGAAAGGAAAAGGGAAGATCTAATGATATAAGAGACAAATTCATTAGCAAAGTCTTCATCAAAAAAACAACCAAGAAGAGCCCATCATTATGATACTAGACTCTAAAGAACGAAAGGTAGCCTTTGTAGATTTCAGTTAAAGTTTCCAAGCTTACCTGGGAAGTAGTTTAACATATGCCAATATCTCCTAGCAAGATTTAGAAGAACCACATCCAGATGTAGTAGAGGAGATAGATCTTTAATGGCAAATGGCAATGATTGCTTATAGAGCCAAGTAGTAGCAGAGAAGAAAAAAATTAGGTTGCGGCAAATAAATCATCAATGATTGTTTTGATAAGTCAAAGGTAAGATGCTTCAAATGTAATCTCTATTGACACTTTACTAGAGAATGTAATTAACAATCAAAACTTGACTTAAGACAACATCATCAACATCAGTCTCATCAGCATCAATCTCTTCAACGACAACTTCTCAAATATCATTCAGACAACCATAGTTAACAAACTCATCCCCACTAGCCACTAATGCATGATCAGGACCTAGTAATTCTAAAGAAACTAGGTTGATCATATATCAAGATGGAACCTATAGCTGGAGCATCTATGAGAAGGAAATCTTGGAAGTGAATCAAGCTTTATTGGCCCATGTGGAGATCAATGTTCCACCCATGGTTAGAGAGGTAAGAGATGGATTATGTTCATCTGTATATGTTGAGGAAGTTGAAAGATATAGAGTCCATGCTCAACAACTGGCTGATAAAGTAAAAGAAACTATGATTTTAAATGAATCTCATGTAAGAGAACATAAATTATATCAAATCAAAATTAACTCTTTAAAAATATTTAGTTGAACTACTTTCAGAATATTATAGTTTAAAAGCACAAGTTGAGCGTGTGACCACTTCCTTAACTAAATCCATGGTTAATCATTGCAGGATCGGTGTTTGTCACTTAAACACAATGTTTTTCTCTCAAACTCACCTAGAATCACACTCGGGTAAGAATCAATAAGAGTTGATCGCAATATGAAAAGTAACTAAGAACACAGAAAGATATTTTTCAAGATACTTTATATATTGATTCTCAACTCAAGATACAAAGACTCTTACAAGCAGATGATAATCTTACCTCTATGAGTTACGAGGAGAAACTATATATAATACTATCTACAGCCGGATATACTTTGATACCAGGTGGGATCCTTTAGGTAAAGCCTATAATACAAGACGATAGTTAAGGTATCTCGGATAAAGTCTTATCTGAGATTTGGTAGTCAGGACATGTCCCCGACTTACTTCTGAAGGTTAAATGGCTTCGAAAGAGTAAGTACCGCCGAAGCCATATTATACTTCGAAAGAGGCTGCTTCTTCCAAGGCTTGGAGACTTCTTCTTTTCCTCATACTTCGGAAGTGGTCTTTAATTTATTCTTCTAAGTATTGAACTTCGGAAGTATACATTTGTCTTTGGAAGTAGAATTCTATCTTCGGAAGTTGGACTTTCCCTTTGTCTTCGGAAGAACTCTACAATCTTCGAAAGTTCCATGATAAGCTTCGGAAGCCTTTGCATGCAGCACCAAAATAACTTAAGTGATATAGTTTTGGTTGGATTAGCCTTCTTCTTGATCCGACAAACTCCCCCTTGGCTAATGCTACCAAAACTTCACTTATCTCGACTTCTCAAAACCTTCAGCACCAAAGAGAGCAAATATTTGTCTGTCTCTTTGTTTTTCCCTGATGTGGTGCTGAGAAGTTTGTACAGATCCTTGGTAGACAGGAAATCCAGTCTGTCACCTTGGATAACATTTACCCTTTGTTGTTGCCCTCTAAAAAGAGTTTGTTGATAGGAACTATAATCATATTCCCATCAAACTATGGGTTCCAATTCAGGACCTTCCACCATCTGTAGAAAGGCAACACCTTTAGTAGGAGATCTATCATTGTCTTCCTGTCTTCTCAACTTCAACTCTTCTTCAATCTTTGCTTTTGCAGTTAGCTCAGCTAAATGAAGTCTTCTGAGATGATTTCTCATGAGTGCGGTAGTTTTAGAGTTGGAGGGGTTGGAGAATGGCTTCTCTGCTAACTCAGCAATGTCGAATCTGCTGGAGTGTAATAGAGAGGTTGCATTGAGTCTGTTGACTTCATCATTCTCTCTTTCCACAACAAAGTTGTGAGAAGGTTCATCGAACCACCACTAGATTATCTTCCTTCTAGGCATAAGAGACTGACTAGGAATCTTGTCCTCTTTTCTTCTATCTAGTAGAGTCACCAGTTTCCTTCTGAGATTCTTTTCTTCCTCATTTAAAAAGTCTGAATTGAGGCCTAAAAGTCTTGTAGCCTGGTCCAAAGTTTCTCTAGACAAATCAAGGAATCAGTCTCTTGTGAGGGAACTTGAAGATCCGTCTACATAGGTAATGTTAACAGAGTCTTCTATACCAGAAACTTCGCTCAAAGTAGTGCAATTAGTGAGCTTCATCTTGATTTCCTTAAACTTCTCAAGGGAGAGATGTTGAGAAGGCTGAAGGGATGGTTTGGATGGTAATTGGGTAGCTTAGGTTCAGAGGTTTTGGCTAGTATTTTGGGTTCCATAATGGGAAGTTTGGGTGGTTGAGGTGAGGGAGTAGTAGTAGGTAGTGATGTGGTTCAGGGGTGAAAGGTTGAGGTTCTGGTTGGGTAAAAGCAGTGAAGGTCATCCCTTTTACCCTTCTATACATCTCTTTCCTTTTCCCCATCTGGATGTCAGCCTTAACTTCACTAACAATCCGTTGGAGTGTCCTTTTAGACATAGGACCCACCTGCCTACCAGAGAAGCCATGAGCCGAAGATAGTCCTTTATCCAGGCTTTCTCAGTGAGCTTCTTGGGGGCAGTGACCCTACCCTCTTCATCTTTCTTCTTCTTCTCTCTGGCCTTTTCTTTTGCAGCCTTCTTCCTTTCTTTCTCCATTTGATCCTGCTATTTGTTGTAGAGCCATAGGATCGTATCGTCGTTGTGTGGAGAGAGTTCTTGAAGATTAAAGCCTCTGGAGAGTAGGAAGTTTATCCTGTCTCTCCTCAACTGCAATTCAGCCTCCTTCTATTTCTTTTCCTTTACCTCTAAGGCCAACTTGGCTTCTTCTTCAAGTCTTAGCCTGGTTTCCTTCTCCAGATCCATCAACTCCTCTAATGGTAGCAGGAGTGTTTCTTCATTGGCAGCTCCCATTTCAATGAGCTGGTTAAGGATCTGCTCTATTCTTTTATTGATTACAACCTCCTGATTGGAAGCAACCGCTTTTATGCTGGCAGCTAGCAACTTCTCAGTCTGAAGTCTTCCTTTCTTTGTAAGTTTCTCAATCTTCTCCTCTTCCTGAAGCTCTTCCGCAGTCATCTTCCTTTTTCCTTTATCCTTTGAAGATCCTGACTGTGGCGGTTCTTGGAAAGAGGTTTCTCATTGTCAGATAGTCAGAGATGGTGTCTAAGATGGAGGTGCAATTGGAAAGACCTCACTGCTCATTTTAGATGCCATTTCCAGGATAGCATCTGTGATTATCAGTTCCTCGAACATTTTGAACAGTCCTTCTGCAGCTTCCATTTCAGCTTTGGAAGATTCAACTTGTTCTTCCGAGGCTTTAACTTCAGCTTCGGAAGTTAAAGGAGATGTGGATTCTGTCCCTACTGTTTCAGTTGTTGGGCCATCAGTTCCCATTTCCCCCTCGAATTGAATCTTAGGTTCCATGAGGACCTTAGGTTGACCAACTTCTTCCGTATTGGTAGAAGGTGCAGTCAGCCTTTGAAGCTCTTCTGCTCCAAAGTAGATCATTGCAGCATCATGGCTTGGCTGCTCAAAGGAAGATCTTAACAGAACTTGGTGAAGAGTCTATAGAGATCATTGAGTATCCTTGGATGAATCTAAAGAGTGACTTGAGTTTTTCAGGCGCAAAGATGATGTGAGAGGAAGATGTTGAAGTAGAAGGCCGGCTCTATGGTTCCTTGTGTGTTTGTCTTTGAACATTCTCCACCTTTTTGGTAGCATCATCTTGAGAGCTAGATGAGCTGGAGGAGGAAGTCAGGCAGACCTGAATAGGTACATCCCTAACAGACCTCTCTGTCTGTTTCTTAGCTACTTGAGCCTTGAGATTGTCAATCTCAAGTTGTTGAGCGGTAAACCTTGCCTCTAAAGTCCTAACTAGAGATTCCAGGTTTGAAACATTAGAAAGAAGATCTTGAATGAGGAGTTGCATGCTTTCCTCATCTTCTTTCGAAGAATCACGGGGAGATGAGGTAACATACCTAGTATGTTGAGCCTCACCACCAGATGTGGTTTCTTGGCACCCTGGTTTCCCATGCTCAATGATGTCTTTTTCAGAGTTCAATGTTACCACTGTCCACAAGGTCCATTGAGGCACCTTTTGTAGTGGCAGGTGAATCTACATGAGTCCCTTCCACATTAGTGGGACTCACCTCAGTTGTTGGATGCTGAT
This sequence comes from Flaveria trinervia, assembly GCA_025506515.1. Taxonomy (NCBI): domain Eukaryota; kingdom Viridiplantae; phylum Streptophyta; class Magnoliopsida; order Asterales; family Asteraceae; genus Flaveria; species Flaveria trinervia. Next base: position 64,862,099 of record CM046442.1, read on the forward strand.
GGGGGCTAGAGATAAGGGATTTCTCCGGGCTTTGTTGATCTTGGAGAGGGTGTTGTAGATCAACTTCATTGCCATGGAGAGATGTTATCCCTTCATCAGTTTTAAATAGAAGGTCAGTGAAAGATAGGATGGGTAAACCTACTGACCCAGGACTTTGGTCAATGTCTACAGGCATTGAGCCTCTGGTGGGGCTGTCTGTTGTTGGCTGCTCAGGGGAGTATAAAGACTCACCCTGAGGGCTTTCAGCTTGGGTTATGGGCTCATGGGTCTGAGACTGAGGAGACTCAAGACCCAATTAAGGTCAAAAGAGAAGGATGGGGAGAGCTCTGACTGAGTGGGAGCCCATGTTTCCACTCTAGTCTTTTTTGATTGAACAGGAGGGGTTGTTCAATCAAAGTAGATTGAACAAGGGTTTGTTTGGGGCGTCTCTGATAAGTGATGGTGATGGGTGGAGAAGGTAGTGTTGGCATTGTGGGGGTAGTTGCTGGTGTGGGTTCATCACCTATGGGGTAAACAGGGATGTCACTAGGAGCCGTTGGCTCAGTCATACCTAGAAGAAGTGCAGTATCTCTTCCTGTGAAGTTGGTGGACACTCTCTTCAAAGTCTTAAAGATGGTCGGCCTCATTTGAGGAGCAGTCAGAGCAGCTGCGCAAACAAGCTTGCTCTGGTCCAGCTCGCAGTTGACTATGTGCTGGAGAAACCTGGGATACATGAAGAATGTGTCCTTTTGAAGATTTCAAATGTGGTTAGTCAGCACCAATCTTGAATAGTTGAAGTGGAGGCATTTCACCAACCCATGAACTAGGCACCCAAGTTCATATGAGATTTGATCCCATCCCCTAGATTTGTTTGACAAGCAGTGAAGGACCACATGTAGAAGGAACTTCCATTTATACGAGAAGTTCATTTGTTGATAGTTGACGTGCTAACGTCTCCACCATATCCCATTCGGAGATAAGAATTGTCCAAATCTGCTTTGGGGAATTCCGTTGGAGCGCCCTCATCATGAAGCTCTAGATGCTCCGTGATGATCTGTTCAGAAATGACCAACTCTTGGCCACAGATGCTCGATCGAATGACACGAACCCCATTTAGGGTTTCAATCTCACCATTTGCCTAGAATTCAGACATATGGTTTGAGTAAATTATGGGGTTTACAGTCAGAGCGGTGTAGTAAGAAGACTGGGTTAGAAAGGAGATGATATCTGAGAAGTCAGCATCTCTTGAAGAATCAAGAAGTGCGACTTGGTTGTGCTGAGGGTTGAAGGCCATTTGGAAATGTGAAAGAGGATGATTTGAGCTGGGTAAAGTTGAGTAGGAGAAATTTCTAGGGCAGTAAAATTTTCAAGTAAGAAAATGAAATTGAGTAGTCGAGATTATTTAATAGATTGTGGAATGGCGGTAATGGGGTTAGGATAAGGTGATGTGATGGTTTAGTGGATGAAATGATAATGGCGGTAAGGTAAAAATCAATTAAATAATTCGACATCATTAACAAAATCTTTGCTTTTTATAGTGTGGGGCCCAAGATATTTACGTTACACAGTGAAATCTCTCTTCCGAGTGTAAAACATTTCCGAAGGTAACTTGTCTTCCGAAGGCAATTCTTACTTATGAAGCCAAAACATTGCTTCCGAAGGTTAGAGTTGCTTCCGAATAGAGAATTTTATGTTTCGGAAGTAGATCTGATATATAATCAATCGCTTCTTCCGAGACCAAAAATTCTTCCGAGAAGAAAGTTATCCTTTGAGAAATTTTGCTTCGAAAGATATGAGAATATCTTCCGAAGGTTAATTTCTCTTTGGAAGGAATTTACACTTAGAAAATTTCAGAGGGAATTTCTTGTAACATGGCTTAAATTGTATTGACACAAGACTTACATATAAAAGGTTTTCAAAAAAGATCAGATTAATCAATGTTTATCATCCCAATAGCTGTTATGAGATACTTAAACCTTTGTTCATCAAAAGATTTGGTAAACAGATCAGCATATTGTTCATTTGAATCAACTTTGATTAACTTGATTAGATTTTTCTCATGAATATCTCTAATGAAATGATACATGATGTCAATGTGTTTAGTCTTGGAGTGCTTCACGGATTTACAGTAATGGGGATAGCACTGTTGTTGGCATATGGATAGGAGTACTCATAAAGCTGAATCCATAGTCTAACATCTGATTTTGAATCCATAGCAGTTGAGCACAGCAGCTAGTAGCAACAATGTATTCAGCTTCAGCAGTTGATGTAGAGACACGGGATTGTTTCTTGCATTGCCATGAGATGATCCTTCCACCAAGAAATTGATATCCTCCTAATGTTGATTTCTTGTCAATATTGTAGCTTCCGTAGTCACTGTCAGAGTATCTATAAAGATTGAAATTCTTGTTTCTGGGATACCAGAGACCTAGTTTCCTAGCTCCTTTGAGGTATCTAAGGATTCTCTTAACAGCAACTAGGTGAGACACCTTAGGAGCAGCCTAATATCTTGCACAAATACAAGTAGCAAACATGATATCCGGTCTACTAGTTGTTAGATACATCAAAGAACCAATAATTGCCCTATACTGATGTTGATCAGTATCCTCCCCCTCGAGATCAGGACAAAGATTATGGTTTCTGGGTATGGGTGCCTTGGCAGGCTTGCAATCCTTCATCTCAAATCTTTCTAAGATGTCAGAGACATATTTAGATTGATTAATGAAGAACCCTTCCTTCAGTTGCTTTACTTGAATTCTAAGGAAAAAGTCCATTTTGCCTATGGAGCACATCTCAAAATTCTTCCTCATAATGCTCTCAAAGTCCTTGCACATTTGGTCATTTGAAGAACCAAATATGATGTCATCAACATAAACTTTTACGAGTAAAATGTCCTTTCCAGACTATCTAATGAAGAGAGTCTTATAAATGGTACCTCTAGTATAGCCATTCTTCAGAAGAAACTGAGACAGAGTCTTATACTACAGCCTAGGTGCTTGGTGCAGCCCATATAGAGCTTTATCAAATTTGCACACATAGTTGGGGTGTTGTGGATCTTCAAATCCTGGAGGTTGGCATACATAGACTTCCCTACCTATATCCCCATATAGAAAAGCACACTTGACATCAAGTTGGTATACTGTGAAGTCTTTAGATGCAGCATAAGAAAGGAAGATCCTATCTGCCTCAAGTCTTAAAAGACATCAGTATAATCGATTCCTTCCTGTTGAGTGTATCCTTGAACCACAATTCTTGCCTTATTCTTGATTATCAAGCCTTTATCATCTCTCTTGTTTCTTAAAACCCATTTGGTGCCTATAGATACTTGACCAGATGGTAGCGGACAACGGTTCCATACCTTCTGTCTCTTGAATTGAAGCAGCTCCTCTTGCATTGATTCAATCCAGCTACTATCTTTAAAGGCATCTTCTACCTTTTTGGGTTACATCTGAGATAGAAAGCATGAGTACAAACTAATGTTCCCTTGATGAGTCTGTCCTCTTGTTCTCACACCATGAGAGACATTCCTTATGATGTTCTCAGGTGGATGAGTGTTATGAATCCTAAGATGAGGAATCACTTCCAGTTGTAGAGATAGATCCAGGTTAGACATAATCTGCTCAACAACTAGAACACTCTGTCTAGCTGCTGTTTCAAAGTCATTCAATGAGGACTGATTGAATGAATGAGAAACATCATCAATAGTTGGCTGTGAAGTAGTATTAACAGTTGCCTGTTCCTTCAAAATACTACTTCCTTCTGCCTGGTGTTATGGTGGATCACCTGATGAGTTTTGACGCTCAGTAGGTGATTCACTTGTTGAAGCTTCACTATTCCTTGATAGAGTTACACTATCGGATCTATGAATAGTGGAAGCTTGATGTTTTGCAGCACTTGGAGAATTTGGTCTAGGCCTGGGAAGCTCAAACAGTTGATCATTAGTAGCAGCATCAACATCATTTTGAGCACCTATTCCAGCTGAAACATTCTCACAAGAGGGTTAGAATAGTTTGGAAACAATTCTAAATTAAAGATGTGATCAGGTCCATTCCCCCTAACATAAGGAGTGTGCTCATTAACAACTATATTGGATGAATCCTCAAATTGTTGATTCTTAATGTTATATACTCTGTAAGCTTTGGAGCTAGAAAAGTATCCAACAAAAATAGTATCATCCGACTTTTTAGGAAATTTTGCTAAATTGTCCTTTGTGTTAAGTATGGTACACCTGCAGCCAAAGGACTTTAGAAAGCCAATGAACGGTGGCCTCTTGTTCCATAGCTCATAAGGGGTTTTTCCATGGGGCTTAACTACAAGAACTCTGTTCTGCACATAGCTTGCAGTGCTGACTGCCTGTGCCCAGAATGTTAGAGGTAGCTTTGAATCAGCTAACATAGTTCGAGCAGCCTCAATAAGTGTCCTATTCCTCCTCTCAGCAACATCGTTTTGTTGAGGAGTTCTGGGAGCACTGTATTGTCTGGCAATCCCTTTTGAGTTACAGAATGAGTCAAGAACGAAGTTTTTAAACTCAGTGCCTTGATCACATCTAATTATTGTAACCTTGTGATCAATTTGATTTTCTATTTTAAGAATAAAAGATTTTAATGTTTTAGAAGTTTCATCTTTAGTTCTTAAAAAGAATACCCAGGTGAATCTTGAAAAATCATCAACTATCACAAGGCAATATGATTTCCTTCCAATGCTCATTATACTTGTGGGACCAAGAAGATCCATGTGCAATAAGTGCAATGGAGTAGTGATAGAGTTAAGACAATGGATTTATGAGACGTCCTGTGTTGTTTCCCTTTCAGGCATGCAACACAGTTGTCTTTGCCGAAAAACTCATTTTTAGGCAAACCATGTACCAAGTTATTTTTAGCCAATTTATTCATTGTCTTAAAATTTACATGACACATACGTTTATGCCACAGCATTGACTCATCACTATCAGGTTTGGAAAGAAAGCATGATACTTCACCCATTGGGGAAGTATTGTTCATATCAAGCTTGTACATATCCCCTTTCTTGGGAGATCTAAGAAGCACCAATTCCGGAGGAATTGTCATCCCTGGTTCGAGGATAATGCACTCATGTTCTTTGAAAAGCATTGGTGCTTTTGATCACAGAATTGAGAAAGACTTAACAGGTTGTGTTCAAGTTGTTTGATAAAGTTAACTTTGACAACTGTTAACATACCATTGGATATACTCCCTGTGCCAAAAATATATCCTCCAGCCTCACCTCCAAACTGGACAGGACCTTCATCATAATGTTGAAATTTTTAAGGAGAGATCTGTTCCCTGTCATGTGCCTAGAGCATCCACTATCTACAATCCATACATTGTCGTTCTTGTCAAATGGATGTTCTTGCACATAAGATGAGATTTCAGTTTTTTTAGATACCCAAGCCTTGCTGGTCTTAGGTTCTTCCAAGATAATGACATGAGTGAACCAAATGATATGCATGGGGGTTTAACATAGGTCTTTGAAGAAGAGGTTTGGGCTGCAGCATCTTCCTTGATCTTCCAGTCCACCCTTTGGCTGATCTTGGAGGATGAGCTTGTTGAATCTTTTGTAGCATGGTCTTGTTCCGAAGCTTCTTTCCTTTCGGAAGAAGTCCTCACCACCTTTTCTTCCGAAGCAGTCTTCTTTTGGGATCGTTTCAAGGCAGGTTTCTTGTTCTTCTAAACCTTAGCGTCTCTTGCTTCCGAAGCCATTTTCCCTTCAGAAGGAGTTTCTTCCGAAAGCAACTTGGCTTTGGAAACTAGCTTTCCCTTCTTCAACACTTGAACCGTATGGAAGGGTCCAAATGTGAAACCTTCCCTGACTCCTCTTTCTAACATTATTTGCATAATGTGTGCTTGCAGGATTATAGTAACAATCTTTTCCCATGTGATTTTGCAGGCCACACATGATGCATGTAATGTTAGTCTTTTGGGAAAGTGAGGGTTGTTGTTTCTTGGTTTTCTTTTCTTCATCAGCAACTTTTCCCTTTAACTTCTAATCCTTTGGTAGGACAGGAATGCTGGTATTACATTCCTTTCCTGAATCAGAAGTTCCTAACACTTGGAATCCAGCTAAGACAAAGACACCCTTCTGTTTAGGGTCAATTTTCAGTTTGGATTCAACCACTTTCTTCGCAGTTCTCCTGGCAGGTTTAGCTCAGCTTCTTCTGGCTTTAGTGCTTAGGATTTGATCATCACAGGAGGTGATGGGTACATCTACCTGTTCCTTCCCTGTGGTGGCCACTATTGGTGCCTCATCCTTCAACTCTGGAAAGAAAGGGTCAAGTTGAAACCTCTTGCTCTTCAGTACTACGTCTAGGCTGTCTAATAGACTCATAGAAATATGGTGGAGCAATTCATTGGTTCCCAACCCTCCTTTGTTCTTATAACAGAGTTTGGAATAGGGGGATGATGCAAGAATAGCTTGGAAGTTCTGCTTAGAGATAGCATGCTTCCTCGCCTAAGCCTTAGCAGTGACAAGATGGGCTTGAGCCTCAGACAATTTGGATATCAGATCCTGGATTTGAGTCTTGTAGTTGGTGTCCTCATGTTTCAAATGAGATACAGTTTTCCATAACTCATCAATTTTCTTTTGATAGTGAGATTCAGCTCTTTTAAAATCAGATTTTAGAATATTTAAAGACTCAATGTCAGATCTGATTTCCATATTGTAATCCTGAGAGAGTTTAACTTTAGCTATATAGGCTAGAGTGAAGATGTGTTCATATACCTGGGCATCATCTGTTCCAGTCATGAGAGCTTGAGAAAGAGTCACATCCTCTACCATGAAGCTCCGGTCAACATCTAGAGCCATTGCGGTTGTTTCAGTGGACTTCTCAGTGGGCTTTGAGGTTGAGGGATGTGTGGAGGCCTGTGGGGTTCTTGAATCGGTCATGGGAGCCTTGTATTCCCTTGCAAAATGACCCAGTTGGTTACAGTTGTAACACTTTGCCTTGGTCTTGTCGAACCCGAAGTTACTAGTAGTTGGGTTTTGAGGGAAATGCCTTCCAGTTCTATTAAATAACTTCTTTGCCCCATAAGTTAAGAGAGCCATTTGATGGAAAATGTCCACGTACTCTACGTCATCTGGGCTAAAACACTCAAGATCATCAAAGCTGTATTGAAAATCTCCTGAGTGTCCACCTCCTAAAACAAAGGCACAACTTTCTTGGAAGGGATGGTGTTGAGCCTGTTGAGACCTTGGAGTCTCAGGATAAGTGATATAGGGACCAGAAGAGCAGGATGGCTGCTGATAAGTCAGGAAATGATGAGGTTGAGGGGTTAATGAGCCTTGAGCAACCATTAAAGCGTTGCTAGCATGAAGACTCACGGGTCGGCTTGTTTGGTTGCCCTTCTTACTCTCCATCTCTAGACGGTATCCATAAAGGATGCCATAGAGCTCAGTCATGGAAAGAGTGTTCAAGTTTTCTATTCTCTTGATAGAGACACAGTAGAATGTCCACTCATTTGGAAGAGCACTCATGAACTTTCTGGTGAGATCTCTAAGTTCAGGAGTGATCTTCAAAGACTGAAGGGCAGAGATAAGATCCATGTACCTGAAGTACTGTTGGCTGAGGGTCTCTCCAGCAATATGAGTGAAGTTCTCGAACTATTGCTTCAATGAGTCCTTCTTTGAGTAGTTGGAGCATGAGTACATCTGAGCAAGTTCATCAAACAATTCTTTGGCAGTCTTGCAATGCTCAAACCCCACCATAGTAGAGTTCGGTATCGCAGTCATGAGAATAGTCATAGCATTGCTATCGAGGTCCATCTTCTTTCTGTGTTCATCAGAATAGTCCTCGACAGCTTTCTCTATCATGGCACTGTTTCCACCAGGTGAAGCCACCTTTGGCTTGTACGGTCCATTGACAATAGAGTTCCACATTTTGTTGTCTTGGTATCTAATGAAGCCTTCCATTCTTCTACTCCAAGACCTGAAGTTATCAGGGGTGATGATGGGTGCTTTGGTCATCGTCCCCATCTTTACTTTAGATTTGTTGAGGGCCATTAAGTGAGTGGGTGGTAGGGAGGAGTGAAAAACAGGTTGATTTGGATGGTTAGATAACGTAATCAAGAGCCTGAGAAGCTCTTATACCAATTGCAGGATCGGTGTTTGTCACTTAAACACAATGTTTTTCTCTCAAACTCACCTAGAATCACACTCGGGTAAGAATCAATAAGAGTTGATCGCAATATGAAAAGTAACTAAGAACACAAAAAGATAATTTTCAAGATACTTTTATATATTGATTCTCAACTCAAGATATAAAGACTCTTACAAGAAGATAATAATCTTACCTCTATGAGTTACAAGGAGAACCTATATATAATACTATCTACAGCCGGATATACTTTGATACCAATTGGGATCCTTTCGCTAAAGCCTATACTACAAGAAAATAGTTAAGGTATCTCGGATAAAGTCTTATCTGAGATTTGGTAGTCAGGATATGTCCCTGACTTACCTTTTGTCACCAACTAAAGATGGCAACTGTACGATCATGAAAAGGTAAATAGTGGAATAAAGTATGGTCAACAATATGGTTCTTTAGGTAGAAGCCATGCTGTATCAGAAGTCTGCAGCGGAGTGTCAGAGACCATACTTGTGTCCACTGGTTATAGTAGTGTCTTCCGAAGGTTAAATGGCTTCGGAAGAGTAAGTACTTCCGAATCCACTTTATACTTCGGAAGAGACTGCTTCTTCCAAGGCTTGGAGACTTCTTCTTTTTCTCATACCTCAGAATTGGTCTTTACTTTATTCTTCTAAGTCTTGAACTTAGGAAGAATGCATTTGTCTTCGGAAGTAGAATTCTATCTTCAGAAGTTGGACTTTCCCTTTGTCTTCGAAAGAACTCTACAACCTTCGGAAGTTTCATGATAAGCTTCGGAAGCCTTTGCATGCAGCACCAAAATAACTTAAGTGATATAATTTTGGTTGCATTAGCCTTCTTCTTGATCCAACAATCATGCATCAACTGAAGTGAAACTTTAGAAGTTTCAACATTCATCTCAGCAATATGAGAAATTATTGAAGTTTCATATTGAATCAAAGAACCGATATGTTTTGGGATACAATGCTATTGCATCTCTAATAAATTATAATTATACAACCTTACCTAAAACAATGACAACCAACTTGTCAAATCATTGTGTGCCATGCGCCAAGTTTGCAACAATATCTAATTAACAAGTTAATAATAATGAATCTACGGTGAGTGAAACTGAGTCTTTTGAATTAGATAAAATTAAACAAAATGACTTAGAATTGGACTTTGATGAGTGTGATGACTTGGATGATTACGATTAACAAGATGATGATCAACTTGACATTGGTAAAAATTTTGCATTTGAAACAATCATTCCCAATGTTCTTGAAGAAACAAAGTTGCCATATCATCCAAAACAAAGAAACATGTTGAAGACTATTTGCAAGAGTATAGCTCAGCTAAATTAAGGTCTTCAAGAACTTCATCAGCAACAAAAACCTTCAACTGAAGTAATTGAAAAGTATACATCTACCGAAGAAGTACACACATCTTCCGTAGAAAAGGGAAAGAATAAAATATAAGCAAAACTTCTCCGAAGACGAGAAATCTTTTAGTAGTAGATTTGCAGAAAATCGAATCTACTGAATTAGTAGAAGATCTACGGAAGGCAAAAGCAACAATCAACAAGAAAACAAACCAGAAAACTATGAATATTAAGGAGCAGAAATCAGCAAATGGTAAACAAGAATCCTTTGATAGTGTGTTAGGGAAAGGCAAGGATATATGAACTATAATTTGGAAAAAGATTTGAAGCCTCAAAAGATGCAAAAGAAGAAGAAAGTGATTAATTCAGATAAAGAATCTGTTAGGATCTGGTATTTGACCAAACACCAACTGATTAACGTGTTAAACCAAACCAAATAGTGTGGAATCCTATTGATTGGTGATCCAATCAGTGAGAACGCATGTAGACACAATAATGTATTGAATCTAACGTCAAGAATCGATTAGGAATCAATCTACAACATTCTATGAATGTCGAGTACGAACTTAGAGGCTTCTGGATGGCTAGGGTACGTCAGGAGTCGAAGTGGATTGAATGCTTACGTTTTTCCACAAATTAGGTGGTATTTATCGGTTAGGGTTGCTCATTCGGGCGACTGAACCATTAGCATGGTTCATTTGTGCGATTGAGCCATGCGGTTTATCCATTCACACAACTGAGTGTTCAGTCATGCGACTGAGTCAGACGCTTGAAGTTGTTCAGGCGTATGAACTATTTAGGCGCATAGACACTCAGTCGCATGGCCATTTGGACGCATGAGAACTTCACTTCACTAAGTTTGAATGTATTCAATATTATAACATTATGTATAACACTTCAAACAATCACAAACCTATATAATCAAGTCAATATGCATTAAACAACTCATTAATGAAATATTAAACATTATAGACACAACCAACATTTTGTATTTCATGAAGTACCCATTATTACATAAGTGTAAGACATATTACATTCAGATCAGGATCTAGGTACATATATGTATCAACAAACTCCCCCTTGACCTAGATCTATCCATTGTCTAACATCTTTCATGATTTCCTCAAACTTCTTATACTTAGCTTCTGTGGTGACTCCTGTGTTTATCTCAAAAACAAAACAGAGTCTTATCACTTTCTGGAACTGTAAAGCTTGTACAATATCCTCTGAGTCGTAGAACAGTGGCCACTTGTACAAAGTATAAACATCTTGTGCTAACAAGTTGGTGAGCCACATCGGGTCAAACACCCTTATGGTTTCCATTGTGCCATTCCTGTTCAAGACTATTACAGCCTCTCCCGTTCTTCAATCGTAGTAAAACCATTTGAAGTGTGGAGTGAAGTCCTATGGCATCTCACGTAGTGGGATCTTTGACATTGTACGTGGTGGACTCCACTTCAGCACTACTCTAGGTTTGCCAGTTATGGAATCAACCTTAGATCTTCTGATGTACCTCGTTGGTTGTTGAGGTTTGAAGTTGACCCATCTGGTGTGGTACTCCCTCTTCAGAGCAGCTTCAAACCAGCCTGACATCTTACGAGGGTCAGCATATAGCAAGTTTAACTTTGCTAACTGGTTGAGCTCTGGAAGAGTCTTCAGATCGTGTGGAAATCTGAAGTACTCTATTCCTTTCTCACATTTAACCGCGTAAATGTTGAGGTCTGCAAAATGTGCCCACGCTATGATCCTGCCTGCCACCTTTTGATGTTTCTTGACCTTATACAGTTTGGTGTAGACAGTTGATGTTGTAGCTCTGCGTTGGGCTCTGATTTCTTCAAAACATACTGCCCATTCAGCCTTTTTGATGTTGACTTCACCGTCTGAGGCTTGGGCCTTCTCTTTATCCTTCAAAACATGCTCCATTTTATCTAGAGTCTTAAAAGTGTCATTGACAAGAGTTTCTCCCAGATTAGGAATGACATTTCCCTCATTGTCAGTGTACTCTGGATAGTGTTGTGCAATGACATCTTCAATCTCGATCTCATGGACATCTTGAAGCTCATCGTCACTCTCCTTTTGCACAGTTGGAGCATATTTCACCATCTCATCAGGATTGAGTCGGAATATTTCAGCCAGTTGCTCGTCCTTGAGATCATGAATTATTTCTCGTTCTTCAGGAGTTTAATTCACTGATCTCCTGACAATCCCCTACAGATCAAGAATCATTGTGAGTTGAGTTTTGATCTGTTAGAGGGGAGCAACATCATATTCATCTCCTTGGAAATTAGGATCTACTTAATTTAAAACATGTAACACATCAATCATTTAATCAACAAACAAAACAGTAAACATTAATAATAACCATAAATATTAATTACATTAATTAGATACAATATTCAAATACACATAGTCTAAATAACATAAATCACTATGCATTACTCTTGTCTTGAATAGCTGGTGTATCAGTAGGATCAGTAGAAGATGATAGGGCTCCTTGGTCTTGATTTTTCTTTGTGCGCCTCTCTTGACCTTGAGCTGATGTAGATGCGGTTGTCTCTCCTTCTTCATCATCATCATCATGATCTACATTATCATCTGCATCATTGTCATCCCCTTGATCATCGTAGTCATCATGATCACTGTCATCGTCATCACCATCATCTCCATCTCCTTCTTGGATGTTTAGGGGCTCATCTTTGGATCCCTTCAGTCTCAGCATAAGCTTCTTGTTCTGGGCCTCCAAATCTTATATCCTCTGTATGAGGATGTATGCATCTCTCTCAGCTCTATAATCTCTTGGCTATGGGCCTCTGTCCTTTGGGCTTGGGATGCATTAAGCTCCAATAGCTGATTAAGCTGAGAGGCTCGCTGTTCATCCGTCACCAGCAGCTTTAGCACTAACCTGTTAAGGTTAGCCAACTGCTCCTCCAACCCGACAAATGGGTAAGCGGATCCGAAAATAGGTGGGACCTGTGAGGAGGTCCCAACCCATGGGTTGTGGTGGTGGCAGTGGATGTAGAAAAGATTGGGGTTGGTATCCATGTGGATGGCTGTGAATGAGCTTTAGTGGTGGTGGATGGGAAGTTTGTATCTAGTGGAGTGGGTGTGGAAGTGGTGTATGAGCTGGTGATAGTGGAGGGTGGAATGGTGGTAGTGGTGGTAGTGGATGTAGTGGTAGTGGTGGTAGGTGGAATGATGGTAGCTGTGGTGGTGGTAGTGGTGGTGGTTGTGGTGGTGATAAAGGTGATTCTGTGTTTCTTCCTTTTCAAGTTATGGGGCTCAACCATCCTCTTCTTCCTCGATCCAATCGAGGAAGATGCTCCCCCTAGAGCACGACCTGGCAGATCAGGAGTATAAGTAGGATCATCAGTGGTCTCTCCCGATCCGCCTGCGCTATCATCATCGGAGTCATCATGAGGGAGCAGTAGTTGCTCTTCATTAGAGTCACTATTAACCTGACACCATTTACGCCTAACTGGCGCCATGTTGTCTTCCCGGGCCAGATGCTCAAATAATCTCCTCACAGGGGGCTTTATCTGCTTCCCCCTGTAAACCTTCATCCTGCCTAAGGTGGTATCGTCCATCACCTCAAGTACCACTGCGTCCTCCTTCTCCTTTGGCAAGGAAGGGAGCTTCTGGTCTGTAATCATCTGCATAAAGTGAGGGTACATGCAGAAGCCCTCCTTCCCTTTCCCCTCAATGTTCTCCACCAAGTAGGTGAAGATCATCCTGGAGAAGCTAAACAGATGGTTGAGCACCAGTGCAGCATATGCGTTCTGGATCTCATCGGACAGTTCATCAAAACCTCCCTTCCATGAGGCTAAACACTTAAGCAGTACGTGCGGAAGGTACTTGAACTGGGGACATAGGTTGCTCTTGTTGAGCACCCCTGCATTGATGTCCCCAGTGTAATTGGCCCGTAGGAAACAACCTCTGACAGTCAGGGGGTGTAGTCGTGTGGGGCATTCAGCATCGTCCCCAAGCTGCAGCACTGTCCTGAGATCATCCTCAGAGATCTCATTGGCCTCTCCAAATATTGAACTACGGATTCGATAAGGCTCTAAGGTTCTATCAACTACATCACCTTCCCAGAAGGCCTGCTGAATACAACGATACGGTGTGCATGGAGTTGAGATTGTGTGAGAGATCCTTGAGCTCCTATGAAACGAGATGATTCCAGCAAAGTCAGGTGCATGTCTGGATGACTGATCCAGATGAGCACAGATATTGTGCTTGGTGCTCATTGTCCACCGACTCGCCATCTGTTACCAAAAAAGGAAACGTTAGTATCCGGTGATTAAGAATATCTTGAATCACTTGGACTTGAAAATATTTCCCTTTTATCTGTCATGCGAATGAGACTGTGCGACTGAGATCTAGTCGTGCGAATTATTATTCTACATGGTCATTAGACTGCTACTGAGCTCACCCGTATGTATACTTAATCGTGTATATCAGCCGTGCGCCTGAACTCACACGCATGATTCAGTCATGCGACTTAGTTGTTCGCACTACCCAGTCCTGCGACTGAAGTTCATCAGCCTGTCCATTCGCATGACAGACTACTGTTTAAGTTTTGACCAATTCTTATGATTAGACGTCGTGTTTTGGTTCATTGGACTCACAATCATTATACTTAACACCTAATAACATTAATTTCAGTTGATTGCTTGGATTAATTAGGTTATTTTGTCAAACAAGGCTCGGTTCTTGGTTTGGACCGAACTTGTCGATGTTGAAGTCAAATTGAATGAAATATGATTGGATTGAACCGCATTGTACCTGTATAATCAGTGGAAATCATCAGTGCACAAGAATTAGTGGTATGTAATGGTTTAATGAATATTTTGGCAGAGTAACGATAGTTTGTGCGTCTCAGAGCGATTTTGAGGGTGGTGAGTGACTGCGATCGACTATCCCACTATTTATACTAGGGTTTCCTACAGTCGTGTGACTGAGTCCAGTTGCACAAGTTGTTCGTGCGACTGAGTATCAGTCATGCGACTGAGTATCAGTCATGCGACTGGCACAGTCGATCACCTAAAGTCGTGCGACTAGAGTTGAGTCGTGTGACTTGGTCATTCGCCTCCTCTCACGTGGCCGAATGGCTCATTCGTCTCAGCCATTCGGTTGCACGGTCGATACACTTGTCCATTCAGCTATAAAAGGCATGAGTATGCTCCATTCGTACGGTTGGTCCATACTCATGGTCCAGTCATGCGAATGGGTCATACTCTTGAATTCTTTTGACTTTCTGACCATTTGACATTTAACCCTTTTTAAACCGCTGAATTAACATTCTAGTCATTGGATCATCTCAGACATGATCATTTTAACTTGACAAACTTTTGATCACCTCAGACGTGATCCTTTTATCCGATTAGTCACCTCAGATGTGACCTAATTGTTGTTTGAAAGCACTTGAGGTCACCTCAGACGTGACCTTTTAGATGATAAGGTACCTTATGAACTTCCATGACATAGTCCGATACTAACCTACAGAATTTGACAAACTTTGTACAGAAATAAAAGAAATAATACTGAAAACTTAAACAAATTAAGACATGGTTTTGTGTTTTTGTGAGAGTTGATTCCTAACATGTAGTTCTAAGGAATAAATATTCTGAGAGAGCAGCCTCAATCGTTTAAACCATACATGGATCAATTTAAGTTGGAATCATACAGGATATTCAAATCACTCAGAACAAGTTATTAAAAAATAACTTTGATGCTCTTTCCTTGTTTTTCATGTGCAGTCATTTAGCAAATTTAGGAAATCATACTAGTATTCTTAGGTCCCTACACTGATTTGAACTTTCAAGAATTGTACCCATAGTGATTTTCAGTATACTTGTCCTCTTAAATCCATACACAGACTTTCAACACAGTTTGGTTACCTTTTTAAGGTTTGTTTTATTTGAACAAGCATTTGTGGATCCCACACTCATATGGTAATCAACATTCCTCACGAGATTTTTGAGCGGTCTTAGGGTAGTGTTCAAGAAGCGACTATTCATAGAATCTTTCAAGCGAAGCAATCCTCAGGTCAGTGCCATCGCACAGTAGAGAGGCGGCAAACAACAATGAGTTCTAGAATATATAGGTTATACTTATCCTCAGGTCAGTGCCACCGCACAGCAGAGAGGCACATAATCTATCTTCTTGTTTGAGCAATTTTTTCCTTCTTTTAGCACAAATCTCACGAACAACCTAGGTTATCAGTTTGATTGTATTTGCATTTTTCATGTGCTTTCGCTCATGCTTTGGTCTTACGCACACTTTTGTGATGTTTATTTTGCTCCTCACCCCTTATTGGAATCTTGTTGATTGTCTTAACCAGGGATAAGGTGTTACCCACAACTTGTCAACCATTTTAGTTTAATCTTGAGATCACCAAAAGGTCTAGTCATCTATTGTGTTGAATCTACCGACATACGAGTTGTGGTCTAGCAACCTCTAGGTCTACTTTCTTTGTGTTACCTTAGTAGTAGCTAGCTTAACTATCATATTTCATTTTATATTACTCAGACTACACAGACTAATACTTCAACTTTGCATCTTTTTCAATTTTGATTTTTTAAAGTCCCAAATGGTTTGTACCTATGTACTATCATATTCCACACATTAAATCTGTATCACACGTACAATCTTATTTATTATCGGCTTGCCTCTCCTTTTCCCTCGTTTTTTTTCATACCTATTCTTCCCCTAAAATACTAAAACCTCTAAGGATTTGCATTTTACGATTTTAAGGATCAAGAAAGACACTAAGTGTAATTAACAAACTATCATTTAACAAAACAAGAGAATTAAATTTAAATAACACTAAATTTAAAAAATAAAAGAACCTACACGCGACGCATCGGACTATACATGGTCATCTTCAGGAATGACCTCACTTTTCTTCTTAACGCCATTGACCTCTAGAAGTTATAGAAAATGTGGTTTGTCAAAAGCCATTGTAGGTCAGCGCATTGAAAATCAGTGTTTATTTTTATCACATCGATTAACTTCTTTTCAAAACAGTCACGTATGAAGTGATATTTGATTCCGATGTGTTTGGTCTTAGGATGTTGGACCGGATCATCTTTCTTGCATTTGAAGACCCATTTTGTGCCAATGACTTTAGCACCTTTATGTCTATCGACTAATGTCCATACACCCAACTTCTTAACTGAAGAACTTTTTCTTGCATGGCACTAACCCAAGACTCATCATTTAGTGCTTCACGGACATGCTTTGATTCAAACTGAGACATAAAGCAGCGGTATGCACCATCGTGAAGGTATCCTTTTTCTATCACGGAGGCATAATCAGCTGAGTATAGCTGATTTCTAGTCTGAACCCCTGATCTCACATGTCTTATAATGTTATCCAATGGATGATAGATGTTTAGACATGATCTAGGAGTTGTTGGAACAACCACCTCAGAGTCAAGACTATGAGTATTTCGTTCTAGGTCGGAGGCAGTAGGAGTCTGAGGTTATGATGATTCCGAAGTATCACTTGCTGGTGCTGGTGAACTGTGTAAGTTGGAACCTGTACATCCTGGTTGATCTGATCATTTTCTACATTGTCTTCATCAGTGGAAGAATCACTCGCATCAACTGCTCCCCCTGAGTTGGTAGTATTATGACATGTTGAATCTTGAGATGGTGTGTTCAATACATCATACATCATCTTGTTCGCCAACTCGTCTTCTGAAGCGGGAACAGGTATGCGGAAGGTCTTGAAGAATCCATCATAGTCGAAGAAGTAGGCAGGCCCTTTTCCAGTAGGTTGTGTGATATATCTCTGAACATCAACATTGCACCACACCTCTACTTGACCTATTGAGTTGTTGTAAACTCTCTTGTTCAGTATGTTGTATCCTAGAAAGATCCCTTCATCAACCTTCTCGATGAATTTTCCCTCCTATGTATTCTTCAGCAGGGTGCACGGAGAGCCAAACGGCTCGAGATATTCCAAGTTAGGTTTATGTCGCTGTAATAACTCGTAGCATGTTTTTCCATGGGTTTTAACTACCAGAACTCGATTAAGAGTATAACATGCATTTGCCACTGCTTCATTCCAGAATTGGATAGGCAGTTTCGAGTCTGCCAGCATTGTCTGTGCCGTCTCTATCAAGTTGCGGTTCTTTCGTTCAACAACGTTGTTCATCTTAGGGGTATAAGCTGAGGTAAATTGATGCAAAATTCCCTTTTCCTTGCAATATGCCTCCATCCTTTGATTCTAAACTTGGTTCCGTTGTCTGAGCGCACGTGTCATACCTTTCGCTTGTATAAGGATTACAGTATAGTTACCAATTCCTTGAAGGATTCATATGTTTCTTATTTGGATTTTAGAAACATTACCCAAGAGAACCTTGAGTAGTCATCAGTAACTACATAGCAATACAAGTCGCCAGCGATGCTTCTTGTACTGACTGGACCAAACAGATCCATGTGAAGAAGCTCAAGAGGATGGTCTATAGAATGAACTTTCTTTTCCTTATCAGACTTCTTCGTCTGTTTACCCTTTTTGCATGCAACACACAAATCCGGGAGTTGGAAGTTTTTGACATTTACTCCCCTCACAACATCATTATGGATCAAGTGATTCATTTTTCTTGGATTTATGTGTCCCATTCTCCTATGCCAGGAGATGGAGTCATTCTCAGTAGCTTTGGACAAGAAACATTGGACTTCACTATCTGTTGTGGATGCCTTTAAGAGATCAAGACATAAAGATCATTATATCTTGAAGCTGACATTAGGATCTGGTCCTCTGGGATCATGTATTCCTTCTTTAGAACGTAACACTATTCGTTGTCAAAAACTACCTTGAATCCTTTATCACAGATTTGCGAGACAGAAAGCATGTTATTTTGTAATTGTTGGACAAAGTTTACCTTATCAAACTTAACCTTCTCATTTCCCACTTCTCCTTGGGTTGTGATATACCCACATTTGTTTCCATCAAATGAAACATGTCCACCTTTAATTTGTCCACATTTGATAAGAGAGCTCTGTTACCTATCATGTGCCTAGATGCTCCGCTATAGACAATCCACGTGTTAGTCTCGGAACTATAGCGAGCACCCTGCACATTTAATGAAAACATTTGTTCATGTTATGAACCCAAACCTTAACTAGCTTGGGTTTCCCTGAGGCATCACATATCACAAACTCAACCCAGTGACCCTTTGAGGTTAAGGATTGATCAGAATTCTGTTTGTTCTTATTTTCAGGCACTGAGGAGATTTTTTCTTTCCATAATCCACATTTGTGTAAGGCCTGTTTGTGATAAACATACGACTGGCTGATGGGTTGAACTTTGGGTTGACAATCCCTTTTAGGAGTCGTCATTGAGTTCCTCTTAAAAGGTCTAGATGTAGATGCAGAAAGTTCAACTTTCTTCCTCGGTGTCTGGTAATAAGGACAGTGAGACGCTATGTGACCATATTCTCCATAATTATAGTAGGATCTGCTTTCAACTTTACTGTTTATTTGTTTTGGTGGAGATGTACTTGTCACACGGTCAACCTTATTGTTTTTGGACTGAGACACTACTTTGTTAGATGTATGAGTTGGTTTTACAAAATTAATTGCTTTACCTTGTTTTACATCTTTAATCTCTTGTTTCACTGGACTGTGACATGATGCACATGTTTGATTAGATTTTATAGTCTTTTTAGGTGCTTGTTTGACTTTGTTTGACCTTGACTTTAAACTAACCCTTTCGAATTCTTTTTCTAGGTTAACACAAGGCATCTTTCATATTGCCTTTGAAGTGGCCTCCTTTAGCTTAGCGTGAGATTCACTTGATTTACTTACGGAATCCTAATCATTAACAAGGGGAGTAGACACCACATGATCCTTGATGGGGTTATTGTTAATTGGTTTACTTTTAGTGTTCATCAAGGTCTCAGGTGGTGGTGGAACCGCTTTGTGTCCCAGTCCTTCCCCATTATTTCTCTCTCTTACTAAGTGTTGGACAATGTATGGTGAGCTAGTCCAACTATACAGTTTTGTTTTAATGAATTGACTTCTACTTCTAAAACTGCTTTTTGCTTCATAGTGTCCTCAAGAGAGTTCAGATAGTACCTAATGTCATTTGCTTGGTTAAAAGCAACTACCTCAGTTTCCTTAAGCTGTTTATTTAATAGGTCTATAGATTTCCTTGTAATTGTGCATGTTTTGTTTCAATACTCTATTTGCTTCTGTGCACAGTTCCAGATCCTTCACTAAGCTATCATTATGATCCAATAGCCTCACAAATTTTGAATCTATAACTTCTCTAAATTTATTACATTCTAAGCAAGCATGATTATTAAACAGTTGGTCAGTAGTACTTACCTGGGATGTTGAAGAAGAATCAACCATGAGTGCTGGCTTGGTTGTCTCTGGTTCTGGTGATTCAGATGATGATGCAGATTTTTCTTCTTCGGCAGGTAGTTGACCACATTTGCAGTATCATCAGAATTTGACATTGCGAGCTCTACTACTGTATCTCCTTCACTTGGAGAATCGTCATCAATATCCTCCACACTAGCTATATTGGACTCTCCTGGTGAGACGAACCGAAAGCTCCAGTCCTGTCTTTCATCTTCATTAGCAGTTAAGGCTTTTGGATTCTTACTTGATGAGTGAGCATTACTAGTTGTGGCCTTGTCTTGACGGTTAAATTATGAGAAGGGATTTCCATTACCTGTCTTCTTTGGTTTTATACACTCCCTCTTGAAGTGTCCCTTCTCACCGCAGTTGAAACATGTAACCTTTGACTTATCAAACCCAAAGGTTGTGTCTTTTGTTGCAACCAGGTTCTGTCCAGTCTTTTTTACAAACTTTTTAGCTCATCGGACAGCACTTGCCAGAACCCACATTATGTCCATACGTTCCAACTCTATTTCATCCACCTGCTCATAATCTTCATCTGCCAGGTGGTAGTTACCTATCTTTCCAGCATTTAATCCATCGTAGGATTGAACCACCGTAGCTAAAAGGTCCATATGTTCTCTGCCCACCTCCACAGTTACATTACCGAGGTTGTCAGTTTTAAGCTTTGCTGCATTAGCTTCAGGTATCATATATTGGGTGCTATAGACCCTGACATTTCGGATCCTGAAGTTGAGGGTTGTGCTGGAACTCCTGCGCTTGAGATGAAGGCGGTTTGCAGTGGTGCTACAGATGTCTTGACTGAAGGAATAGCATTGTAGAGTCCAGGATTCTGATCGTAGTTTGCCTTTTGGGCTCGACACTTCATCCTAAGCTCCCCTTCCCTCAGTTTCAGAATGAAGTCATTTATGTCTAACTTCGAGAGCATTCCATTTTGTCTGAGATTTGAAACAAACGAACCCCATTTTTCTTGTAGTCCATCAGCAAACTTGGATACCTTATCTTCCATCGAAGTAACCACTCCATGAGTGTGCATCTCACTAATCAAGTGGTAGAATCTATCGATCACATCATCAAGGCCTTCTTTTCCCATTGAAGAGAAGTTGTCAAACTCCTTCTTTAAGGCTTTTGCTTTGAGAGCCTTCAGAGAGCCTTTTCTGTCATACCTCTTCTCCAACGCATCCCAAAGTTTCTTGGCTTGAGTATACTCCGAATACTGATGGAAGATATCCTTCAGAATAGACTGAGTAAGCAAGGCATAGACTTTCTTCTCAGCATTATGTTTTACCTTCTGTGCATCCGACATGCCACTTAGAGTAAGTTTTACTCCGTCAGCTCCAACTGGCATGCCGTACCCTGACTCTATTGCCTCCCACAAATTTGTATCCACTCCATTTAAGTAGATTTTGAAACGTTGCTTCAATTGTGGATAGTCGTCTAACGTAATAAGTTTTGGAGGTTTATTGTGAATCCCCACTCCGTTCTCCGACAACAGTAGATTCTGAATATGTGTATCTCTACTTGCTGTGTATGCTGCAAACTGATCCTCCATTTCACTTAACTTTACTATTTAACAAGCTGCTATGCGAATGAAGGTATGCGATTGGGCTTATTCGGGTGATTGAACAAGTGCGGATGGTTTAAACAAATACGGATGAGTCAGTCGTTCGAATAAACTAATGCGGTTGAGCAGTCCGAATGAAGATCTCAGTCGTACGAATGAGTTCAATCGTGCGGTTGATGGATGCGAATGAACTCAGTCATGCGATTGAGCAAATCGTGCTACCGAACCTGCTAAAGTTTGATAATTCGTAGGTTAAACTTGTTTTGGCTATAAAAACTCGAATTTTACTAATCCTTAAATAGTCGTATGCCGGAAAAACTACACTTTTCGATGAGAAAACGTCCAAACATTCATTAAACCTTATAGACACAACCTATATGCGTTAAACAACTCATTAATGAAATATTAAACCTTATAGACACAACCAAACATTTTGTATTTCATTAAGTACCCAATAATTACATTAGTGTAAGACATATTACATTCAGATCAAGATCTAGGTACATATATGTATCAACAGAATCAAAGGAAATGTATTGCAAATGGTGTGATATAAAAATCACAATACTAAAGATTGTTATTTCAACAATTATTGTTCTACTTGCAATATGAACAATCACATAACCTCTGACTACTACTTTAACAAACATTGTGCAAATCGTAACAAAAATAACCATTCAACACAGGAATGTTATTTCAACAAGAAGAACAAGACAAAGAGCGCAAAGAAGCCACAATATCAGAAGGCTGAATCAAACTCTCAATCCAGTGATGGTAAAAAAGATTCAAAATTCAAAGAATCAACAACAAAATCAATAGCAAAAACCAAAGGAGGGAGCATCCGCTAATAGTCAACCTTTGAAGAAAAGAACAACATTCAAGCAGTACAAAGACCTCACAAAAAGTGTATTTGACTGAAAAATAAACAAATAATGGTGATGCTTTCTTTGATAATTTTGAAAAGGGAAATCATGTACCTCATTGAAAATCAAAGGATGATGACACTTTCAACAATCAAGGCTCATTAACAAAACCAAAACAACAAACCAACAAAGATAAGGTGAATGAATAAGAGATTGAGAAACCATAACCAAGTTCAATAACCTCATCTTCAATAGAATCATCCTTACCACAAACAACAAAGAATGAATCAATTAATAATAAAATTAATACCGAAACATCATGACTGATCCATGAAGGAGTAACATTTTTAGACACTGTTAGCAAACCAAGATCATTAAGGCTTGGGTTGTTAAATCTAATTGATACATTTATGTGTGCAAGAACAATCATGGAGTGCTGACAACAGTGGTATGCCAACAATGATTATTCAAGGCATATGACAGGAAATTGTTCTCTTCGCTATGATTTCAAGAATAAAAATGCCTCATATGTGGCATTTGACAAGGATAAGAAAGGAGGTAAAATAGTTGGTGAAGGAATTGTAACTAATGGTGTGCTAAAATTTGAGAAAGTAAATTATTGTGAGGATTTAGAGTATAATTTATTGAGTGTGCCTCAAATTTGTGATAAATTTATTCTAGATTCTTTGATAACACTAATTGTTACATTCTAAATCTAGGTTTTTGAGTTCCAGAAGAATGGATCTTTCTTAAAACATCAAGAAAACAACACACCTATGTTTTGGATATGAACAATACAACACTCACAAGCCATGTAACATGCCTGCTATCTAAGTCATCAGAAGATTAATATCAATTATGGAATAGAAGGCTTGTTCATTGCAACTTAAAAACATGAATAAATTGGTGAAAATGTCATGGTCATTCGATTGCCAAAGAAAGAATTTTATTGTTCAAACCATTATCCTTCATATTATAAAGGAAAACAACATTGAGTGTCTCACAAATCCAATATTATCAATACGAACACTACACCACTCAAATTGCTTCACATGGATCTATTTGGTCTACCCAATATGATGAGCATTGAAAAAGGCAATATTATTTGGTGGTAGTCAATGATTTCACTGGATTGACATGGATATTTTTCTTAAAACAAAAGAGTGAAACATCAAAAACATTAATGGACTTAGTCATCAAGATTGAGAATCAAGTTGACATAAAAGTTAAAATTTTCAGGAGGGACAATGGGATTGAATTTGTTAATATTGTCCTAGATTCTTTTTGAAGGAATAAAAGCATTGCAAGGCAATTCAGTGCTCCAAGAACTGCATAACAGAATGGAGTTGCTCAATGAAAAAAAAACAGATGTCTCATTGAAGCATCAAGAACAATGCTATTTGATTCACAATTACCAATCACCTTTTAGGCTGAAGGAGTGAACTGTAAGGCCCCGATCTCAAGACGCTTACCGTTGGACAATCATCGCACATAAAACATAAAATATACAATTACATCTATGAAAAACATCGTAGTGGAATATTTTAAAACCAATTCATATATTAATGACTGATTTTTAAAAATAGTACATCATTGTTAACAGTTACAAACTACTATTGTTTGCATTACATCACAAAAAAACATCAACGATATACAAATGGATGCCATCCCAAAAATGCCAAGTAGCTACCGTATACACACTACTATCGTTTGCATTACATCAGCTACTAACTGGAAAATACATAAAACTCAGCGTTATTGAATGAGTTCTAGTTTTATAAAAAATACTTTTACTTTCGTTTTAATCATCTTTTACTCTCATACGCGATTATACATCATTCAAAAAAATAGATAATTATTGTCATCTTCGATCATTATTCATTATCTTTTGTTCAATGTACATCATCATTATCATTCTCTTTCCTTCATAGTCTTCTTTACTTATCTTTCGTGCATTTGTCATCTTTCTTAATGACATTCCGGACCAATGCCATGTGCCATACCCCGAACATTATGCACGAAGCTAGTTACTGGCCTAAGGTCTATCAATAGACCCGAAACATTATGCACGAAGCTAAATCCAGTACCTAGGGCAAGCAACAAGGATCCCATACATATGCTCAATCACAAAGACTAGACCTCAGTGTGCATCCTTCCAGGGTAGCTAACCCGCACACCATTGACCTAACACCCTTCATTAGGTGTAATCCTCCTTACATTGGTTGCAAGACTTTCTTACATTCGTTCTTCCATTATTGCGTGCATTCATTATTTCTTTATGTTCCACTTATCATTATCATTAACTTCCACTTTATGTTACATAATACTTTTCGTTCATTTCATAATCATAACACGTAAGTTACGGAATATTACATAATAGGAACATAAGGAACCCCAACATGAACATACATAGCATCACATAAACATCACATACCCCATCACACATCATCATAAACATCATGAATCGCCCATTCACATACACATACACATGTACAACAAGTAGAAGTTATCATAAAACATAACCAACCCTCCATGGGACAGGAGGGGTTTGAGGGCGGTAGCCCCTAACAGTGAAGTCCTAGGGGCAACAGCCCATAGTGGGGTCCATGGGCAACACCCTTGGCTAGGGTTGTGCTTTCTAAGGGGATCTTCATATTTAAACCTCTTAAAATCCAGGTCATTTACATCATATATTTGGTATGCATTTCCAATCCCAAACTTGTTTAAAATCTTTAAAATAAGGGATCTAGAACTCATTTGGACTCGATGAGCAGCTTCTCAATGAAGCTTTTGAAGCAAGGGTCACACTACGTAGCTTGCAGATAAGTTAACATTCAAAAGAGTTAATTTCTGCCTAATTTCACTGCTAATTTCATTCATGATCAGCAGTTTCGCTGCTACTTTCCCCTATAGTTTGGTGGTAGTTTCGCTGGCAGCTTCCCTGCCAGTTTCACTGCGAGTTTCGCCCAACTTTTGATGGATATCCATGTCTACGAAACTATGTGACAAACTATAGTTTCGCAGAAAGTCTTCATAGTTTCACTAGATGACTACATAATTTCGTTCGCTAGATGAATACCCTGTTTCATAGAATGGGCTGAAATTATGAACCAACCCATTTTTGATGTAAAACTTCAATCTTTTACACCCAAAACCTTGGTTTATCACTGTTTGACCAAAAGAACCAATGAGCCTGATTAGAAAAACCTCCAAGTCCAACAGACATTACAACTACTGAAGAAGATCACAACAGCTAAAGACATCAGCTGATTACAAGGTCTGAAGACAAAGTCTGAAGACAAGATCTGAAGATTTCTACTGAAGACAAAGTCTAAAAGTAAAGAACTGAAGACAAAGTCTGAAAGTAAAGTACTCAAGATAAAGTCTGAAAGTGAAGTACTGAAGCCAAAGTCTGAAGCTATCAGCTGAAGACAACGTCTGAAATAAAAGTCAGAAGAACAAAGACTGACGACAAAGACTGAGGACCAGAGTGATCAGTAGTTGTCACAACAGCTGACGTTATTAACTTCAGTAATTGTGATGGTTTTCCTTTTCAGTACTTGTAATTTACCTTTCAGTAGTTTATAGTTTCAATACTTTTAGTTCAGTAGTTTTATGTTCTTGTACTTAGCATTCTCTGAGTTGTGATCAGTTGTTGAGAACATTCTCAGTAGTTTGCATAGTTTCAGTTGTTTGTATAATTTCGTTAGATGTCACTATCAAGTGACATCAACAGACGTCACATTCCTTATATAAGGAATGTTGACCTAATTGTAACATGTGACTTTCAGCCAGCACGAAAGCATTTGAATGAAATATTTCTCTTGCAGAATTCTCTCTCTCTCTATAACTGTGTACTATTCCGTTGAATATCAATTGAGTTCTTGCTAATTGTCTAATTCATTGTTCGAATTCCGCTACAATCTACTCTAATTAATCAAACTTAAATCTCTAATTCTAACAAATGGTATCAGAGCAGTTTAATCATTGATCGATCTAACAATTGATCATTGAAACTGCTATTTCGATATCTAAGTTTGATCGGGTTAGCATATTTGCAAGAATTGGTTATAGAGATTGAATTTCTGCTGCTTTCGGTTATTTGCTTTGAGATTCCTCTTGGTTCGTATTGAGTTTGTTGTGTTTTGCGCTAAATTAGTTAAAACTTAATTGAATTTGATTGAATCTAAGAATGACTACTACTTCTAATAACCCTCATAATACTGGCTCCTCAACCAAGCCTTTGATGCTGGTTAGGACTAAGTATAACATATGACAACGAAGAATGCTCCATCAGTTGTCTGTTAACAGTTCAGGTTGTTGGACATGTGTGGTACATGGTCCACACAAGCCTATGGTGAACAATCCGGAAACCAACCAAATGGTTTCGAAGAAGAAGGAACAATACTCAGATGAGGATCAAAAACTGTTTGAGATTGATGCTAAAGCCCATGGAATTCTAGCCATGGCACTGCCGAATGAAATCTATTCTAGGCTTATGCATCATGAAACTGCTCATGACCTCTGGAATGCATTGAAAGAACAATTTGGTGGAACAGATGAGGTCTTAGAAAACAATAGAGAAATCATTCCCCAACAATATGAGACATTCTCTCATAGGAAGGGTGAGACACTGACTCAATAGTTTGAGCGTTTTTCCTGTTTGATCTCTGAGCTGAAAATGGTCAAACATGAATACACTAATAGCCAGATGAACAACAGATTCCTCAGATCACTGCCTGAGAGATGGGACACATATACCATTGTCCTATGCTCCAGTGCAAATCTGGATAGCCTATCTCTCACCCAACTCCATGGGAAACTGCTTACATTTGAAAGAGAGATAGAGCAGAAAAGGAAACTGGCATCATGAGGAAAGCTCACTCATGACTTTGTACCAGGGAACACTGCCTTGGTTGGTCATGAGTCAGAATATGCTACATCAGAAAGCCATTATGATGAGCATATAGATTTCTCTTCAAACAGTTCTGATCATGCATTTGTTAGTGTTGATAGTCAGTCAGGCTGTAATAGTGACAATTTATGCTTCATTATGGATGATTTGAAAGGTATTGCTGATGATGACTTAGAAGAGATGGATATTCTGAGCCAAATGGCCTTGATTAATATCAGATCTCAAAAGTTATACAAGAGAACTGGTAGGAAATTTCTAGGACTCTCTGGCAAAACCAAAGTTGGTTTTGACAAGAGTAAGTTGAGGTGTCACAAATGCCGCAGGCTTGGGCACTTTGCAAGAGAGTGTAGATCAACTGGATCTAACTCCTCCGCACCCTTTGTGATTTTTCCAAGCAATAGTTCACAAAACAGAGGGCAACATCCTACTAGTTCTGGTCATCACTCACAACCTCTATCTCCTGCATATTTTGTCCCTCAGGGTCCAATGCCATATCCATATCCCTGCTGTTACATGCCACAGCCAAATCAACTTCTTCACCCCTGGTGCTGTTGACCAGAGCAGTTTACCAAATGATCTTTCTGGTAATGAGCAATTATTTGCTAGTGATGGTCAACATGGTGGTGAACATCCTTTTGAGAATCTTGCTCTCATGGCCCTGTAGTCTACTGAGGGTTCATGCTCTAATGCATCTTCATCATAGGTAACCCATGTATCCTTTGAGGCTAAGGCGAAGCTATGTTTTGAATCTTGCATAGCTGTATTTATCTCTATTAGAGAGGCAAATGTAGCTTTAATAAATCAAAATCTTGAGCTTGAGCAAACCCTTTCCAAAAGAAAAGCTGAGTATGAGTCTGTCCTTAAAGATAAAGATGATGAGATTTATAAGCTTAAATTCCAATTAATTGATGAAAAGGGTAAGGTTGAGGTCATTCTTGAGAACCACAGAGATCTCAAAGAAACACTTGCAGCTACCCTAGTTGAGTGTGACCGCTGGGTATCATCCTGCAAGGGATTTGAAATGCTTCTCAGCAAGCAAACAACTTCGAATGTGAAGTTTGGAATAGGTTACAATCACATTGCACCACCTATAGATTTTACTCCAAAATCAATAGTAAAACATGAAGGTGAAAGTAATTTCCAAACCACATCATCATGTGTATCATCCTCAAGAGATCACCCAAAATCAGAAGATGAAATCAGTGTTGATACCTCAGCAAATAATTGTCTGTTGGGTTAACTACTGATAAGCACATCAAGCTGAGTACTTCAGATGTTGTCCCTCAAAGTACCTCAAGTATTGAAGGGCAAGTCACAACATCTCAAAAGCATTTCAAATCAACTGAAATAAAAGGATTAACAACTGCTGAGGAATCTATCATACAGTCTTTTAGGATGGATAGAGAACAGCTGAAAAACAAGTCTTCAGTTGTTACAGATCCTTCTGTACTTAACACAAGTACTGAAAGGAGGAAAGTACTAAAGATCACACCTTCAGTAGTTTCCACTTTAGCAGTTGATCAATCCAAGATGAAGAATAAGCCATGTGACATATGTGGTAAATTCAATCATCTTTCTGATGAATGTTGGTACAAAAAGGGTTCCAAACTCAACAGAGATAAGCTCATTAAAATACAGATGGATGAAATGAAAAATGAGTTTGAGACCAAGTTTGTACCACAATCATCCCAAATTGAGAAACCCAAGGCTTCACCCAAATCCAAAAAGAAGGATAGGGTTTATCATTAAACAGCTGATAGTGTTCCTCATGATAAAAATCAGACTAAGTCTGTGAACTTCAAGGAGGAAATGGTGGACCACAGAACTCATAAAAAAAGTACTGATGTGTCACAAGTGCTGAAAGCTTTAGCTACAAATCAGACACAACTTGTTATGATGGTTTAGCATTTGTTGGGGAGAGTTAACCAACTAGATGCACCTGCGATCAAACCACTGAAAAGGTATTCCAAGCCCAAATCCAAGGAATCCATTTCAGCACCATCTCCACCTTCATCAGCTGTTAATCATGAGAAACAAGTTATGGTTAAATCTGTTGATGAAAACAAACCCAAAACCAAAAAGGTTTGGGTCTCAAAACCTAACTAGTTCTTTGTGATGAATGCAGGGTTCTTCAGCATGCCAAAGAAGCATCTGGTATGTAAACAGTGGAGGATCTATGCATATGACAGGGAGCAGTTCTCCTCTTAATGACTACTCTCAAGGAAAGAAGGGATTTGTTTGATTTGGAAATGATGCTAAGGGTTACATCATCGTGAAAGGATATGTGTCTAATGGAGAAATTAGATTTGATGATGTTAACCATGTGGAGAATCTCAAGTATAATCACTGAGTGTCAGTCAGATGTGTGATAAAGGGCATGTTGCACTTTTCACAAGCCAGAACTACAGGATTCTATCTTCCACAATTCTGTGGTTGATTGACAAGGTATTAGATGAACATACTCTCCTGAAGGCCAACAGGATTGGAAGAGTATATGCCCTGGATTTGTCAAAGAAGATTGATTTGAAGGGTCATCCTTGACTGTTCTCCAAAGCCTCTCCTGAGGAATCTAAACTGTGGCACAGAAGGATGGGTCATGTAAATCTCAAAAACATGAATGAGCTGATCCACAATAGTTTAATGAGAGGTCTACCAATAAAGGAGTTCCACTGTGATGAAACCTGCACTACTTGTTTGAAAGGAAAACAACACGAAGTTTAATTCCCTCCTATTGAAGAACCTAAGTCCACTACCTACTTGCAGTTACTACACATGGATCTATTTGGTCCTGTGAGAGTGATGAGCATGGCAAAGAAGAACTATTGTCTGGTAATTGTGGATGATTACTCCAGATTTGTATGGACTTTCTTCTTGCATTCAAAGGATAAGGTTGCTCAGATGATTATAAACTTTGTGTTGTATGTTGAGAAGCAGTATTCCCTATCAGTTAACTGTATAAGGAGTGATAATGGAACAGAATTCTAAAACCATACACTTGATGATTTTTATCTCTCAAAGGGAATCAAGAGGCACTTTAGCATCCCAAGGACTCCTGAACAAAATGGAGTAGTGAAGAGAAAGAACAGGACCCTAATTAAAGCTGCAAGGTCCATGTTGGCTGACTCTGGTTTGCCATTGACCTTTTGGGCTGAAGCTGTTAAACAGCTTGCTATGTGCAGAATAGAGTTTTAGTAAATCCGAGGTTGATGAAGACTCCATATGAAGTTCTACATCATTTGGCTCCTCTAATTTCATTCTTCAAAACCTTTGGGTGTCCTTGTTTCATTCTCAACACAAAGGATCAACTCCACAAATTTGATCCTAAGGTGGATGCAGGGTATTTTGTAGGATATTCATCCACATGCAAGGCTTACAGAGTCTTCAACTGCAGAACAAAGATAGTTGAAGAAACCTTGCATGTGAAGTTCAATGAATCTCCTAAGGATAAAATTCCACAAAACCCCGTGGAGTTGTTTGATCTGGATATACTGCAATATGTTCGTTATTAACCTCCGGCTGTTGCAGATCATATGGATAAATCATCTTCTGCAGCAAGTCTTCCACCTGGTGGTACTGAAGATGATGATGATATCAGTACTCACCTTTTCAAGTTTAGTGATCAACTGCCTGAGTCTACTAAACTTGATGTTCCTGTAGCTTCAGCAGCTCCATCCACAACAAATGCTGATGAGATTTCTGACTCCTCTACATCATTTGAATTGCCATCTCATACTTGGTTTCAAGAGTCTGGATCAACATCTGTTGTCTTGAACCTACTACAAACACTTGCACTGATCTTATAGTGTACCAAGAGCTGAAGAATCACCCCATGTCTCAAATCATTGGTGATATCAATGTTGGTGTCTCAACCAGAAATCAATTGTCCAACTTCTGCTTCTATGCTCTCTCATCAGTCAGCTAGAGCCAAAGAACTATCATGTTGCTTTAAGAGACAATGGATGGGTTGAAGCCATGCAGCTTGAGCTACTTCAGTTCAAAAAGCAGCAAGTGTGGGAACTGGTTCCTTTACCCCAGGTAAGTGTGCAATAGGCACTAAGGGCGTGTTTAGGAATAAAACTGATGTAAGCAAGGCTAGACTGGTTGTACAGGGGTTTTCACAAGAAGAAGGTATTGATTATGATGAAACCTTTGCCCTGTTGCCAGCCTAGAGGCAATTAGATTGTTCTTAGCCTATGCTGCATTCCACAATCTTAAAGTTTTTCAAATATATGTCAAAAGTGCTTTTTTATATGGAAAAATAAAAGAAGAGGTTTATGTGTGTCAACCACCAGGTTTTGAGGACAATAAACATCCTGATTGGGTGTATAAACTTGATAAGGCTCTTTATGGATTGAAGCAAGCTCCTAGAGCCTGGTATGAAACACTTTCAAATTTTCTTCTTCAAAAGAATTTCACTAGAGGCTCCATAGATAAAACTTTATTTATTAAGAAAGTGGATGAGCATAAGCTACTTGTTCAAATTTGTGTTCATGATATATTTTTTGCATCCTCTGATCCCCAGTTGTGTGATGATTTTATAAGTTTAATGAAACAAAAGTTTGAAATGAGTGCAATGGGAGAATTACAGTTCTTTCTAGGATTGCAAATCAATCATAAGGCTCATGGAACCTTCATTCATCAGTCAAAATATACAAAAAATCTTTTGAATAAGTTTGCTTTACAAAACTGTAAGCCCTGTTCTACTCCCATGTGCAACACCACACAACTGGATGTAGAGCAGAAAGGTAAAGCTGTTGATGAAACACTTTACAGATGTATGATTGGGTCCTTGATGTACTTAACAGCTTCTAGACCAGATATTATGTTTGCAACTTGTGTGTGTGCTAGATTTCAGGCTGCTCCTAAAGAGTCTCATTTGATTGCAGTCAAGAGGATCTTTAGATATCTGCAAGGTACACAATCTCTAGGTCTCTGGTATTCCACTGGACACTCTTGCAAATTAGTATCTTTTTCTGATAGTGACTATGCAGGGTGTAAGTTAACCAGAAAGTCCACTTCTGGTGGATGTTAATTCCTAGGCAACTGTTTGATTTCTTGGCAGAGTAAGAAACAAACATCCGTTGCTACATCCAGTGCTGAAGCAGAGTACATTACTGCTGCAAGTTGTCCATCTCAGGTACTCTGGCTTCAGAACCAATTATTGGATTATGGCATTACAGAGACTAAGACTCCATTGTTAATGGATAGTGCTTCAGCTCTGTGTATTGTCAAGAATCCAGTCCAGCATTCTAGGACCAAACATATAGAGATCAGACTCCATTTTATTAGGGATTGTTTTGAAAAAGGTCTGATTGATCCAAATTTTGTGCCAAGTGCTAATGAGCTTGCAGATATATTTACTAAGCCTTTGGACAGTTCAACTTTCCAAGACCTTCTGTTACGGCTTGGTATGCTGCAGCTAGAATAAGTGACAACTACTGATGATCTGAGTAAACACGTACCGATGACCATTAGTAAACATGTCACAAATAAGTACTGATAAGTTTTATTCTCAGTTGGTTTCATAACTACTGAAGACTAAATTACTTAAAAAGTACTGTACTTTATGTTAAAGGAAACTGATGCAGTTACAACTACTGATGTAGTTATACCTACTCATGTCAGTAAAAACAGATAAGTACTGATGTCCTATGACACAACTGAAAACAGCTAAAAAGTCTGATGAGTAAGTGTTAAGGACAGTATGAAACAGCTGAAAAGCTAAGAATTGATGAAAACTACTGATGAGAATTTTCTCTTCAATCGTTTCCACAAACTGCTGTTTCACCTTCAACATCTGATGACAAAACCATGTCTTTAGTAGTTTCACAACTACTGATGACTAACACCAAGTCCTCAATTGTTTCCTACAACTGAAGCCAAAACGAAGGTTTTCAGTAGTTTCATAACTACTGATGACCAAAACCAAGTCTTCACTTGTTTCAAATGTCTGATAGTTAAAACCAAGTCTTCAGTTGTTTTCATACAACTGATGACATAACCAACACTTTCAGTCATTTTCTTTTCAGCCTTTTCTTAACCTATAAATACCTGCACTTATAGCCGAACGTTTCATTAGCCGTTTTCTATCCTATTCTATCTCAACAATGGCGACCATTAAACTCAAACCCAGACACAACTGTGTTGCCTACCTCTCGAAATCGGCCTTTTGGAACAAATTTGATAATGCCATTGATCTTATGGTGGATTCCCAATACAGAACCGCCTTTCTTTTGAATCCTACCATATACCCCGATTCCTTAAACCAATTTTGGACCAACGTCTCTGTAACAACTGGTGAAAATGATAGCCAAATCACTCTCAAGTCGTTGGTCAACCAGAAACAGGTGGTAATCACACGTGACATCATTCGCAATACCTAAAATTTGCATGTGCCACCTGTATTAGAGAATACTCGAAAGGCACCATTGATATGTCTTTCATCAACAACGGGTATGAAGGAGACTTAAGTGCTACAACCATTCTCAAAAAGTGCTTCCATGATGCTGAAAGACTTATCTTCCACATGGTCAATGTCTGCCTTGCTTCAAAGACATCTTCATGGGATCAGTTGTCCTCACGATGGCAACAGGTATTGTACTCTATCTTTGAATGACAAACACTAAATTTTTCTGAGATAGTGTTTATGGAACTTAAGGATCTGGCTCAGAAACCTGTGACAAACAGATGGCTACTATATCATAGGTTTCTGATGGCCATAATTTTAAATCAATTAAAATCTGAAGGCCTTGTTGGTCTTGGAGTCCCTGCTCCAGCTGTCTTAGCTGAGGTATACTCCAGGCATAACTCTGACCCTACTCTCAAAGGGGCTGCCTGGCTGCTCAAACCCACGTAGAGGGAACCCACAGCCTCCACCTCCAGATCCAAAGTCCCCACCAAACCCAAACCCCAAAAGCCCAAAAAGGCTACTCAGGGAGATGAGTCCCCTGAGGATGCCCCTGTACGGAAACACATACTCGTTCTAACCCCCCAGTCATGTCAGAGACTCAACCAGCTGAAACCGCACACGTATCCTCTCCACAGGATCCTGTTGCAACCAAATTTGGGGATACCACATTACTGGAACCTATCTCAGTTGAGAAGGTTACCATTGAAGAGCATCTCTCACCCCGGGTACAATCTGCTTCTGACCAATATCCAAATGCAACCGCCCCTCAAAGCCCAACCCTTATAGTTGCTAAAGTGCTGAGTCAGCTGCATTCCTCACCCCCTCCATAGAAACCAATTAACATTGCGAATAGCTCAACAATTTAGGGGGAGGACCAAAATGCTGCTCATAACCCATAGCATAGGTGTTATAATGTTCAATATCCAAGTGTAGAAGAGGAGGTTAGAACATCTGGTCAGGCTGCCACTTCTACTGATTCAGCAAATAAATAGGATGAAGTTGGTTACATATATAAGACCTCACCAGTGGCAATTACCAATGAAGGACAAAGTCCAGAGGCAGGAAGTCCCCAGAACCAAGAACAAGGGGCACATGCATATACTAATCTACACTTAGGGCATGTACATCCTGATTTAATCAGAGGTCAGATGATTCAGCAAAGACTGATGATGACCGGGCTTTTTCTTTGATATCTTAGCCCATAACACAATCCTAGAGACTAAGGTGAGCAGACTCAAAGAACTGCTAGCCAAAATGTCTCAGGATAAAAATCCATCTGCCCCAATAAACCCACAGATGGCACCTTCATTTGATGGTTCACCAAACACACAACCAATACACTTAACTAAGCCACCAGCCACTGCGTTTGGCACCACCTCTCAGGGACAGAACCCCTCTGAGTAGATGGTTGCAACCTTTCAAAGCTCCTTACCTCTCATCACTCCCATCATCAGTGAGATAGTATATAAAGCCATTGATTAGAGGATCTCCTCAAATCTCCAAACACTCGTTGATGATGCTGTTCACAAGTCACTTTCTGCCTTTCAAGCCCCTGATCCCAATGCACCCAAAAAGGGGGAGACTACTAAGTCTAAGGCAGTGAAAGAAAGGAAAAGGAAGAGAGTAGAAGATGAGAAAGAACGAGAAAAAGAAAAGGAGTTAGAGAAAGAACAAGAACTCATCTTAGAGAAACAGCTGAGCACAAACAAAGAGTAGAAAGATCAGCTGATCACTTACAAAAGGAAGAGAAGTGCTGATTCAAAGTCTGATGGAGAAAAGTCCTTAGATATCTAGTCAAAGAAGCTGATGAAGCTCACATCAGATCTATGGACAAAATAATAGATCAGCTCTTCAGACAGGGTCATGACACAGCCACCTTAGATGTTGAGATCAGAAGGCTGAAGATAAATGAAAGTCAAGCAAGATGGGCTAGTTACAGTGTGATGGATAGGGAAAGGTTGGAGATTATGATCAGGTTTATTGCCAAATATGTAGGAAGATCATTGATAGAGATGAAGTCTTGGTCCAGAGACAGTATCTTGGAAATAACCAAGAAAATCTGTTATGCTGGAAGCTACAACAAAGGGTTGATCATCGAAGCACTGGATGAAGCAGGTGCTGGGAAAACAAGTAAGATGGCAAAGCTCTCAAAAGCCAAACTCACCACTAATTTGCTAGATCAGCCTTCTCATACTCCCACTCAAAAACAACCCTCAAAGCAATCATCTCTAAAATCTGCCAATTCTATCCCTAAACCAAAACCACCCACAACTCAACCCACAAAACCAATTCCATTACCCCAAAAACCATCTCAAACCACACCCAGTGATACACCTATAAGGAGGAGAAGGGTGTTGAGGGTAGAAGAAGAAGAAGAAGAGGATGAGAATGAAGACAGTCTTCCAATCTCTGATGTTCTTAAATTTAAAACACCTGAGCCCAGAAGTCAACAGATGATCACACCTGACTTGCAAATGCAAATGGTGAAAGTGAAGATTGAAGAAGTAGAACAGCAGAAGCAGCATGATGAGCAATTTCTCAAAATGGTTAACAAGGACTTCCCTCAGTCCTCATCCATTCAAGAAATGAAGAAACAAGCTCTGAGGCTATACACTCTTAGGCATACATTCCAACATCAAAGAGAAAGAGTGAGGATTTGGCCAGACCCCAGGGTAAGTTCCACAATACACAAGAAGAACATACCAAGTAGATATCATGGCCAAGTGAAAAAGACTTTGAATGCTGCAATTATGTTGGCTATGGTAGTCTCACACTGGGAGATTATAGAAGAATTCCAGAGAGCACACAACTCAAAGACAACCCCTGAATCTCTACATGAGAACAAAATGATCAAGAAGGGGCTGTTATACAAAAGACTTGAAGATATTCAAAAGAGTGAACTCCAGTTGTTGCTAGAAGGCTCTCATCCAGATGAATTCGCATATAGAGAGATCACAACTATTGAGTTGAAAAATGGGAAGACAGTAAGGTATCTGTCAGAATATTATGGCCCTGAGTTATTCTTTCAGGGAGAAGCAGAAGAACTCACCAAGGAGGAACAAGTTGTTCTCCTTGAGGCCTATGCAAGAGAGTCTTACAGACTCATCAATGGGAATTAGGTTTCATGGTTGGGACAAGACTATGTGTCCAGTTTTCCCACCATAGAGTTCCCTTCCACACTTAGCCAATCAAAAGATCAGAAACCTTTTCCCAGCCTGTGCTTACATGATTACCTCTGAAGCTGATGAAGAGGGTGTTTCTGCCAAAGAATAAGTGGGATCATGAATAAACTTAGAGGTTTTGGCTGCATTGGTTTAGAGGGAGTTTGTTGGACCAAAAGAACCAATGAGCCTGATCAGAAAAACCTCCAAGTCCCAAAGACATTACAACTGCTGAAGAAGATCACAACAGCTAAAGACATCAGCTGATTACAAGGTCTGAAGACAAAGTCTGAAGACAAGATCTGAAGATTTCTACTGAAGACAAAGTCTGAAAGTAAAGAACTGAAGACAAAGTCTGAAAGTAAAGTACTCAAGACAAAGTCTAAATGTGAAGTACTGAAGACAAAGTCTCAAGCTATCAGCTGAAGACAACGTCTGAAATAAAAGTTTGAAGAACAAAGACCGAAGACAAAGACTGAAGACCAAAATGATGAGTAGTTGTCACAACAGCTGAAGTTATTAACTTCAGTAGTTGTCACAATAGCTGAAGTTATTAACTTCAGTAGTTGTGATGGTTTTCCTTTTCAGTACTTGTAATTTACCTTTAGTAGTTTATAGTTTTAGTAGTTTTAGTTCAGTAGTTTTATGTTCTTGTACTTAGCATTCTCTGAGATGTGATCATTTGTTGAGAACATTCTCAGTAGTTTGCATAGTTTCAGTTGTTTGTATAATTCTGTTAGATGTCACTATCAAGTGACATCAGCAGACGTCACATTCCTTATATAAGGAATGTTAACCTAATTGTAACATGTGACATTCAGCCACCACGAAAGCATTTGAATGAAATATTCCTCTTGCAGAATTCTCTCTCTCTCTATAACTGTGTACTATTCCATTGAATATCAATTGAGTTCTTGCTAAATTGTCTAATTCATTGTTCGAATTCCACTGCAATCTACCCTAATTAATCAAACTTAAATCACTGATCCTCACCCTAGAATCTAGGTTTACATCATAAGTAATGATTAAAAGATATTTCTTACCTGGATTCTTGGTCTTTTCATGTTGATTGTGTGTGGACCATGTACGTATGGAATACTAGCAGCTTCCATGTTTATACCGATTAAAATAATGTGGAATCCTATTTCATTGGTGATCCAATCACTGAGAACGTTAACTCAATCGATATAAGAATTAACTAAACGTTATGAACAAAGAGGAATCGACTAGGAACGAACTATGAACTTGGACTGGCTTTCTTGGCATTCTGGACGGCTAGGGTTCGTGAATATATCAAATGTTCTTAAATTGTTATCTTTTTCAGTGAATTAAGTGGTATTTATAGGTTAGTGGTTTCCATTCGTACACTGAATCATGCGATTGATCCATACGCACGACTGAAGGTTCAGTCGTGCGCTGTGTCAATATTATGTCTCAATCATATGACTGATCCAGTCTCCTGGTTCAGTCGTGCGACTGGTCGTCGAGCATGATGTATTCATAGTACGGTCCATAAGTATGGGTCATTAGCATGAATACTCATCCAACTATGTTGAACACATTACTCAGTCATTATTGACTTAGAATTGCGTACAACAACCCCAAACCTATATAAGAAGTTCATTATACATTAACACAATAGTAATGTGAAATGTTAAACATTAATAAACATCAACTACATATTATATTTCATTGAACCAATTCATTACATACGTGAAAGACATGAAAGAATTTTACATTTAAGCTCATAAACTAGGTACAAATGTATCTACAAACTACCCCTTGGACCGAGTTTCCTCTATCGTCCAACACTCTTCACATGTTCTTTGTACTTCTTGTACTTCTCCTCATTTGTAACTCCTGCATGTATTTCAAATGCAAAGTAGAGTCTTATCACATGTTGGAACTAGAGAGTTTCTGTAATATCCTGTGTGTCATAGAACAGTGGCCACTTGTATAATGTGTAGACATCTTCAACTGACAAGTTTGTAAGCCATATTGGGTCGAATACCCGGATAGTATCAATCTTTCCATCTTTGTTTAGCATTATGACCGCTTCGCCCGTTCGCTAGTTGTAATACCACCATTTGAATTGTGGATTGAAGTCCAAAGGCATTTCCCGTAAGGGAATCTTTAACATCATGCCCGGGGGACTCCACTTTAGCACTACTTCAGGCTTGCCAGATATCGGATCAACTTCAGACTTATGAATATACCTCTTACGTTGTTGAGGTCTGAAGTTTACCCACCTGGTGTGGTATTCCTTCTATCACGCAGCCTCAAACCATCTTGACATCTTCCTCGGATTTTCATATAGAAGATCTGAACATGCCAGACGGTTGATCTCAAAACCAGGAAGAGTCTTCATTTCATGAGGATATCTGAAGTAATCAATTCCTTTCTCTCTCTTAACAGAATATACCTCTAAGTCTTCAAAATACGCCCATGCTATAATTTTTACTCACACTTTGTCATGTCTTTTGACTTTGTAGAGCTTTGTGTAGGCATTCTGCTTTTGTGGCATGCGTTTGGCTTTCATCTCTGCAAAACAAGCCGCCCATTCAGCTTTCTTGATATCATCATTTGTGTCTAAAACTTGGGATTGGCTTTCATCTTTTTCCTTCTCCTTTTCCATTTCTTCCAGCTTCTCAAATGTAGCACTGCCAAAGGTATCACCCAAGTTAGGTATAACATTACCTTCATGGTCAGCGTACTCTGAATACTTCTGAGCTGTATCATCCTCAATCTCAATCTCATCAACATCCTGTAGCTCCTCATCACTTGTGACATCAACTTTTGGAGCGTCGTTTACCAGCTCGTTAGGATTGAGTCGGAACATCTCAGCTAGCTGGTCATCGGTTTGATTTAAACATTCAACTCATCACACATTAATCATTAATCAAGACATTTAAACATAAATAATCATTAATTACATTAATGCAACACATAATTTAACTACAAAAGTTTCAAATACATAAACATCTAATCATTACTATTGTCTTGATGTGTAGTCTTTTTAGCTTGAGCTAGACGAGTACACCACACAATCTTCAATCAGTTCCTTAAAGGATACTTGATCGGGCTAAAATTATTACACTACAGATGCACGAGGAGCTGAGTATCAACTTCACAATCGTCACCTTATTCTAGGATCTTTAGTACTTTTTCAGGACGCTTTTGGCTCTGTTTTGGATCAATCTGCAATTCATAAGCCTAGAGATATTCGACTGGAGCCAATAAGCATCAACGTCTTGTACGTTAAGTGACATAACCTTGTTAGCTTCTTAAGAATCTTTATCATCCATACCACCACCCATTTTCATAGTATTATTCCCATCTTTGTCGAAAACATCATCTTCTTCCTCTCTAACAAGTAGGAAAAGATAATATGAGAGCACTTGAATAGGTGGTTTAACATAAGTGCTACGTATGCATTGTGGATTTGGTGAGACATCTCCTTGATGCTATGCACTTAAGGATGACATGAGCTAAGCACTTGAACTGGGGGCACAAGTTTCTCTTGGTGAGCAAACCTCCGTTCTCAGAAAAGCATCTACATGTGAACATATGTGGTACTTGGTGTTCGTTATCCATCATTCAGCCATATTGCTGCAACACAAGAAATATGTACATTAGATTTCTTGCTAGACTTAATAGGTGAATTTTGAATGATTTTGTTCTACTGATTCATCATGCGGCTGAACAATACGATTGTATTCAGTCGTACGATTGAGTTAAGTCGTACGATTGTGCCTGCACTGACTGTTTCCAGAATTTTTTTGGTATCGGCTTGTCATTCTCAAAGCGCGTGACATTTCCAGCCTAGTGCATATCATTGCATACATGATGGATCCTATAGCAGACGCATACGGGATCCCCTTCATTTTGTGATGCTCATCCTTTGAGCTTGGACATTGAGTCTTACTCAATATTGTTCCTCTTTTGACAGGTACCGTACCTTTCTTAGAGTCTTACTCAATATCGTTCCTCTTTTGACAGGTACCGTACCTTTCTTAGAGTCTTAGTCAATATCGTTCCTCTTTTGTCATGCTTATCAATGTATGCCCTTGATTTAAGCCTATCAACGGCCTTGATCTATCCCTATAGATCTTTAATCCTAAAATATAGGCGGCTTCACCAAGATCTGTAATGGAAAAACAGCTTCCAAGCCAGGTTTTAACAACTTCCAAGATTATGTCATCGACATACAATACTAGGAAAGTGATAATGCTCCCACTAGCTTTATTATATACACATGTTTCATCAGCGTTTTTGATGAACCCAAATTTGATTATCTCTTCTTCAAAATGGTGATTCCAACTTCTTCATGCTTGCTTCAATCCATAGATTGATTTCTTTGACATGCATAATTTGTTAGGATGTTTTTGATCGACAAAACCTTCATGCTGAACCATATAGACATCTTCCTCATGATATCCATTTTGAAAAGCAATTTTGACATCCATTTACCAAATCTCATAATCATAATGAGTAGTTATGGCAAATAATATCCTAATAGACTTTAGCATTGCAACCGGTGAGAAGGTCTCATCATAATCAACCCTTTGAGTTTGACTGAAACCTTTTGCTACAAGTCTAGCGTTATAAGAATCCAAGTTTCCATGCATAGCGTTTTTCTTCTTGAAAACCCAATTACTTCCAACTATCTTGGAGTTAAGAGGTGGTTCAACCATGTCCCACACTTGGTTGTCATACATGGATTGAAGCTCAATGTTCGTGGCTTCAAGCCATTTGTCATAATCCAAATTCGACATTGCATCACGGTAAGTGGTTGGTTCATCGGAATCTACCACAGCATCCATATACAAAATACCCATATCTTTCGGGTGGATTACTAGTTCTACCAAATCCGCGAATGCTTTGTGTGTATTGATGAACTATTTGATCACCCTCAGCATCCTCATGTTGAGTGCTAGTGTCAACCAAACATGTATTGGTTTGGGGTCCTTGATCCTCCTCAAGATCCACTGTTCTCCTGCTAGTTCCTTCCGTAAGGAACTTAGCTTCTAAGAACACGGCCTTCTTGGCAACAAACTCCTTTTGTTCCAATGGATCATAAAAATAATATCCTATAGAACCTCTAGGATATTCAATGAAGATACACTTAATAGAATGACTTTCTAACTTATGAGGTGGGAGTCTTAACATATGCATCACCACTCCATACCTTTAAATATGATAGTGATGGAACCCTTCCATGCCATATTTCAAATGGTGTCATTTCCACATTCTTGGTTGGGGCCATATTTAAGATATGGGCCACAGAGAGCAAAGCGAAACCCCAAAATGACAAAGACAATGAGCTTCTAGCCATCATAGATCGAACCATATCCAATAGAGTTCGATTTCTTCTCTCGGACACACCATTGGGTAGTGGTGTTATAGGTGGAGATTGTTATGAGACAATACCACAACTTCTAAGATGATCTATAAAAGCATCACTTTGGTATTCACCTCCTCTATCGGTGTGGAATTTTTAATTTCTTGTTGAGATGATTTTCTACTTCATTTTGGAGGATTTTGAACAATTCAAAAGCTTCATCTTTGTGTCTTAACAAGTACACATAACCATATCGACTATAGTCGTCGGTAAAGGTAATGAAGTATCTTTCATTGTACCTAGTCATTGGTTTAAAAGGACCACATACATCGGATTTTATGATGCCTAATAAATCTTTTGCCGTTTCGGATTTGCCACTAAAAGATGCCTTAGTCATTTTACCTTGTAAACATGATTCACATAAATTAAATTAATCATATTCACTTGCTTTTAAAAGATAGTTCATTTGAAGTGTTTGTATGCGGTTCTTGTTTATATGACTAAGACGGCAATGCCAAAGATAGGTGTCACTCAAATCCAATTCGAGCTTCTTAGGTGGTGGTTTGGTACAATGAGCTATGATATAATGTGTTTTCACGAAGCAATTCATAAATATCATTAATAGGAATAGCTTTAAAGTAAAAATGTCATGTAAAGAAACATGAATGTCATTTTAATTAAATGTCATAACACAACCATATTGTCTTAATTGGGAAACAAAAATAATGTTCCTAGTTAAACTAGGAGCATAAAAAACATTGTTCAAAATTTTTGCTTCCAAACCATTTCGAAACTTCAAGATGTAGTCCCCTCGGTCTTCAACTTGAACTTTTGCCCCATTCCCCATGTAGAGGCTAACATCCCCTTTCTGAAGTCCTTACTTCTTTTAAGCCACTACAATAAGTTACAAATGTGAGTTTCATATCCGGTATCCAATACCCACGTGTTAGAGTAAATTTAGATCAATATGAATCATGAAAAT
This sequence comes from Flaveria trinervia, assembly GCA_025506515.1. Taxonomy (NCBI): domain Eukaryota; kingdom Viridiplantae; phylum Streptophyta; class Magnoliopsida; order Asterales; family Asteraceae; genus Flaveria; species Flaveria trinervia. The sequence goes on from CM046442.1 coordinate 64,905,165, forward strand.
TGCACCTGAGGTTTGCCTAGCATCCCTCTTACCTTGCAACTCTTTAAGATGGACTAGACAATTTCTTGCCCAATGTCCAATCTCCCCACACTTAAAGCATGGGTCATTTGAAGCAACCTTTTGGTTCTTCTCCGCTTGTTTTGGTGGTGGCGCTCTTACCACTCCCTTCCCCTTTCACCTAACATATCGTTTTCCCTTGGCAACATTTGCCTTGGTGCGGGGTGATGCCTCTTCATGTTCCCACCTTCATTGATGTTGAGAACGGGTAAGACCTTTTTACCCATGGCCGCCTTGGTAGTTTTGAGCATAGAGTGAAGCTCACTTATGTTCTTGTTCCACCTATTCATGTTATAATTCATGACAAAGTTGTCAAACCTTTTTGACAAAGAGTTGAGGATAAAGTTCGTGGCCAACTCTTTTGAGACGGGATAATTCAGCCTTTCGAGGCTGTCAATGTGGCTTTTCATCTAAAGTACATAAGATGAAGCAGATTGGGTGTCATCCATACGACATGCATGGAGTGCTCGAATCGTTTCGAAGCGCTCTACCGTTGCTTGTTGTGTATCATTTCCTTCAACTAGGTAATCATGTTGTATGCTCCATGATGTTCATATTCTTTTTAGAGATTCGGAGTCCTACTTGCCAACATGAGGCAAGATACTTGGATTGAGTCCTCAGTGTATTTCACCCAATTATTATAGGCCTCCTCATCCTCCTCATTAGGTTGATCAGGAATCAGATCGTCTAAAATATATGATCATTTCTCTTGCTTTAGAACAATTCTGAAGTTTCAAAACCAATCTATAAAGTTATTATGGCTTAGACGCTCCTTTGGAGAATGGTTGTTAGTGATAGTGAGTGAGCGGAGGGGATATCATTATTTTCATTATCGTGGGTGGCCATCTAGAAAATTTAACAAAGTTCAATTTTAGTATTTTCGATATTATTTATATTTTAATATTTACAGCCCTTTAAAGCGTCTTACACAATTTTTAATATTCTAGAATCCAACAATACATTTAAAGGTGACCTTTATCCCGTTATTTAAATTAACAAGGTAGGCAACATTTTGACAATTGCAACCCTTGCAACTTCTAGGGGTATGGGATCGACTTAAACATCATATGTATGGTCAGCACATTTATCCCATCAACACCTTTGTAAACCATATTATAGGTGATCCTATAAATATGGTTTGCAAATCAAGTCACCCTACTTGCACACACATGTGAGTTTTCCAAGATATGTGGTTAGGTGACCTTTATCCCACAAATATGGTATCCCCACCTCAAATCATAAGTTCCCACAAAATGGTTAGGTGACCTTTATCCCATTAGTTGTTTCCAAGTGACTCAAGTGTTGTGCAAAGGGACGGTGTTAAACTTGTTTATAAAAGAAACTTTAAGTTTTCATAATTCTAGTTTAGAAAACTCTATGTACCTTATATTTGTATGATTTCAAATACAAGGTATCCTATGGTTCACTTTTTAATAAAACCCCTTTTATTAAAACATTAATCCTTTTAATAACATTTTATTAATCACTTAATGATAAAGAAACATCAATTTTCAGCTTGTTATGTTTGTTAATAAGTTTGTTATGCATATCCAAATATCAAACAAAAACCATACAACAAACAACCAAACAAGCATAATCATACAAACATAAGTGCATAACCATAGCCACTAAGTTGACTACACGTGTTTGCCATCACAAGTGTTGTCATTAGGTCTTTCCTAAGGGTTAACAATGACACATCAAAATGTGTCCATGAATTCCCACTTGAATCCATATCCAAATGCTTTAAGTGTCCATGTCTTTTGTGTCCTTCTTTGGGTCTTCATTTTGTGCATCTTCTTTTTCAAAATCATATCCTAATACAATTTTTCTATTAAAACAAATGCACCTAATATATTTATTACATAACCAATGAATAAATAAAATACAACCCAAAATACAAACAAAAATATTACAACCCTTTCAAGAATCAAAACCAAGATGACAAAATCACAATCAACCAAATCTAAAACATATAAGGTCAAGGCTATGTTATGCACAAAAATATGTATCAAATACAACATTCAAGAACAATCATGTACCCCTTTTTTAACCTTAAAGTTCTGGCCAACATGAACCAAAACATTAGGGTTTAGTCCAAACAATATAATCAACCATTTGATGTTAAACTTTCAAGGTTTATACTAAAGCATGTAAGATAAAACCTTGAAACATAAGGGATTCATTCATCCATAACAAAACAGCCCCTAAAGGGCTGAAAAAGTCCTTGAAAACTAACATTTCAAGAACTTTGAAGCAAGTATTCCACATAACCGGCTCAAGATGCCATTGTTGGGTTTTGTTACATGTTTATGAAAGCAATTTTAACCATTCAAACTTCAAAAATGCAGCGGATAAAGTGGTTAAAAGGTGTTTAACAATCTGAAAATTTGAACCATATTAACCTAAAACAAAACCCAAGAACAAAGGATCATTTGTATGCGAAATAAAATGCTATCAAAACGAAAAGGGCTACCATAGGGTGTTCTTGAAACTACTTTTCAAGAACAAGATGATGTAGTATGGATGAGAAGAAGATGATGCTTCTTGAATGTCTAGGTAGTAGAACACCAAAGCTCAAATCCTTCTTGCAAACCCGAAAATCCAGCCAAGATGAACTTCAAGTGCAGCCAAAAAAATCGGACTCTTTAGCCAAGAAAAGGGAGAGATTGAGTTTTTTGCATGTGTGTGTGAGAAGAGAGTGTTGAGGGGGAGAGTGCAATGAAGAATAAAGTCTTATAAAAACCAAGACTAAATGATTCCCATAACCCTACAAAGGGGCGGCCGAAACCCTATTCAAAATGTGTCCCCCCATTTTAATTTAAAAAGAAAACTTACACTCTTAACCCATAAGTTTATAAAATTAAAACCACTTTTAAATTTATAACATTAACACACTTTTATTTGTTATTATTTAACTAACTTAAATAATGAAACAAATAATTTCTCATGAACAAATTATCCATATCATGTTTTTCTATTACAAAAGCAATGTTTTTAGAAAACCCATTTTCTAGATTGGTGTCAATATTTATTTGTATGATCTCATCAACAAATAAATATATTGGTGTTTGTATAGCTTGTTATTGGGTATGACCCGACTTGGATCATAACGTACTAACCACATCAATCTTGTTTGTGTCTTGGGCATACAAGATCCAATGGGAGGGAGCTTTTCCCATTATTGTCTAATGTAGCAGTCAGACTCTAAACAGAGATACGCTATGAGACACATTCACCAGCTGGTGCTTGATTGAGGGTATAGGATGTTGAAGTTGCAAGTTTGATGATAGTGCTCACAGGTTCTATAACTGTGCCTTTCAGTCAAGGTTTCCACTTCAAGCTACTCTAAGGGTCTACCTCAACATCCAATTGACTAATGACATTGCCTACATGCGTTTCACTTGTTGCTTTGAATACTTTAGCAATCTTGTCTTGAATCCTTTCAGCTATTCTATCACCTTGCTTATGTTGAGTTGGATTTGTAACTGACATGTTGACAAGATCAAGACCACATAGTAGGTTAAGGTCTGAACATTAAATACCTCTTGTTATCCTTTAAGTCTATGAAGTACAGGGCTCTTCTATCAGCATCATACTTCCACCCAATAATGTAATTTGAAACTCCTTGGGGGTGGGGATGACATTGCTGTTAGAAGAACCTCCTCAAAAAAAACTTGAATAAGAGAGTGCACATCAATATGGACTTGAGGAGGTTGCTAAGTATAGATAATTGCAAGTGAGGGTGGTAAATCCTCTATATCCATACCTTCTGAATAACTCCTAGGTTCTTGATTGCTAAGATTTCTCCCTCTTTTTGGTACCATCACCCTGTGCATAGGTGAGTTAGGCTATAGATCCATAGGTTCTTGTGTTCCTAGTTTAGTTCCTTAATGGTCTCCACGCTAGTTGCTCCTTCAGATAAGAATCTCAAGTTGATAATCATTGACCCTTCTTTGCAAGGCATCACTTGAGATTCCAAGTGGCTAACCTTAGAGACTAAGTAAGTACATGTTTTTGACACTTTTTGAACTTTTAGTCTCATGTTCCCTTATCTCCATTAGAAGCATCATGGGGTGATGAGAGAATAGGATCAAAGTCTTCTTCCTCATCACCAACATGGGTGTGTTGGCTTCTTGATTTCCTCTGCTCAATGACAACTTCAGGTGAAGTGTTAATGGGCTGAGTTGCCATGTGGATGTCTTAAACAATATAATCACTTGCTGAAGTGTAACACCCGGCTATTTCCGTGAAGCCAAAGAAAGAAGGAAAACAAAAAAAGAAAAGAAATAAAGTCCAAAGTTGTTAGGATCTCAGCCTCTTGGTTTAATCGATTGAACAGATATAGCAGCGGAATAGCTCAGAATTAGACAAATTCAAGCAAGAACATTCGATAAAGCGATAAAAGAATTTTGTTATAGAGAGAGAAATATCTGACAAAAGGAATATTGCATTAAGATTGTCGGCCTCAAGGCACGATTACAGGTGAGTCATCTTCCTTATAAAGGAAAAATGACGTAGGCTGATGTCACTTGAAAGTGACATGTAACCGTTTTATAACTACTGATGTTTAACAACTACTGAAGATGTCAACAACTGACATCTTCTTACAAATGTTCCTAAGTGTTAAACATCTTTTACAACTACTTGAAAAACATAAAACTACTGATACTACAACAACTGAAGAAAACCTCTTCAGTTGTTTACAAGTACTGAAAAGGAAAAAACTACAGAAAAGTAAACAACTACTGAAAGGAAAAGAAAACTACTGATGAGAAAAAAAACCATCACAACAACTGAAGAAGCCCTCTTCAGCTGTTGTCATCAGCTGTTAGCATCAGCTGATGTCTTCAGTACTTGAACATCAGACTTTGTCTTTCAGCTGTTGATCTTCAGTCTTTGTCTTCAGTACTTGTTGAAGTCTTCAGACTTTAGATCTTCAGCTGTTGTCTCAGTCTTTGTCTTCAGTACTTCAGAAATACTTCAGCAGTTGTATTCAGACTTTGTAGAACAGCTGATCAGGTCTTCTTCAGCTGTTGTGATGTCCTGTGGGACTTAGAGGTTTCTCTGATCAGGCTCATTGGTTCTTTTGGTCCAACAAACTCCCCCTGAACCAATGCAGCCAAAACCTCTAAGTTATTGACGAGTCCACTTATTTTGGCAGATAGATTGGTCTTTTTATCCTCTTGATCAGATGAGAAGTGACCCTTTTTCAGCACCGGCCTGGGAAGAAGTCTCTGATGATCTGTTTTGCATGATATGGTTGGGAGCTCTGTATTGGGGACTTGGACACCGAGCTGTTACCCCAACCATGAGATCTACTTCCCGTGTATCAGCCTATATGATTCCCTGGTGTAAGCCCTTAGAAACATGATCTGCTCATCCATTGTCAGCACCTCGGGCACACCATCAAACAATCCTTCTCGGCCATACACTTCAGAGATGTACTTGGCCTGTTTTCCATTCTTGAGCTCAACCGTGGTTATTTGTCTGTAAGCAAACTCATCTGGATGAGTCCCTTCTAAGAGCAGGTTGAGCTCATCTTGTTTGAAGTTTTCAAGTCTTTTGTAAACCAATCCCTTCTTTATGATTTTATTCTCCAACATCTTTTGGGGTGGTTGTTTGGCTTCATAAGCTTTCTTGAACTCTTCTACAATTTCCAAGGGGGACACTACAAGAACCACAGTGATGTCTTCGTCGACAACCCTCTTCACTCGGCCCTTGTATTTTGAAGGAATTTCTTTCTTGACAATCCTGTGTGCCACCCTAGGATCAGGCCATATCCTTACTTTTTCCCTTTGGTATTGAAAGGTATTAGCAAGGGTGTACAATCTTAAGACTTCTTTCTTCATGCTAATCATTGAAGAGGATGTGGCATATGCTTTGTCAATGCTTTTCAGCATTTCCTCATCATGTCTTTGCATCTGTTCCTCTTCAATCTTTATCATCACATCATGCATTTGAGAAGCAGGAGTGATGGACATTGGATTAGCCTTAGGCAAAGTGATAACTGCAGAGAGTGGCAGTCTGTCTTCATCCTCCTCTTCTTCTTCATCAGCCCTCAGTACCTTTCTTTTCTTTTGTCTAGGTACATCACTGGCAGTGGGTTTTGGGGGTAAAGGATTTGGTTTTGTGGGTTGGATGGTGGTTTAGAGGGTAAAGGGGTTGTTTTAGTGGGTTGTGGAGGTAGTGATTTTGAGGATAGAGGCTTTTCAGACTGTTTTAGCATTTTGGCTGTAAGGGAGGCTTTAGTAAATTTTGTCAGTTCTTTTCGGTTCCCAACCCCAGCTTCATTTAATGCCTCAATCACTAAACCCTTGGAGTATGCTTCAGACGAACAAATCTGGTGGTTATTGCCAAGATGTTGTCCCTGGTCCAGGCCCTTATTTCTATCAGAGATCTTCCAAGTATTTGGCTATAAATCTAATCATTATCTCCAGCCTTTCTCTTTCTAAGGCATCATAACTAGCCCATCTTGAGTTGATCTCCTCTGTCTCCAACCTTCTGATCTCGGAGTCTAGTTGTTGGATGTCAAAACCCTGCCTATATAACTGATCAATGATTTTATCCATTGAACGGTTATGGTTGGCATCAGCTTCTTTCACCATATCATTCAGCTCCTTCTCCTTCTCAGACTCTCCTTCTTCTTTTGATATGTGACATGAAAGTCTTTTTGACTTTCATTCACTTCAGCTCTTTCTCACTCTCCTTCTCCTTCTCATGATCAAACTCAGTCTCCTCCACTTATAACAGCCAACTCCTTCTCATTTACCTTCTCTGATTCTTTCTCCTTCTCCCCATCTGTCCTCTTCCTTTTTCCTTTAACTGACTGACTCTCCCCTTTTTGGTTGCATTGGGTGCAAGGGTTTGAGCAGTAGAAAGTGATTTGGTCACCAACTCCTCCACCAGGGGTTGTATTATTGTAGGAAGCCTCTCATCAATGGCTTTGATCACTATATCTGTGATCATGGGAGTGATGAGAGGTAGGGATTTTGAAGGTTAGCAACTGATTGATCAGGATGGTTCTGTTCCTGAGAATCAGTGCCAAAAGCAGAGGCTGGTGGCTTGGAAGTATGTATTGGCTCAGTGTTTAGGGGACCTTCAGAAGAAGGTGCCATCTGTGGGTGTATTGTGGTGGCAGATGGACTTGCATCCTGAGACATCTTGGCCAGCAGCTCTTTGAGTCTGCTAACCTCATCCTCTAGGATGGTGTTTTGAGCAACTACATCATAGAAGAAGCTCAGGTCATCATCAGTTGATACTGAATCACCTGACCTCCTGACAGAGTCAGGATTAACATGCCTTGAGTGTAGATCAATTATAGCATGTGCCCCTTGTTCTTGGTTCTGGGGACTTCCAGCCTCAGGACTATGTCCTTCATCAGCTGTTGCCGCTGGTGAGGTCTTAGAGATGTTACCAACTGCATCCTGGTCATTTGTGAGTCAGAGGCAGTGGCAGCCTCACCAGAAGGTCGCACCTCCTTGTCTACACCAGGAGATGGAACATGATAACCCCTGTGCTGTGGGTTGACAGAAGCATTGTGATCCTCCCCCTCAGGTGTTGAGGTTATCCCAGTAGTGATTGGTGTCTGGGTGGGGGGTGAGGAATGCAACTGCGTCAGCACTTTTGCAACAATATTGTAGGGCTTTGAGGGGCGGTTGCATCAGGAGAGGGTGTGGAAGCAGTGTGCACCCGGGACGAGTGGTGCTCTTCAATGGTAATCCCCTCAAGTGAGGAGGATCCCAGCAGTGTGGCTTCCTTTGAGTGGTTGCATCAGGTTCCTTTTGAGAGGAAACCTGAGCGGCTTCGGTTGGTGGAGTCATAGTCTACTGGGGGGTTATTCCAGTAGAGATAACCTGCTTTGGTGCAGCAGGAGCATCCTCAGGGGACTCAACTCCCTGAGTAGCCTTCTTAGGCTTCTTCTTTGTGGGTTTGGAGGGGACTTTGGATGTGGAAGTAGGGGTGGGTTCAGCTGCGTGGGTTTGCGCAGCTTGGCAGCCTGTTTAAGAGTTTGGTCAGTGTTGTGTCGGGAGTATACCTCCGGCAATACAGCCAAAGCAGGGACTCCCAGACCAACTAGTCCCTCAGCAGAAAGCTGATTCTCTATTATGGCCATTATAAACCGAGGATATAGTATCCAACGGTTAGAAAGTGGTTTTGTGGCCATATCCTTGATTTCAAGAAAAATTATTTCAGAAAAGTTTAGTGGTTCTTGTTCAAGGATAGAGAACAGTACCTGTTGCCATCTGGAAGACAGTTGATCCCAAGAAGAAGTCTTCGGGCCAGGCAAACATTTACCATATGAAAATCAAGCGTTCAGCATCTGGAAAATGTTTCTTCAGGATGGTCGAAGCACTAAGATCACCTTGATATCCATGTTGTCCAAATGAAAGATCAAGTTGGCGCTTAGGATATCCAACAGGGTAGGCAGCATCATCTAATAGTAATATCTGGCGGATGGTAGCAGTAGAGATGACCACCTTATGAGAGTTGATGGACGAATGGATAGATTCTCCATTAACAGTTGCATTCGTCCAAAACTGATGTAGCGAATCGGCATAAATGATTGGATTTAGGAGGAAAGCGTTTTCAGTGGTGATTGGACCATAAGATCTATAGCATTATCGAATTTGGTCCAGAAGGGCGATTTAGTGAGGTACGCGACACAGTTGTGTCGAGGCTTGAGTTGCATGGTCGCCATAATGAAGGTGAAAGATTTTCAGAGCTTTTGAAATTTAGGTCGTGAAAGAATGAAAAACTCTGAAAGAGGGATCAGATATATATAGGGTACGGGTTATGAAACGACTGAAGGTTTTGGTGTTAGTCATCAGTATTTGAAACAACTGATGACGTGGTATTAACTTTCAGAGGTTTGAAACGACTGATGGTATTGGTGTGGTCAGCAGTTATAAAACAACTGAAGACATGGTGTTTACAATCAGACGTTGAAACAACTGAAGTCTCTGATTTAGGCATCAGTAGTTTTAAAAAAAACTACTGAAGACAAGTTGGACTTCAGATGTTGAAACAACTGAGGACTTGGTATTAGTCATCAGTAGTTGTGAAACTACTGAAGACCCTGGTTGTGCCATCAGTTGTTGTAAACAACTGAAGACTTGGTGTTAGTCATCTAGTTGTGAAACTACTGAAGACATGGTATTGCTTCAGTTGTTTATGAAGAAACAGCAGTTGTGAACTACTGAAGAGAGAGTACTCATCAGTAGTTGTCGTCAATTCATAGCCTTTCAGCTGTTTCATACTGTCCTCAACACGTACTCATCAGCCTTTTTGCTGTTTTCAGTTGTTTCATAGGACATCAGTACTTATCTGTTTCTACTGATTTCAGTAGTTGTAACTACATCAGTAGTTTAGAACAGATAAAGTACAGTACTTAAAGCATTTAGCCTTCAGTAGTTATAAAAACTACTGAGGGTAAAATAACTCATCAGTACTTATATGTGACATGGTTACCAATGATCATCAGTAATTACTGAGATCATCAGTAGTTGTCACTTATTCTAGCTGCAGCATACCAAGCCTTAACACCAGGTTGTGGAAAGTTGAACTATCCAAAGGCTTAGTAAAAATGTCTGCAAGCTCATCAGCACTAGGCACAAACATAGGATTAATTAGACCCTTTTCAAAACAATCTCTTATAAAATGATGTCTAATTTCTATATGTTTGGTCCTAGAGTGCTGGACTGGATTTTTGACAATGCAAAGAGCTGAAGCACTATCCATTAATAATGGAGTCTTAGTCTCTGTAATGCCATAATCCAAAAGTTGATTCTGAAGCCAGAGTACTTGGGATGTAACTTGCAGCAGCAATGTACTCGGCTTCAGCAGTGGATGTAGCAACAGATGTTTGTTTCTTACTCTGCCAAGAAATCAAACAGTTGCCTAGGAATTGACATCCACCAGAAGTTGATTTCCTGGTCAACTTACACCTGCATAGTCTCTATATCAGAGAAAGCAACTAATTTGCAAGAATGTCCAGTGGAATACCATAAGCCTAGAGATTGTGTACCTTGCACATATCTAAAGATCCTCTTGACTGCAATCAGATGAACTCCTTAGGTGCAGCCTGAAATCTAGCACAAACACATGTAGCAAACATAATATCTGGTCTAGAAGCTGTTAAATACATCAAGGAACCAATCATACATCTGTAAAGAGTTTCATCAACACCTTTACCTTTCTGATCAACATCCAATTGTGTGGTGTTGCACATGGGAGTAGAACAGGGTTTACAGTTTTGTAAATCAAACTTATTCAAAAGATCTTTTGTGTATTTAGACTGATGAATGAAAATTCCATCAGCTTTTTGTTTGATTTGCAAACCTAGAAAGAACTGTAATTCTCCCATTGCACTCATTTCAAACTTCTGTTGCATTAAGTTTGGAAATCCTCACACAATTGGGATCAGAGGATGCAAATATAATATCATCAACATAAATTTGAACAAGTAGCTTATGCTGATCCACCTTCTTAATAAATAAAGTTTTATCTATGGAGCCTCTAGTGAAATTATTCTGTAGAAGAAAGTTTGATAAGGTCTCATACCAGGCTCTAGGTGCTTGTTTCAACCCATAAAGAGCTTTATCAAGCTTATATACCCATTCTGGGTGCTTATTATCCTCAAAGCCTGGTGGTTGACACACATAAACTTCTTCTTTTATGTTACCATATAGAAAAGCACTTTTGACATCCATTTGAAAAACTTTAAGATTGTGGAGTGCAGCATAGGCTAAAAACAATCTAATTGCCTCCAGTCTGGCTACAGGGGCAAAGGTTTCATCATAATCAATACCTTCTTCTTGTGCAAACCCCTGCACAACCAGTCTGGCCTTGCCTTGTTCTTAACAATTAGCCCATTTTCATCAGTTTTATTTCTAAAACCCATTTAGTGCCTATTGCACACTTACTGGGGGTAGAGGAACAAGCTCCCACACTTGCTGTTTTTTGAACTGAAGAAGCTCAAGCTGCATGGCTTCAACCCATCCATTGTCTCTCAAGCTACATGATAGTTCTTTGGCTCTAGCTGACTGATGAAGAGAGCATAGAAGCAAAAATTGGACAACTGGCTTCTGGTTGAAACACCAGCATTGATATCACCAAGGATTTGAGACATTGGGTGATTTTTCAGCTCTTGGTAAACAATCAAATCTGTGCAAGTGTTTGTAGGACCGCAGCAGCAGATGTTGATGCAGATTCTTGAAACCATGAAGATGGTGGCAACTCAAATGAAGTTGAGGATGCAGAAATCTCATCAGCATTTGTTGTGGATGGTGCTGCTGGAGCTACAGGAGCATCAGGTTTAGAGGACTCAGGCAGTTGGTCACTAAACCTGAAGAGGTGATTACTACTATCATCATCATCTTCAGCAGTAACACCAGGTGGTGAACTGTTGACAGGAGCAACAGCAGGAGATTGATAAGGAACATATTGCAGTATGTCCAAATCAAAGAGCTCCACAGGGCTTTGTGAATCTTGTCCTTTGGAGATTCATTGAACTTGACATGTAGAGTCTCTTCAACCATCTTTGTTCTGCAGTTGAAGACTCTGTATGCCTTGCAAGTTGATGAATAACCAACAAAGTACCCTGCATCCACCTTAGGATCAAATTTCTGGAGCTGATCCTTTGTGTTGAGAATGAAACAAGGACACCCAAATGCTCTAAAGAATGAAATGAGAGGGGCCAAATGATGTAGAACTTCATATGGAGTCTTCATCAACCTCTGATTTATTAGCACTCTATTCTGCACATAGCATGCTGTGTTGACAGCTTCAGCCCAAAAGGTCAATGGCAGTCCAGAATCAGCCAACATAGACCTTGCAGCTTCAATGAGGGTCCTGTTCTTTCTCTCCACAACTCCATTCTGTTCAGGAGTTCTTGGAATACTAAACTGCCTCTTTATTCCCTGGAAAGGTAGAACTCATCAAGTGTATTGTTCCTGAATTCTGTTCCATTGTCACTTCTAATACACTTGACTGAGAGGGAATACTGCTTCTCAGCATACAACACAAAGTTTATGATTTCTGTGCAGCTTCATCCTTTGAATGTAGAAAGAAAGTCCATACAAATCTGGAGTAATCATCCACAATTACCAGACAGTATTCTTCTGTGCCATGCTCATCACTCTCACAGGACCAAAGAGATCCATGTGAAGAAGTTGTAAGCAGGCAGTGGACTTTGGTTCTTCAATAGGTGGGAATGAAACCTTGTGTGTTTTCCTTTCAAACAAGCAGTGCAGTTGTTTTCACACTTGAACTCCTTCATAGGCATTCCCCTTACTAAACTATGGTGTATCAGCTGATTCTTTCATGTTCTTGAACATGTCCCAGCCTTCTATGCCATAGATTAGATTCTTGAGGAGAGGCCTTGGAAAATAGGCAAGGATGGCCTTTGAGATCTATTTTCTTGGAAAGATCTAAGGCATACACTCTTCCTGTCCTGTTGGCCTTCAGGAGAGTGTGAGCATCCAATACCTTGTCAATCAAACTCAGAACTTTGGATGACAGAATCCTGCAGTTCTGGCTTGTGAAAAGGGCAACATGGCCTTTGTCACACAATTGACTGACACTCAAGAGGTTATACTTGAGATTTTCCACATGGTTGACATCATCAAACCTTATTTCCCCATTGGAAACAAAGCCCTTCCCGATGATGTAACCTCTTGCATCATTGCCAAAGGAAACAAAACCTTCCTTCTTGGAGAGTAGTCATTAAGAAGTGAGTTGTTCCCAGTCATATGCAAAGATCCCCCACTGTCTACATACCAGATGCTACTTTGGCATGTTGAAGAAACCTGCATTAATAAACAATCAGTTAGTTTTGGAGACCCAAACCTTTTGGTTTTGGGCCTGGTCTCATCAATAGATGGTAAACTAACAGGTTATTGGGCACAATAGCTTGAGGTGAAGGAGATGGTGTAGAAGAGGAATCCTTTGGCTTGGATCTCCTTTTCTGGGGTTTCAACACAGGGCCATCAAGTTGGTTAACTCTTCCCAACAGATGTTGAACCATCATTACCAGCTGTGTCTGATTCTGGGAAAGAGCTTTCAGCTCTTCAGACACATTGGTATTGTGTTTGATGATGAGTTCTTGTGTTGCACCATCTTCTTTTGAGCAACCTCAGCTGTTGCCTGTTGCACTCCTTCCTTTTAGATTTCTTTTGGACATAGGAGTAACAGGATTTGATGCTGCTGGTACAAACTTGGACTCAAACTCAGTTTTCATTTTAGCCAAGTTTTCTTTAATTTTCTCCTTTTGTTTGAGTTTGGATCCCTTTTTGTACCAACAATCATCTGTGAGATGATTGAATAGACCACATATTTCACATGGTTTTCTTCATCTTCTGTTGATCATCAACTGAAGAAGATGAAACTACTGAAGACTTGCTCTTCAGCAGTTTAGAAGCACTTTTTGCCTTCTTGTCAACTTCCTTTGTAGGCTTCAAATCCTTCCTACTGACAGTTTTCTTCTCTTCAGTGCTGTCAGTATTAGGATTTGAACTCCAGATGTTATCCCTGCTCTCCAGTACCTTCAGTACTTCTAGGATAACACTTGGGTTGATCAACTCATTGATCATGTGAGTGTCAGCAGTTGAACCATCAATATCAGCTGATAGGTTCACAGAGGGATAACTACTGATGGTGCTTTATCAAGTAGTGAATCACATGATGAGGTGGATTGGTCATTACTTTCTCCATCAGATTCTACTCCTGCTCTTGAAGCAAAATGTAGGAGGAGCAGTGTGATTATAACCAATTCCAAACTTCACATTGGAAGTTGTTTGCTTACTAAGAAGCATTTCAAAGCCCTTGCAAGATTGTACCCATCGATCACACTCTACCGGGTGACAACAAGAGTATCTTTGAGGTCTTTGTACATCTCTAAGAGTACATCCTCCCTAGCCTTATCATCAGAGATTTGGCATTTTAATTTATAAATCTCATCAGTTTTCTCTTTCAGCACAGACTCAAACTCAGCTTTATTTTTGGAAATTATTTGTTCTAGCTCTACATTTTTATTGATTAAAGCCACATTTGCTTCTCTAATAGAGGCAAATGCTGCAATGCAAGTTTCAGAACATAATTTGGCCTTAGCCTCAGAGGATACCTGTGATACCTGTGTAGAAGAGGTACTTGAGGATGATCCATCAGAGGATTCCAAAGTCATGAGAGCTAGATTTCCAAAAGGATGCTCACCACCATGTTGACCAGCACCTGAGAACAGTTGTTCATTACCAGACACATCATCTGGTAAGCTGCTCCAGTCAACAACTCCTGGTGTGAAGAAGTTGTGTTATTGAAGTTGATTAGGTTGATGAGATTGGGATGGTTGAGGCTCAGGGAGTGCATGTGGTTGCTGAGCAGTGGGTGCTTGAACCTGGCCTGGTTGTGGCATGTAATAGCAGGGGTATGGATATGGCATTGGCCCCTGTGGAACAAAATATGCAGGAGATTGTGGTTGATGATGATAACCAGAATTGACAGGTTGTTGCCCTCTGTTTTGTTGACTATTGCCAGGGAAAGTCACAAAAGGTGCAAGAGAGTTAGATCCAGATGATCTACATTCTCTTGCAAAGTGTCCAAGCCTGTGGCATTTATGGCACTTCAACTTACTCTTGTCAAAACCAACTTTGGTTTTGCCAGAGAGTCCTGGGAATTTCCTTCCAGTTCTTTTGTAGAACTTCTGAGATCTGATATTTATCAAGGCCATTTGGCTCAAAATATCCATCTCTTCTAAGTCATCATCAGCAATCCCCTTGAGATCATCCATGATGAAACATAGATTGTCACTATTACTACTAGCAGAATAACTATCAACACTCACAAAGGCAGGCTCAGAAGTGTTTGTAGAGAAATCAATATGCTCATCATACTGGCTTTCAGATGCCGCATATTCTGACTCTTGATGTCCAATCAGGGCAGTGTTCCCTTGGACAAAATCCTCAGTAAGCTTGCCAGATGAAGTCAATTTCCTTTTCTGCTCTATCTCTCTCTCGAATGTAAGCATTTCCCATGAAGTTGGGTGAGAGATAGGCGATCAACATCAGCATTTGAGCGTAGAACAATGGTATATGTGTTCCATCTCTCAGGCAGTGATCTTAGGAATCTATGGTTCATCTGACTCCTGGTATATTCATGTTTAACCATTTTCAATTCAGAGATGAAACATGAAAACCGCTCAAATTGTTGAGTCAGAGTCTCACCCTTTCTATGAGAGAAAGTCTCATATTGTTGGGCGAGGATTTCCCTGTTGTTTGCTAAAACCTCATCAGTACCACCAAATTGTTCTTTGATGGCTTTCCAGAGGTCATGAGCAGACTCACAATGCAGAAGCCCAGAGTAAATCTCATTAGGAATAGCCATAGCCAAAATTCCATGGGCTTTTGCATCGATTTCAAACAACTTCTTGTCCTCATCGGAGTATTGCTCCTTCTTCTTTGGAACCAACTGGTTTGTTTCCGGATCATTCACCATTGGCTTATGTGGTCCATGTACCACAGATGTCCAACAACCTGAGCTATTGACAGACAGGTGATGGAGCAATCTTCTCTGCCAAATGTTATACTCATTCCTCACCAAGATCGGAGGCTTGGTAGAGGATCCAGTATTAAAAGGATCATTCGAAGAAGTAGTCATTGTGAAAATCAGATAGATTCAAGTAAAATCACAATAAATTTAGCTCAGAACCACACAGAACCTCAAATAAAACGGCCAGAAGCGATACACTCTCAATCTCTATAACAGATCCTTGCGAATTTGCTAATTCGATTAAGCTTAGAGCGATTGAACAGTTTCAATGATCAATTGTTAGATCGATCAATGATTAACCTGCTCTGATACCATTTGTTAGGATCTCAGCCTCTTGGTTTAATCGATTGAACAGATATAGCAGCGGAATAGCTCAGAATTAGACAAATTCAAGCAAGAACATTCGATATAAAGCGATAAAAGAATTTTGTTATAGAGAGAGAAATATCTGACAAAAGGAATATTGCATTAAGATTGTCGGCCTCAATGACACGATTACAGGTGAGTCATCCTTCCTTATAAAGGAAAAAATGACGTAGGCTGATGTCACTTGAAAGTGACATGTAACCATTTTATAACTACTGATGTTTAACAACTACTGAAGATGTCAACAACTAACATCTTCTTACAAATGTTCCTAAGTGTTAAACATCTATTTACAACTACTGAAAAACATAAAACTACTGATACTACAACAACTGAAGAACAACCTCTTCAGTTGTTTACAAGTACTGAAAAGGAAAAACTACAGAAAAGTAAACAAACTACTGAAAGGAAAAGAAAACTACTGATGAAGAAAAACCATCACAACAACTGAAGAAGCCCTCTTCAGCTGTTGTCATCAGCTGTTAGCATCAGCTGATGTCTTCAGTACTTGAACATCAGACTTTGTCTTTCAGCTGTTGATCTTCAGTCTTTGTCTTCAGTACTTGTTGAAGTCTTCAGACTTTAGATCTTCAGCTGTTGTCTCAGTCTTTGTCTTCAGTACTTCAGAAATACTTCAGCAGTTGTATTCTTCAGACTTTGTAGAACAGCTGATCAGGTCTTCTTCAGCTGTTGTGATGTCCTGTGGGACTTAGAGGTTTCTCTGATCAGGCTCATTGGTTCTTTTGGTCCAACAAAAGTCGAGGGACCAAACATGGCAAACGGGAAAAAAACATGAAAGAGTTGGAGATTAAGTGGGAAGGGCAGCCCACACCCTCCCACACATTCACAAATTTTCAGGTATAGAGAGAAGAGAGGAAGAAAAGTGGTCTGAAGCTTCGGTTTTTATGGATTCGAGCATGAAAGTTGAGGCGTAGCGGGTTGGATTGAAGCTCTACTCGACGGTGTTGTTTGTGTGAGTTCTAGGACCCCTCTTTTACATGTTTTCAACTAATTTGGGGCTGGAACACATAGTAAATCCCGTTTTTGAAGTGAGTGTGTTGAACCTGTATGTATGTGTTTGTATGTGTTGCGAGTGGAGTTTGTTTTCGGGCTTGTGTGTGATTGAATGGTGTTATGGTATGTGTTTCTAAGGTGTAGGATGGTTGATTTGGACTTAAAACTGGTTTGACGGGGTTTGGAGGCCGAAAAGTGCAGATTTGGTTCGGGATGAACTGCATTCTGCATGAACTAGGGCTATGCGACCGAATGGCATGCGATTGAGGTTCATTCTGATGCGAGTCCTGTGACTGGAGTCCATACACTTGTGAGTCATGCGACTGAGGGTCATTCGCATGGGGATCATGCGACTGAGGTCCATATGCCAAGGTCAATCTGCATTAGGTCAATTCACACAGGTGTTCATCTCGATTAGGTCCATTCGCATAGCATTCATCCACATTGTATCCATCCACATTGGGTCCATTCGAATAGGGCCCATTCGCCTCGTGTTCATCCGCATTGTGTTCAGTCGCATGGGAGGCCATGCAACTAAAGGGTGCCCATACGACCAAGTAGGGTTTGTGCACCGAGGGAACATAGTTTGTTTACTGACTTTCAAGGGAAAGTGCAGATGTAAGTTTTGATGTGGAAGGTTCCCGGGGGTTCACGTAAGATGACTTTTGAGGCCATAGAGGTTATGTTGGGTCTGGATGATGATGATGTATGATGTGGATGATTATGCATGATGTATGTTATGTATGTATGATGATGCCTTGTATGATGATGTTGACAGTGTATGTTATGTTCTGTATTTTCTATGATTAGTTTCCCTTGGCTTTGCGTTGAATGTTAATGAATGAAATGAAAAGAGGAACGAAATGAAGAATGCATGCATTAATGAACGAACGAACTTAAGAAACTTTTGCAAGAAAACGTATAGAGGTTCACACTCAATGAGGAGTGTTAGCTTAACTCTGTATGGGTTAAATACCCCATGAGGATGCACATAGGGGTTCAATCTTTTTGATTGACCAGATGTATGGGATCCTTGATGCTTAAACCTAGATGGATTGCTTGGTGCTCTAAAGGGGGGTTAAGCAAATGACAGGACCTATATGAAAACGAAATATAATAAAAGGACAAAATGAATGATGATGAAGACAATAACTATTATCTGTATGTATGTATGATATATAATCACATGTGAAAGTAAAGGACGCTTTTAATGAAAGTAAAGTAAGTTTTATTATAAAACTAGAACTCAGTCAGCAACGCTGACTTTTATGTGTTTCCAGTTGGCAGGTAATGTTGTTAAGGATGGCACGGGGGGGCTACTCAGCTCTTTTGGATGGCATTCATTTGTTTAATTTTTTTTCATTCTAATGCGAATGAACGATGTTTTGAAACGAACAATTTTATTAATATGCAAATGCATATATAAAGAATTGAAAAGTTACTTTAATGTTCCACTGCTATGTTTATGAAGGCTAAGTGTAAAGTTACATGTTTTATGTGTAATGATTTACCAGCAATAAGCGTCCCGGGAACGTGGCCTTACAAGTTGGTATTAGAGCCAAATTTTAAGTGAAATGGGTAAATTTTCAAAATAAACCTAAACTTAAACTGAAAATGGGACGGAAAGGGGAGAGATGCCAGTCTGAATAGATGCGTGCCATCAGGTATTTTCGTAATGTTAACCGATATTACGTGTGCATGTTATGTGGTTATGTGTTGTTTGTAGATTTAGACACTAAGGTAGTGGCTAATCACAACTAGCCACTGTAATTAGGGACTTACTATATTTGACATAAACTGAGTTGTTCCCTTGAATGACCGTGTTGGTGTTTGAATCTTTCAGCGTGTGTGCACATGGCCTGCGGTATATCTTCAAAAGCTTCACATGGTGGAGGTTGTGGTGCTAAACTGTGACCTGGGAAAGGAAGACCCAGAGTTAAAAAGGTGGTTCATGAAGAAAACGAGACCCCTCATCCAGAGGGTGGTGATGAGAGTGCAAACTTGAGGGCCTCGGTGAAGGAGGCTGTGGTTGAAGCGTGAATCAAGTCATGTAGAAAATCTTGCCATCTGTAGTGACTGAAGTGATTAAAGCTATACGGGAGGGGGAGAGGAAAGAAAGAAGTAGACCTACGGGCGAAAGGAGACAGCCCAAGACCGGGACGGTTTTGTCTGATGACGAAGAAGAAGCGGAGGAAGAAGAGCCTACGCCAGAGGTAGCACGAGGCCTTAACTATAGGGCGTTTCAATGATCCAAGCCCCCTACATTTGATGGTAATGGCACTGTTGGTGCTGTTCACCGGTGGGTGAGAGAAATGGAAGCTGTTCTAAGTATCAGCGAGTACCGAGAAGACCAGAAGGTGAAATTTGCTGCCCACTCGTTTGTGGACTCAGCTCTATGCTGGTGCCACAATATTGTCCAAGCTGAGGATAGCAGGGCTATCGAGAGAATGAGGTGGCCAGAGTTAAAAAAGTTGGTGATCGAGTAGTTCTGTCCTCATAGGGAAATGGATAAGGTGGAAAGGGAGTTCCTGAAGCTGGAGGCGGGAACAATGACACATCAGCAGTACACCACCAAATTCAACGAAATGGCACGCCTGGTGCCGAAACAAGTGACACCCATGTCACGAAAAATCAAGCGGTATGTTTAGGGCTTGCCGGCGGATATCCGTAGGCATATGATTGCCGCCCGACCGAGCACGTTTAGGTCGGCAGTTGATTTGGCGGGAAGATTGGATGACAAGCGAGAGGTGGTGGTGGCTGAGTTTAACAAGAACAGTGGTGGCGATCTCAACTAGAATGGGAAGTGGTTTGGTCGGGGTGATACCTCGACGGGTAACAAGAAGGCACGAATGGATGACCGTTGTGTGGTCACATTAGGGGCAAGTTCGAAGAGGTGTGGCAAATGTGTGAAAGAGCATTCGGGGAATGAAAGTGGGGATGAAACATCTATTTTATGTATGGGAAGCCTCGTCATATGGCTAGAGACTGTAGGGGTATGAGGTGTTTCAACTATGGGAAAATGGACACATGAGTAGAGATTGTAAGAAGCTGAGGGCTGAGGGTTGCAGGGTGAAGAAGACTGTAGTAGAAGGACCAAGGGCGAGCGCCAGAGTGTTTACAGTGACGTAGGAGGTAGCTAGAACAGACCCTTATGTCGTGTCAGGTATGTTTCTAGCAAACCAAACTTTCACCCCTTTGTTATTTGATTCTGGCACCAGTAAAAGTTTTATTTCTACTGCTTTCTGTGCTAAACTACTTGTTTGTAATAAGAGTGTTGATACGCCATTTGATGTAGAAACTACCATAGGTAAGTCTACCAGGATTTCTAAGATGATAGAAGACT
Source organism: Flaveria trinervia (assembly GCA_025506515.1). Lineage (NCBI taxonomy): Eukaryota > Viridiplantae > Streptophyta > Magnoliopsida > Asterales > Asteraceae > Flaveria > Flaveria trinervia. The sequence continues at coordinate 64,925,488 of CM046442.1, forward strand.
GTGATGTGGAACTAGAAGGTCATAAATTTCCTGTTAGACCGTTCGTGATGACCTTGGTGGTTTCGATGTAGTTCTTGGGATGGATTGGTTAGCGGACGATGAGGGGAACATTGTATGTTGCAAAAAGATGATTCTTTTGACAGCGCCAGACGGGAGTAAGGTGATGGTTTATGGGTATCGGGTCATGATGATCCCGAAAGTAATCTCAATGGCGGTGGCCGGAAAGTGCATAAGGCGTGTATGTAGTGCCTACTTGGCCTATGTAAAGGATGTGGATATGCTAACTCCACAACTGTTTGATGTATCGGTTTTGTGTGACTTTCCAGACGTGTTTCGAGAAGACTTACCAGGAGTTCCACCTGACCGTGAGATCAAGTTCAAGATTGACTTGATACCGGGTGCCCAACATGTTGCCAAGGCACTGTATCGTTTGGCTCCGACTGAGATGAAAGAGCTGATGGAGCAGTTACAAGAGCTCATTGATAAGGGGTTTAATACACTGAGTATGTCTTGTTGGGGTGATCCGGTCTTATTCATGATGAAGAAAGATGGTAGTATGAGGATGTGTATTGACTACCGTGAGCCGAATAAGTTAACGATAAAGAATCAGTACCCGTTAACGAGGATTAATGACTTGGTTGATCAGCTTCAAGGTGCCAGTTGGTTTTCAAGGATAGATCTTCGATCTGACTACCATCAGTTAAAGGTGAAGGAGCAGGATATTCCTAAAATACCATTTCGCACGCATTATGGTCTTTACGAATTTCTTGTCATGTCTTTTGGTTTGACCAATGCGCCAGCTGCTTTTATGGATAAATCAGTGATTGTGTTTATTGATGATATCCTGATTTATTCGAAGAGCAAGATAGAGCATGTCGGTCACATTGGTGAGGTTCTAGAGACGTTTTGAAAGGAGAAGTTGTACGCCAAGTTCTCCAAGTGCGCATTTTGGTTGCGCGAAGTTCAGTTCTAGGGTCATGTAGTGAACCCTGATGCGATTATGGTGGAACTGGCAAAGGTGGAGGCGGTGATGCAATGGAAGTCTCCACTACCTAAGTTGACCTGAAAGATGTAAAGTTTGTATGGGGTCAAGCTCAAGAACAGACATTTGAGGAATTGAAAGCAATGTTGACTCAAGTTCCTGTTCTGTCATTACCCGATGGAAGTGAAGATCTGGTGGTCTATTCTGATGCTTCCTACTCAGGTTGGGGTGTTTCTTAATGCAGAGAGGGAAGGTTATAGTCTATGCATCCCGACAGTTGAAGGTTCATGAGGTCAATTATCCTACTCATGACTTGGAGCTAGCAGTCATGGTCTTTGGGTTAAAGATTTGGAGGCACTATCAACATGGGATGAAGTGTACCATATTCACTGACCACAAGAGCTTGAAGTACTTCTTCAAGCAGAAGGACCTAAAGATCAGGCTGAGACGATGGTTGGAGATCATAAAGGATTATAATTGTGAGATCCATTACAATCCGGGCAAAGCCAATGTGGTGGCGGATGCCCTTAGCCGAAAAGAGAGGCCCGAGCCGATTCGGGTGAATGATATCAGTTGATCATGACCTCGGATGTGATGAAGCAAGTCAAGGAGTTACATGATGAAGCGTTGAAAGAAGATCATCTTAACTCTGAAACAATGAGAGTCTAGTTATGGAATTGGGTGAAAACACGCTTGGTGTTAGAACCCGATTTGGACGAATGTGGATTCCTCGTTTTGGGGGTCTACGCATGAAGATTATGGATGAAGCTCATAAGACTCGATACTCTATTCATACCAGTGCTACAAAGATGTACCAAGACATGAAGAAAGATTATTGGTGGTCGGGTATGAAACGCGATGTGGTGGAGTATGTGAGTAAATGCCTTACTTGTCAACAGGTGTAGGCCGAGCATCAAAAGCCATATGGGAAGATCCAACCTTTGGATATACTGGAATGGAAGTGGGAGCACATCACCATAGATTTCATTCCAAAGCTACCGCGTACCCCGAAAGGGTATGATTCCATATGGGTGATAGTCAACCATTTGACGAGGAGTGCTCACTTCCTACCGATCCGCAAGACATATTCATCCGAGAGGTTGGCAGTTCTATTCATCTAGGAAATTGTAACTCGTCATGGTATGCCGATGTCTGTTGTGTCTCATCGTTTACATCTAAATTTTGGAAGACATTCCATGACGCGATGGGGAAGAGGTTACATATTAGCACGACTTATCATCCTAAGACAAATGGTCAGTCAGAAAGGACCATTCAGATGTTGGAGGATATGCTTTGTGCTTGTGTTATCGATTTTGGAAGAAGTTGGGATAACCACTTACCGTTAGCTGAGTTCTCATATAACAACAATTATCATGCAAGCATTGGTATGCCACCTTATGAGATGCTCTATGGTAGGAGATGCAGGACACCCCTTTGTTAGGGAGACATTGGTCAAAAAGAATTAGGAAGCATGGAGGTAATCGAGGCTATGACTGAGAAGCTTGAAAGGATCAAAGCCTTCATGAAGGCAGCCAAAGATATACATAAGTTGTATGCTGATAAACGTTGTAGACCGATTGAGTTCCTGGTGGGTGATAGGGTTATGTTGAAGGTTTCACCTTGGAAGGGTATCATTCGGTTCAAAAAGCAGGGCAATTTGAGTCGGAGATACATAGGGCCTTTCCGAATCGTTGCTAGAGTCGAAGAGGTGGCCTATAGATTGGTGTTACAAGATGAGCTAAGTGTAATTCACGAGACATTCAATGTATCTCATCTAAGAAAATGCCTAGCTAACGAGGATATAATTTTACCACCGGAGGATATCGAGGTAGATGAACGGCTCAATTAAGTGGAGAAACCAGTGGCAATCATTGATCGAAAAGAGAAGAGGCTGAGGAATAAAGTGGTTCCACTTGTGTGTGTACAGTGGAAGCACACGAAGGGATCTGAGTCTACGTGGGAGACTGAAGAAGAGATGAGACAACATTACCCACGTCTGTTCGAGGAATAACACGTTTCGGGGATGAAACCTATTTAAGGGGGGTGGACTTGTAACACCCGGTTATTTTCCTTGAAGACAAAGAAAGAAGGAAAAAGAAAGAAAATAAATAAAGTCCAAAGTCGAGGGACCAAACTTGCCAAACGGGAAAAAAACTTGAAAGAGTGGGAGATTAAGAGGGGAGGGCAGCCCACACCGTCCCCTAGACTCACAAATTTTCGGGTATAGAGAGAAAAGAGGAAGAAAAGTGGTCTCAAGCTTCGGTTTTCATGGATTCAAGCGTGAAAGTTGAGGTGTAGTTGGTTGGTTTGAAGCTCTACTCAATGGTGTTGTTTGTGTGAGTTCTAGGACCCCTCTTTTACATATTTTCAACTGATTTGGGGCTGGAACACATAGTAAAACCCATTTTTGAAGTGTGTGTGTTGAACCTGTATGTATGTGTTTGTGTGTGATGTAAGTAGAGTTTGTTTCAGGGCTTGTGTGTGATTGAATTGTGTTGTGGTATGTGTTACTAAGGTTTAGGATGGTTGATTTGGGCTTAGAACAAGTTTGAGGGGGTTTGGAGGCCGAAATGTGTAGATTGGGTTCGGGATGAACTGCATTCTACATCAACTAGGGCTATGCGACTGAATGGCATGCGACTGAGGTTCATTCGCATGCGAGTCATGCAACTGGAGTCCATATGCTTGTGAGTGGTACGACTGAGGGTCATTCACATGGGGTCATGCGACTGAGGTCTATACGCCTAGGTCTATCCGCATTAGGTCCATTCGCATAGGTGTTCATCCGGATTAGGTCCATTCGCATAGGATTCATCCGTATTGTATCCATCCACATTGTATCCATCCGCATTGGGTCCATTTGCATAGGGCCTATTCACCTGGTGTTCATCTGCATTGTGTTCAGTCGCCTGGGTGGCCATGTGCCTGAAGGGTGCCCATACGCCCAAGTAGGGCCTAGGCACCAGAGGGAACATAGTTTGTTTACTGACTTTCGGGGGGAAGTGCAGATGTAAGCTTTGACGTGGATGGTTCTCGGGGGTTCATGTAAGATGAGGTTTGAGGCCATAGAGGTTATGTTGGGTCTGCATGATGATGATGTATGATGTTGATGATTATTCATGATGTATGTTATGTATGAATGATGATGCCCTATATGATTATGTTGATTGTGTATGTTATGCTCCTCATTTTGTATGATTATTTTCCCTTGGCTTTGCCTTGAATGTTAATGAATGAAATGGAAAGTACTATGTAACGTAAAGTGGAAAATAATGAAAAGAGGAACGACATGAAGAATGCATGCATTAATGAACGAACGAATGTAAGAAAGTCTTGCAAGCAAATGTATGGAGGTTCACACTCAATGAGAAGTGTTAGCTCAACTGTGTGGGGGTTAGCTACCCCATGAGGATGCACACTAGGGCTTGATCCGTGTGATCAAGCATATGTATGGAGGTTCACACCCAATGAGGGGTGTCAACTCAACTGTGTGCGGGTTAAATACCCCATGAGGATGCACACAGGGGTTCAATCTTTGTGATTGACCAAATGTATGTGGTCGTTAGTGCTTAACCCTAGATGAATTGTTTGGATCTCTAAAGGGGGCTTAAGCATATCACAGGACCTAGATTAAAATGAAAGATAATAAAAGTATGAAATGAACAATGATGAAGATAATAACTATTATCTATGTTATGTATGATTTATAATCACAGGCGAAAGTAAAGGACAGTTTTAATGAAAGTAAAGTATCTTTTATTATAAAACTAGAACTCACTCAACAACACTGACTTTTATGTGTTTCCAATTGGCAGGTAATGTTGCTGAGGTTGGCACGGGGTGGCTACTCAGCTCTATTGGATGACATTCTTTTGTTTAATGTTTTTGCATTGTAATGCAAACGAACGATGTTTTGAAATGAACGTTTGTATTAACTTGTAAAAGCATTTATAATGAATTGAAAAGTTGCTTTAATGTTCCACTACTATGTTTATGACGGTTAAATGTAAAGTTACATGTTTTATGTGCAATGATTTAGCAGCTGTAAGCGTCCCGGAATGGGGCCTTACAAGAAGTGAGTGCCTCTTCCATATGGACCTTTGGAACAGGTTCAAGGTGACCCACCTCAGTAATGGGTGAATGATGTTGGTTAGACAGGGGAGAGATAAGAGCACTCATCTCTCTTTGAGTTAGGGAGGAGTAGAGAGACTCATGAGACTCACTAAATCCCATGTCTTCATCATTATAGAATTCAAGGGTAAGAATTAGTTGGTTGAGATAAAAAGGCTATGGATTGTATGGTAACTTTCCCCTAACAGTTGAACCTAGAGTTTTGAAACTATGAGTGAAAGCTTAACGTTATTGGGCTTGTGAGCTCATCAGGCTGAGCATGAGAAACCTCATTATTGATCATTGGTGACATAGGAATGGTGTGCTCATCAGGAGAATTGGGAGCTCGAATGTCTACTTATTCCTGTATGGGAGATGATATGGGGCCATGCACATGCTTAGTCGGTTATGCATGGGTTTGTTTGGATTTTCTTTGGTAGATGTGGATGATTTGTGCCTATTTTGGTGGTTGTGAGGCAGAAGGTTTGGGCTTAACAATAGCTTGTGTTGCTAGGTTGTCACCTTGAGCAATGAGCTCTAACATTTTTGGGAAAAGGGTTGTTTCTACCCTAGAGAAGCCAACAATTACATTCTTCATTATCTTAAGATGTTGGGCTTCATGAGTCCAAATTTAAGAACATTACCTATTCCCTTCAACTGTGAACCCAGTTCATAGTTGAGAATGTGTTGAACATATCTAAGGAACATGTAGTATTTTAAGGAGTCTAAGTTAGCAAATAAATTGGTATACCCAAATTTTAGGTACATAAATTTGACCCGTTGAACCATTAAATGAACAATGTAGGAGATCTTCAAGAATCTAGTTCAGGAATCCAGTTCCATCCTTCATGTTTTTTTGATAAGCTGTTTATAATAACATGGTGTAGGTATTTACATTAAGAGGTGACCTTCCAATGCCTGAAGATCTTAAAGAAAAATCTCCCTCATAGCCCATCTACGTAAAGGATTGGTTTACAACAGCTTTAGGAAATGACAATTCACCTTGTGCATCATCCAGCTCAAGATGGGTGTTTATGATGGCTGGAGTGATGAAGATTGTCCTTCTTTGCATTATCACAAATAGTGCCTTCTCCCCATTCATTGGGACCTCTTGGCGGGACATCCAATATCCAAAAGTTGATCCTCATAGAGAGGAGGATCAATGTGGAAAGAGGTGAAGTAGTTGGACAAAGGAAGGAAATGAAAAAACTCTGAGAAACTTGGATAGAGTGCAACGGGGCAACCTGATTGTGCTGCCTGTGGAGTTGCATGGGAAAATCCAGGTGATTTCTGTGGACAAAGTGGCCATTTGTGAAAGCTTAAAGGTGAAAGAAGATAAGAACAAGGTCGGTTTTTGGTGAATTTAAGTTTAAAGTGTTTGAGATGAAGAAGAGAGTGAAAGAGAGGGGAACCATTAGGTGTATATATATATATATATGAAATGGATTTGAGACAAAATGAATGAAATAGGATAAACATTAAAATTTGGATGTTGGTCCACCTCTAAAAGATTTCCTAAAAGTTTGTTAACTGTAAGTCGAAAATCTTCTAAAGGAATTTTCTCTTCTCATGTTTTTTATAAAAAAAACTTCCCAGCAAAAGTGACTTTGACATATATTGCAAAGATTATTAAAAAAATTTCTTCAGATGAGATTAAGACTTGGTGGTTTTATTTTAAGGTGAATAAAACTTATAACACATAATTTAATCTCGAAAGAAAATTGTTCTTCAAAAACACATAAGTACTTATAAAATCATTTAAGCTTCAGAAGATATTTTGAAATTTTCTCCCAAGGTAATTGACATAAGTAGTTATTTGTTTTAAAGACATAATTTTCTTCCAAAGGTAAAAAGATATTTTCCGAAGTTGAAAGTGATCACAATTTTCAAGAATCTAAGTAACAAAACTTTAAATGATTTTTTTCTTCCAACGTAAACAAGGCTTATGAAGGTGACGAATCGACAACTTAAGACATACATATTTTTATAATATATGAATTAAGTTCAAAGAAAATATACTCAAAGTTAATCATCCCATTAACTAATATAAGATATTAAATCTCTCTTCACCAAAAGCTTTGGTAATTAGAACAACATATTGTTCATTTTTGTTAACTTTGACTAGTTTGATTTATCCCTTTTCAAGTTATCTCTAATTAAATGGTACGTGATGGTGAGGTTTTTTTGTGCTTGAGTGATGCACAAGATTCTCTGTAATGGATTGTTGGACCAAAAGAACCAATGAGCCAAGATCAGAAAATCTCTAAGTCCCACATGGTATCACAACAACTGCTGAAAGCCTCATCAGTAGTTTGACAAGTGCTGAAGACTTCAACAGCTGAAGATCAAGTGCTGAAGACCTTAACAGCTGAAGAACCAAAGTGCTGAAGTACAACAGCTGAAGAACACAAGTGCTGAAGCTGAAAGACCAAAGTACTGAAGAACAACAGCTGAAGAGTTCACAAGTGCTGAAGATCAACAACTGATGTACAAAGTCTGAAGACAAAGACTGAAGACATCAGCTGATGATATCTACTGAAGTCATCAGCTGATGAAACACCTGAAGGTCAAAGTCTGAAGATCAAGTACTGAAGCCTCAGTAGTTTGTCACAACTGCTGAAGAGTACTTTTTCAGTAGTTGTGATATCAGTAGTTTTATTTTCTATGTGTCAGTAGTTTTGTAAAACGACTGAAGAGCTTGTTCTTCAGTCGTTGTAGTTTCAGTAGTTTTATATTTTCTACTTAACTTGCTGATATGTTCTCAGTAGTTGTGAACATTTCAGTAGTTTGTTAAGAATTAGTTATTTCTGTATTGGATCTGCCAGTTGTCACTTTCCGTGATAACAGCAGTGATTGTTGCACTCTATATAAGGAGTGACACCCTATTGTAATCATTGAGTGAAATGAGTAATGAATGGAATGATGATTGATTCGATTAGAAATATTCTACATCTATAAACATTCCTAGAAATCAGAAATTCATATTCTCTCCCTATAACTGTATGCGATCTTAATGCTCACAAATATCGTTGGCTTGCTACAATTTGTCTAATTCGTGTTTGTATTCCGCTACTTTATATTCTGATACGTCAAACTTGTGATCACTGATCCTGTCAAATGGTATCAGAGCAGGTTAATCATTGATCGATCTAATAATTGATCATTGAAACTGCTATTCAAGATCCAAGTTTGATTGAATTAGCTTTTGTTTTTGCAAGAAACGGTTATAGAGATTGAATTTTCTGTATTTCTGCTCATTCATCCTGAGATCTTATTCTTGGTTCTCATTGAGTTTGTTGTGGTTTGTCTAAAACTTTTTAAAACTTGAACTAAACTGTTTTTGAACTGAAAATGACCACTCCCTCAAATGATCCTCACAATACTGGTTCCTCAACCAAGCCTCCTATGCTGGTTAGGAATGAGTATAACATATGGCAAAGACGTATGCTCCATCACCTGTCTGTTAACAGCGCAGGGTGTTGGACATCAGTGGTACATGGTCCACACAAGCCTATGGTGAATAACCCGGAAACCAATCAAATGGTTCCGAAGAGGAGGGAGCAATACTCAGATGAGGATAAAAAGTTGCTTGAGATTGATGCAAAAGCCCATGGAATTCTGGCCATGGCTTTGCCCAATGAAATCTATTCTGGGCTAATGCATCATGAAACTGCCCATGACCTCTGGATTGCTTTGAAAGAACAATTTGGAGGAACAGATGAGGTCTTGGCAAATAATAGAGAAATTCTTGCCCAACAATATGAGACATTCTCTCATAGAAAGGGCGAGACACTGACTCAACAATATGAGCGGTTTTCTTGTTTGATCTCTGAACTAAAAATGGTCAAACTTGAATACACCAATATTCAGATGAATAACAGATTTCTGAGATCACTGCCTGAGAGATGGGACACATATACTATTGTCCTACGCTCCAGTGCAAGTTTGGACAAACTATCTCTCACCCAACTCCATGGGAAATTGCTCACTTTTGAGAGAGAGATAGAACAGAAGAGAAAGCTGTCTTCATCTGGAAAGCTCACTGAAGACTTTATACAAGGCAACACTGCCTTGGTGGGTCATGAGTCAGAATATGCTTCATCTGAATGCCAGTATGATGAGCATATTAATTTCTCTTCGAGCACTTCTAATTCTGCATTTGTAAGTGTTGATGGTCAGTTCACTGGATGTAATAATGACATTTATGTTTCATTATGGATGATCTCAAGGGGATTGCTGATGATGACTTAGAAGAGATGGATATTTTGAGCCAAATGGCCTTGATAAATATCAGATCTCAGAAGTTCTACAAAAGAACTGGAAGAAAATTCCCAGGACTCTCTGGCAAAACCAAAGTTGTTTTGACAAGAGCAAGTTGAGGTGTCACAAATGCCAAAGGCTTGGACACTTTGCAAGAGAGTGTAGATCAACTGGATCTAACTCTACTGCACCCTTTGTGACTTTTCCTGGCAATAGTCAACAACACAGAGGGCAACATCCTGTCACATCTAGTCATCATCCTCAACAACAATCTCCGGCATATTTTGTTCCTCAGGGCCAAATGCCATATCAGTACCCTGGTTATTACATGCCACAGTCAAATCAAGTTCAAGTTCCTATGACACCACAACCTCATGCATTACCAGAACCTCAGCCTTCCCTATCTCATCAACAACCTTCATCTCAACAACACAGCTTCTTCACCCCAGGAGTTGTTGACTGGAGCAGTTTACCAGATGACTTGTCTGGTCATGATCAACTGTTCTCAGGTGCTGGTCAACATGGTGGTGACAGTCCCTTTGGGAATCTAGCTCTTATGGCTTTGGAGTCTGCTGATACTTCATCTTCCAATGCCTCTACACCTCAGGTATCACAGGTATCCTCTGAGGCAAAAGCCAAATTATGTTCTGAACAATGCATAGCAGCATTTGCTTCCATTAGAGAAGCAAATGTAGCTTTAATTAATAAGAACATTGAGCTAGAACAAATAATTCCAAAAACAAAGCTGAGTTTGAGTTTGTGCTCAAAGATAAAAATGATGAGGTTTATAAACTGAATTGCAAAATAATTGATGATAAGGCTAGAGAGATGTACTTCTAGAGAAGTACAAAGATCTCAAAGAAACCCTTGCAGTTACCCAGGTCGAGTGTGATAGATGGGTACAATCATGCAAAGGTTTTGAAATGCTTCTTAGTAAGCAATCTGCTTCAAATGTGAAGTTTGGCATTGGCTATAATCACACTGCTCCACCTACAGATTTTACCCCAAGAGCAGAGGTAGAATCTGATGGTGAGAGTGATAACCAATCCATCAAATCATGTGATCTACCTTCTGATACAGCACAATCAGAAGTAGCAGTCAGCATCAAGTCCTCCTTGAACCTATCAGCTGATGTTGATGGTCCAAATGCTGACATTCACATGATCAATAAGTTGATCAACTCAGGAGTTAATCCTGAAGGTCCTGAAAGGACTGGAGAGCAGGATTTAACACCTGAAGTTCAAACTTCAACTGCTGTCAGCACTGAAGAGAAGAAAACTGGCAGTAGAAAGAGTTTGAAGGCTACTAAAGAGGATGTCAAGAAAGCAACCAATGCTTCCAAAGCATTGAAGAACAAGTCTTTGTTGCTTCACCATCTTTAGTTGATGATCAACCTAAGATGAAGAAGAAACCATGTGAATATGTGGTTTGTTCAATCATCTTACAGATGATTGTTGGTACAAAAGAGGTTCCAAACTCAAACAAAAAGAAGAAATTAATAAGAAAATGGTAAAAATGAAAAATGAGTTTGAGACCACATTTGTATCAGCAACATCAAATCCTGTAACCCTTAAGTCCTTAAAGCAATTCAAAAAGGAAGGAGTTAAACAGGTGACAGCTGAGGGTGCTCAAAAGAAGAAGGTGCAACATAGGACCTTATCTAACTCCACTAGCAATGTGTCTGATGAGCTGAAAGCTTTATCACAAAAACAGACACAACTGGTGATGATGGTACAACATCTGTTGGGTAGAGTTAACCAACTAGACTCTCCTATGTTGAAACCACAGAAAAGGAGGTCTAAGCCAAAGGACTCCTCTTCTACACCATCTTCCTCTTCTCAGGCTGTTGTTACAAATAAACATGTTAGTTTACCATCTATTGATGAGACCAGGCCCAAAACCAAAAAGGTTTGGGTCTCTAAAACTAACTGATTGTTTATTATTGCAGGGTTCTTCAACATGCCAAAGTAGCATCTGGTATGTAGACAGTGGGGGATCTATGCACATGACTGGGAACATCTCTCTTCTTCATGACTACTCTCAAGGAAAGAAGGGATTTGTCTCTTTTGGCAATGATGCTAGGGGTTACATCATCGGTAAGGGCTTTGTCTCCAATGGAGAAATCAAATTTGATGATGTTAATCATGTGGAAAATCTCAAGTACAACCTCTTGAGTGTCAGTCAAATGTGTGATAAAGGCCATGTTGCCCTTTTCACAAGTCAAAACTGTAGGATTCTGTCATCCAAAGTTTTGCACTTGATTGACAAGGTGTTGGATGATCACACTCTCCTGAAAGCCAACAGGACAGGAAGAGTGTATGCCTTAGATCTCTCTAAGAAGATAGATCTCAAAGGCAATCCTTGCTTATTTTCCAAAGCCTCTTTCAAGAATCTGAACTGTGGCACAGGAGGCTTGGTCATGTCAATCTCAAAAACATGAATCAGCTTAGCCACAATAGTTTAGTCAGAGGCTTACCAATAAAGGAGTTCCACTGTGATGAAACATGCACTGCTTGTTTAAAAGGAAAACAGCACAAGGTCTCATTTCCTCCTATTGAAGTGTCCAAGTCCACTGCCTGCTTGCAATTACTGCATATGGATCTATTTGGTCCTGTGAGAGTAATGAGCATGGCAAAGAAGAAATACTGTCTGGTAATTGTGGATGATTACTCCAGATTTGCATGGACTTTCTTTCTACATTCAAAGGATGAGGCTGCTCAGAAGATTATTCACTTTGTGCTGTACATTGAGAAGCAGTATTCCCTTCCAGTCAAGTGTATTAGGAGTGATAATGGAACTGAGTTCAGAAATCATACACTTGATGACTTCTATCTTTCAAAGGGAATCAAAAGGCAGTTCAGCATTCCAAGGACTCCAGAACAAAATGGAGTAGTGGAGAGAAAGAACAGGACCCTCATTGAAGCTGCCAGGTCCATGCTGGCTGACTCAGGTTTGCCATTGACCTTTTGGGCCGAAGCTGTCAACACAGCTTGTTATGTGCAAAATAGAGTTTTAGTAAATCAGAGGTTGATGAAGACTCCATATGAAGTTCTCCATCATTTGGCTCCTCTGATTTCATTTTTCAAAGCATTTGGGTGTCCCTGTTTTATTCTCAACACAAAGGATCAACTCCACAAATTTGATCCTAAGGTGGATGCAGGATACTTTGTTGGTTATTCATCTACTTGCAAGGCATACAGAGTCTTCAACTGCAGAACAAAGATGGTTGAAGAAACTCTACATGTTAAGTTTAATGAATCTCCAAAGGACAAGATTCCACAAAGTCCTGTGGAGTTATTTGATTTGGACATACTGCAATATGTTCCTATCAAACTCCTGCTGTTGCTCCTGTCAACAGTTCACCACCTGGTGGTACTGCTGATGATGATGATGATTGCAGTACTCACCTCTTTAGGTTTAGTGATCAGCTGCCTGACTCAACTAGACCTGATGTTCCTGTAGCGCCAGTAGCACCATCCACAACAAATGCTGATGAAATTTCTTCGAATTCAACTTCCTTTGAATTACCATCCACTGATTGGTTTCAAGGAAATGATTCACCATCACCATCTGTTGCTGCTGAACCAGCTACAAACACTTGCACAGATCTCATTGTGTATCAAGATCTGAAGAATCACCCTATGTCTCAAATCATTGGTGATATCACTGCTGGAGTATCAACAAGAAGTCAATTGTCAAATTTCTGCTTCTATGCTCTCTTCATCAGTCAGCAAGAGCCAAAGAATTATCACATTGCTTTAAAGGACAATGGATGGGTTGATGCCATGCAGCTTGAGCTTCTTCAGTTCAAGAAACAGCAAGTGTGGGAACTGGTTCCTCTACCTCCAGGTAAGTGTGCAATAGGCACTAAATGGGTGTTTAGGAACAAAACTGATGAAAATGGGCTTATTGTTAAGAACAAGGCCAGACTGGTTGTTCAGGGGTTTGCACAAGAAGAAGGTATTGATTATGATGAAACCTTTGCCCCTGTAGCCAGACTGGAAGCAATTCGATTGTTTTTAGCTTATGCTGCTTATCAAAAACTTAAAGTCTTTCAAATGGATGTCAAAAGTGCATTTTTGTATGGAAAAGTTAAAGAAGAGGTTTATGTATGTCAACCTCCAGGCTTTGAGGACAATAAACATCCTAATTGGGTGTATAAGCTTGATAAAGCTCTTTATGGGTTAAAACAAGCTCCCAGAGCCTGGTATGAGACATTATCAAACTTTCTTCTGGAAAACAATTTCACTAGAGGCTCCATAGACAAGACTTTATTTATTAAGAAAGCTGGGCAGCATAATCTACTTGTTCAAATTTATGTAGATGATATCATTTTTGCATCCTCTGATCCAAAGTTGTGTGATGCCTTTACAAAGTTGATGCAACAGAAGTTTGAAATGAGTGCCATGGGAGAATTACAGTTCTTTCTGGGGTTGCAAATCAAACAAAAGGCTGATGGAATTTTTATTCATCAATCCAAATATACAAAAGATCTTTTGCAAAAGTTTGATTTACAAAACTGTAAGCCCTGTTCTACTCCCATGAGCAGCAACACACAACTGGACTCAGATCAGAAAGGTAAAGTGGTTGATGAAACACTTTACAGATGTATGATTGGGTCCTTGATGTATTTAACAGCTTCTAGACCAGATATTATGTTTGCTACATGTGTTTGTGCTAGATTTCAGGCTGCACCTAAAGAGTCTCATCTGATTGCAGTCAAGAGGATCTTTAGATATCTGCAAGGCACTCCATCTCTAGGTTTATGGTATTCTACCAGACATTCTGGTAAATTAGTTGCTTTTTCTGACAGTGACTATGCAGGGTGTAAGTTGACCAGGAAATCAACTTCTGGTGGATGTCAATTCCTAGGCAACTGCTTGATTTCTTGGCAGAGCAAGAAACAGACCTCAGTTGCTACATCCACTGCGGAAGCAGAGTACATTGCTGCTGCAAGCTGTACATCTCAGGTACTCTGGCTTCAAAACCAACTTTTGGATTATGGCATTACAGAGACTAAGACTCCATTGTTAATGGATAGTGCTTCAGCTCTTTGCATTGTCAAAAATCCAGTCCAGCACTCTAGGACCAAACATATAGAGATCAGACATCATTTTATAAGGGATTGTTTTGAAAAAGGTCTGATTGATCCTAAGTTTGTGCCTAGTGCTGATGAGCTTGCAGACATTTTTACTAAGCCTTTGGATAGTTCAACTTTCCAAAACCTGGTGTTAAGGCTTGGTATGCTGCAGCTAGAATAGGTGACAACTACTGATGATCTCAGTAATTCATACTGATGATCATGAGTGCCTGTCACATATAAGTACTGATGAGCTCTTTTAACCTCAGTAGTTTTATAACTACTGAAGGCTAAATGTCTCACAAGTACTGAAGTACTTCATCTGCTCTAAACTACTGAAGTAGTTACAACTACTGATGCAGTCATAACTACTGCAATCAGTAAAAACAGATAAGTACTGATGTCCTATGAAACAACTGAAATCAGCCATAAAGACTGATGAATGTGTTGAGGACAGTTTGAAACAGCTGAAAAGCTAAGAATTGACGAAAACAGCTGAAGAGAACTTTCTCTTCAGTCGTTTGTACAACTGCTGTTTCATTTTAAACAACTGAAGCAAAACCACGTCTTCAGCAGTTTTATAACTACTGATGACAAACACCATGTCCTCAGTTGTTTCAATCATCTGAAGTCAAAACCACGGTCTTCAGTAGTTTTATAACTACTGATGACAAACACCATGTCCTCAGTTGTTTCAATCATCTGAAGTCAAAACCACGGTCTTCAGTAGTTTTCTAAACTACTGATGCCTAACACCACGACTTCAGCTGTTTCAACGTCTGAAAGGATAATACCATGTCAACGGTCGTTTAAAACTACTGATGACTAACACCACATCCTTCAGTCGTTTCCTCACCCGTACCCTATAAATACCCTTAACCTGAGCTCTCCATGCTTCATCTTCTTCAAACCTAACGTTCCTCTCCAAAACTTCCATGGCGTCTATGCAAATTAAACCGCGACACAACTGTGTTGCCTACCTCACAAAATCGCCGATCTGGACTAAGTTCGATGCTGCTATCGATCTTATGGTTCAGTCCCCATACAACAAGGCATTCCTTCTGAACCCCGTTTTACATGCCGAATCCTTGAACCAATTTTGGATGAACGTTACTGTTACAACTGAGGAGAGCAACACACGATCCCTCTGGTCCGTAGTCAACAACAAAGAAGTAGTGATTACTCCTGCAACAATCCGTAAAATTCTTCAACTGAGTGATGCTACCTCTCCTGCTAGATATCCGAAGGGCACCATAGATCTATCATTTGCTCAGCATGGATATCAAGGTGATCTCAGTGCCACCACCATCATGAAGAAACACTTTAATGACGCTGAGCGCCTGATTTTTCATATGGTCAATGTATGTTTGGCCCCTAAGACATCGTCTTGGGATCAAATGTCCACCAAATGGCAGCAGGTAATGTATTCTATCCTTGAGCAACAACCACTGAATTTTTCAGAATTAATATTTTCAGAGCTCAAAGATATGGCTCAAAAACTAACTGCCAACCGTTGGATACTCTATCCACGGTTCATAATGGCCATTATTATAGACCAGCTTAATGCTGAGGGACTTGTTGGCTTGGGAGTCCCTGCTACGGCTGTTCTGCCGAAGTATACTCCCGGCACAACTCTGACCGGACACTCAAATGGCTGCCAAGCTGCGAAAACCCACGCAGCTGGAACCCACAGCCACCACCTCCAAATCCAATGTCCCCACCAAACCCACCAAAAAGAAACCCAAAATGGCTACTCAGGGAATTGAGTCCCCTGAGGATGCTCCTGCACCACAAACGCAGGATATATCCACTAGTCCTAACCCCCTAGTGGATACAATGACTCTTCCAGCCACAGCCGCTCAGGCTTCCTCTCAACAGGAGCCTGCAGCAACCCAAGGGGCACCTACTTATCTGGGATCTCACTCACTTGAGGAGATTGCCATTGAAGAGCACCATCCACCCCAGGTGCACACTGCTTCTAACCCCTTACCCCAAACAACCACCCCTCACAGCCCAACTTTAATAGTTGCACAAGTGCTGACTCAATTGCACTCCTCACCCCCTCCCCAGAAACCACTTACTACTGGGAATTCCTCTACAATTGAGGGGGAGGAACACAGTGCACCTGAGAACCCACAGCACAGGGGTTTCCCAATTCTATCTCCTGGTGTAGACAAGGAGCTTAGAATATCTAGTGAGGCTGCCACCTCCTCTGACTCAGCACATGACCAGAGTGAGGCTGGTAACATTGCTAAGACCTCCCTAGAGGCAACAGCTGATGATGGACATTGTCCTGAGGCTGGAAGTCCCCAGTACCAAGCACAAGGGGCACATGCACCAACTGGTCTACACCCAGTGCATGTAAATCCTGCTCTAAGCAGGAGGTCAGGTGATTCAGTATCAACTGATGATGACCTGAGCTTCTTCTATGATGTAGTTGCTCAAAACACCATTCTAGAGGATGAGGTTAGCAGACTCAAAGAGCTGCTGGCCAAGATGTCTCAGGATGCAAGTCCATCTGCCACCATCATACACCCACAGATGGCACCTTCCCTTGAAGGTTTCCCAAACACAGAGCCACCCCAAAATCAACCACCTGCCTCTGCTTCAGGCCCTACTTCTCAGGAACAGAACCCTCCTGAGCAAATAGGTGCTGTACTCCAAAATTCCCTCCCTCTCATCACCCCTAATCACTGATATAGTGATCAAAGCCCTTGATGAGAGGCTTTCCTCAACATTACAGCCCCTGGTTGATGCTGCTGTCCAAAAGACTCTTTCTGCGGTACCAACCCCTTCCTCCAATGCAACCAAAAAGGGGGAGAGTACTGCAGTGAAAGAAAGAAAGAGGAAAAGATCTGAGGAAAAGGAAGAGGAGGAAAAAGAAAAGCAACCTCTGCTCACGTAAAAAAAAAGCAACTCGCTCACAAGCGAAAGAGAAGTGCTGATGATCACACTGCTGAAGACAAATCCTTGGAGGAGCTGGTCAAAGAAGCTGACACCACACACAGCCGCTCCATGGATAAACAATTGAACAACTATTCAGGCAGGGGTTTGACACAGCCACACTGGATAGTGAGATCAGAAGGTTAGAAGTACAAGAGATACAAACCCGATGGGCAGGGTATGATGCTCTTGAGAAAGAGAGGTTGGAAATAATGATCCGCTTTATTGCAAAATACTTGGGAAGATCATTAATGGAGATCCGCGCATGGTCCAGGGACAGCATTCTGGCTATAGCCACCAGAATCTGTCTGTCTGAGCAATTCAACAAAGGGATTATTGTGGAAGCCCTTGATGAGGCTGGGGCTGGCAAAAGGTTAGAGATGGCTAAACTCACAAAGGCGAAATAACTACAAGGATGCTAGATCAACCTTCCCTTCCACCCACTCAAACAGATCCTATCCCTCAAATCTCCCAACCAACCTCTAAGCCAAAATCCAAACATCCTCTTTCTTCAAAACCAATCCCTTCACCAACCCAACCATCATCCAGTGATGTACCCCGAAGGAGGAGAAGGGTGCTGAGGATGGAAGAAGAAGAAGAAGAAGAGGATGAAGATGATAGTCTGCCACTCTCTGCTGTTCTGAAGCTACCAAAACCCCGAAGTCAATCCATGATCACACCTGACTCTCAAAGGGAAATGGTCAGAGTCAAGATAGAAGAAGAAGAACAGCAGAAACAGCACGATGAGCAACTGTTGAAGATGGTTGACAAGGAATTTCCTCAGTCATCATCTATTCAAGCCATGAAAGGGCATGCTCAAAGGCTGTACACTCTCAGGCACACCTTTCAGTATCAGAAGGAGAGAGTGAGAGTATGGCCAGACCCCAGGGTGAGTTCTAGAATCCATAAAAGAACTATCCCACACAGATACAACGGCCAAGTACGAAAAACAATAGAATCTACCATCATGTTGGTCGTTGTAGTCTCACCTTGGGAAATCATTGATGAATTCAAGAAAGCTCACCAAGCAAAGAAGACACCTCAAGCCTTACTAGAAAACAAGATGATAAGAAGGGGTTGTTATATAAAAAGCTTGAAGACATCCAAAAGAATGAGCTCCAGTTACTCCTTGAAGGCAACCATCCTGATGAATTTGTATATAGGGAGGTAACTACGGTGGAGCTGAAAAATGGCAGGACCATGAAGTACTTATCAGAGTACTATGGTCCAGAGTTCTTCTTCGAAGGAGGAGCTGAAGAACTCTCTCAAGAGGAACAAATTGTTCTCCTTGAGGCCTATGTTCGTGAGTCATACAGACTCATTATGGGAAAGTAAATCTCATGAATGGGATAACAACTCTGTGTCCAGTTCCCCAAAACAGTGTTCCCATTCATACTCTGCCAAACAAATGTTTGAGATTTCTTCCCAGGCCTGAGCTTACATGGGTCATCTTCTCTACTGATCAAGAAGGAAAAAGACCAACATTTTTGCCATCAATAAGTGGGAGCATAAATAAGTTAGAGGTTTTGGCTGCATTGGTTCAGGGGGAGTTTGTTGGACCAAAAGAACCAATGAGCCAAGATCAGAAAATCTCTAAGTCCCACACGGTATCACAACAACTGCTGAAAGCCTCATCAGTAGTTTGACAAGTGCTGAAGACTTCAACAGCTGAAGATCAAGTGCTGAAGACCTTAACAGCTGAAGAACCAAAGTGCTGAAGTACAACAGCTGAAGAACACAAGTGCTGAAGCTGAAAGACCAAAGTACTGAAGAACAACAGCTGAAGAGTTCACAAGTGCTGAAGATCAACAACTGATGTACAAAGTCTGAAGACAAAGACTGAAGACATCAGCTGATGATATCTACTGAAGTCATCAGCTGATGAAACACCTGAAGGTCAAAGTCTGAAGATCAAGTACTGAAGCCTCAGTAGTTTGTCACAACTGCTGAAGAGTACTTCTTCAGTAGTTGTGATATCAGTAGTTTTATTTTCTATGTGTCAGTAGTTTTGTAAAACGACTGAAGAGCTTGTTCTTCAGTCGTTGTAGTTTCAGTAGTTTTATATTTTGTACTTAACTTGCTGATATGTTCTCAGTAGTTGTGAACATTTCAGTAGTTTGTTAAGAATTAGTTATTTCTGTATTGGATCTGCCAGTTGTCACTTTCCGTGATAACAGCAGTGATTGTTGCACTCTATATAAGGAGTGACACCCTATTGTAATCATTGAGTGAAATGAGTAATTGAATGGAATGATTGATTGATTCGATTAGAAATATTCTACATCTATAAACATTCCTAGAAATCAGAATTCATATTCTCTCCCTATAACTGTATGCGATCTTAATGCTCACAAATATCGTTGGCTTGCTACAATTTGTCTAATTCGTGTTTGTATTCCGCTACTTTATATTCTGATACGTCAAACTTGTGATCACTGATCCTGTCAAATGGTATCAGAGCGGGTTAATCATTGATCGATCTAATAATTGATCATTGAAACTGCTATTCAAGATCCAAGTTTGATTGAATTAGCTTTTGTTTTTGCAAGAAACGGTTATAGAGATTGAATTTTCTGTATTTCTGCTCATTCATCCTGAGATCTTATTCTTGGTTCTCATTGAGTTTGTTGTGGTTTGTCTAAAACTTTTTAAAACTTGAACTAAACTGTTTTTGAACTGAAAATGACCACTCCCTCAAATGATCCTCACAATACTGGTTCCTCAACCAAGCCTCCTATGCTGGTTAGGAATGAGTATAACATATGGCAAAGACGTATGCTCCATCACCTGTCTGTTAACAGCGCAGGGTGTTGGACATCAGTGGTACATGGTCCACACAAGCCTATGGTGAATAACCCGGAAACCAATCAAATGGTTCCGAAGAGGAGGGAGCAATATTCAGATGAGGATAAAAAGTTGCTTGAGATTGATGCAAAAGCCCATGGAATTCTGGCCATGGCTTTGCCCAATGAAATCTATTCTGGGCTAATGCATCATGAAACTGCCCATGACCTCTGGATTGCTTTGAAAGAACAATTTGGAGGAACAGATGAGGTCTTGGCAAATAATAGAGAAATTCTTGCCCAACAATATGAGACATTCTCTCATAGAAAGGGCGAGACACTGACTCAACAATATGAGCGGTTTTCTTGTTTGATCTCTGAACTAAAAATGGTCAAACTTGAATACACCAATATTCAGATGAATAACAGATTTCTGAGATCACTGCCTGAGAGATGGGACACATATACTATTGTCCTACGCTCCAGTGCAAGTTTGGACAAACTATCTCTCACCCAACTCCATGGGAAATTGCTCACTTTTGAGAGAGAGATAGAACAGAAGAGAAAGCTGTCTTCATCTGGAAAGCTCACTGAAGACTTTATACAAGGCAACACTGCCTTGGTGGGTCATGAGTCAGAATATGCTTCATCTGAATGCCAGTATGATGAGCATATTAATTTCTCTTCGAGCACTTCTAATTCTGCATTTGTAAGTGTTGATGGTCAGTTCACTGGATGTAATAATGACAATTATGTTTCATTATGGATGATCTCAAGGGGATTGCTGATGATGACTTAGAAGAGATGGATATTTTGAGCCAAATGGCCTTGATAAATATCAGATCTCAGAAGTTCTACAAAAGAACTGGAAGAAAATTCCCAGGACTCTCTGGCAAAACCAAAGTTGGTTTTGACAAGAGCAAGTTGAGGTGTCACAAATGCCAAAGCTTGGACACTTTGCAAGAGAGTGTAGATCAACTGGATCTAACTCTACTGCACCCTTTGTGACTTTTCCTGGCAATAGTCAACAACACAGAGGGCAACATCCTGTCACATCTAGTCATCATCCTCAACAACAATCTCCGGCATATTTTGTTCCTCAGGGCCAAATGCCATATCAGTACCCTGGTTATTACATGCCACAGTCAAATCAAGTTCAAGTTCCTATGACACCACAACCTCATGCATTACCAGAACCTCAGCCTTCCCTATCTCATCAACAACCTTCATCTCAACAACACAGCTTCTTCACCCCAGGAGTTGTTGACTGGAGCAGTTTACCAGATGACTTGTCTGGTCATGATCAACTGTTCTCAGGTGCTGGTCAACATGGTGGTGACAGTCCCTTTGGGAATCTAGCTCTTATGGCTTTGGAGTCTGCTGATACTTCATCTTCCAATGCCTCTACACCTCAGGTATCACAGGTATCCTCTGAGGCAAAAGCCAAATTATGTTCTGAACAATGCATAGCAGCATTTGCTTCCATTAGAGAAGCAAATGTAGCTTTAATTAATAAGAACATTGAGCTAGAACAAATAATTTCCAAAACAAAGCTGAGTTTGAGTTTGTGCTCAAAGATAAAAATGATGAGGTTTATAAACTGAATTGCAAAATAATTGATGATAAGGCTAGAGAAGATGTACTTCTAGAGAAGTACAAAGATCTCAAAGAAACCCTTGCAGTTACCCAGGTCGAGTGTGATAGATGGGTACAATCATGCAAAGTTTTGAAATGCTTCTTAGTAAGCAATCTGCTTCAAATGTGAAGTTTGGCATTGGCTATAATCACACTGCTCCACCTACAGATTTTACCCCGAGAGCAGAGGTAGAATCTGATGGTGAGAGTGATAACCAATCCATCAAATCATGTGATCTACCTTCTGATACAGCACAATCAGAAGTAGCAGTCAGCATCAAGTCCTCCTTGAACCTATCAGCTGATGTTGATGGTCCAAATGCTGACATTCACATGATCAATAAGTTGATCAACTCAGGAGTTAATCCTGAAGGTCCTGAAAGGACTGGAGAGCAGGATTTAACACCTGAAGTTCAAACTTCAACTGCTGTCAGCACTGAAGAGAAGAAAACTGGCAGTAGAAAGAGTTTGAAGGCTACTAAAGAGGATGTCAAGAAAGCAACCAATGCTTCCAAAGCATTGAAGAACAAGTCTTTTGTTGCTTCACCATCTTTAGTTGATGATCAACCTAAGATGAAGAAGAAACCATGTGAAATATGTGGTTTGTTCAATCATCTTACAGATGATTGTTGGTACAAAAGAGGTTCCAAACTCAAACAAAAGAAGAAATTAATAAGAAAATGGTAAAAATGAAAACTGAGTTTGAGACCACATTTGTATCAGCAACATCAAATCCTGTAACCCTTAAGTCCTTAAAGCAATTCAAAAAGGAAGGAGTTAAACAGGTGACAGCTGAGGGTGCTCAAAAGAAGAAGGTGCAACATAGGACCTTATCTAACTCCACTAGCAATGTGTCTGATGAGCTGAAAGCTTTATCACAAAAACAGACACAGCTGGTGATGATGGTACAACATCTGTTGGGTAGAGTTAACCAACTAGATTCTCCTATGTTGAAACCACAGAAAAGGAGGTCTAAGCCAAAGGACTCCTCTTCTACACCATCTTCCTCTTCTCAGGCTGTTGTTACAAATAAACATGTTAGTTTACCATCTATTGATGAGACCAGGCCCAAAACCAAAAAGGTTTGGGTCTCTAAAACTAACTGATTGTTTATTATTGCAGGGTTCTTCAACATGCCAAAGTAGCATCTGGTATGTAGACAGTGGGGGATCTATGCACATGACTGGGAACATCTCTCTTCTTCATGACTACTCTCAAGGAAAGAAGGGATTTGTCTCTTTTGGCAATGATGCTAGGGGTTACATCATCGGTAAGGGCTTTGTCTCCAATGGAGAAATCAAATTTGATGATGTTAATCATGTGGAAAATCTCAAGTACAACCTCTTGAGTGTCAGTCAAATGTGTGATAAAGGCCATGTTGCCCTTTTCACAAGTCAAAACTGTAGGATTCTGTCATCCAAAGTTTTGCACTTGTTGACAAGGTGTTGGATGATCACACTCTCCTGAAAGCCAACAGGACAGGAAGAGTGTATGCCTTAGATCTCTCTAAGAAGATAGATCTCAAAGGCAATCCTTGCCTATTTTCCAAAGCCTCTTTTCAAGAATCTGAACTGTGGCACAGGAGGCTTGGTCATGTCAATCTCAAAAACATGAATCAGCTTAGCCACAATAGTTTAGTCAGAGGCTTACCAATAAAGGAGTTCCACTGTGATGAAACATGCACTGCTTGTTTAAAAGGAAAACAGCACAAGGTCTCATTTCCTCCTATTGAAGTGTCCAAGTCCACTGCCTGCTTGCAATTACTGCATATGGATCTATTTGGTCCTGTGAGAGTAATGAGCATGGCAAAGAAGAAATACTGTCTGGTAATTGTGGATGATTACTCCAGATTTGCATGGACTTTCTTTCTACATTCAAAGGATGAGGCTGCTCAGAAGATTATTCACTTTGTGCTGTACATTGAGAAGCAGTATTCCCTTCCAGTCAAGTGTATTAGGAGTGATAATGGAACTGAGTTCAGAAATCATACACTTGATGACTTCTATCTTTCAAAGGGAATCAAAAGGCAGTTCAGCATTCCAAGGACTCCAGAACAAAATGGAGTAGTGGAGAGAAAGAACAGGACCCTCATTGAAGCTGCCAGGTCCATGCTGGCTGACTCAGGTTTGCCATTGACCTTTTGGGCCGAAGCTGTCAACACAGCTTGTTATGTGCAAAATAGAGTTTTAGTAAATCAGAGGTTGATGAAGACTCCATATGAAGTTCTCCATCATTTGGCTCCTCTGATTTCATTTTTCAAAGCATTTGGGTGTCCCTGTTTTATTCTCAACACAAAGGATCAACTCCACAAATTTGATCCTAAGGTGGATGCAGGATACTTTGTTGGTTATTCATCTACTTGCAAGGCATACAGAGTCTTCAACTGCAGAACAAAGATGGTTGAAGAAACTCTACATGTTAAGTTTAATGAATCTCCAAAGGACAAGATTCCACAAAGTCCTGTGGAGTTATTTGATTTGGACATACTGCAATATGTTCCTATCAAACTCCTGCTGTTGCTCCTGTCAACAGTTCACCACCTGGTGGTACTGCTGATGATGATGATGATTGCAGTACTCACCTCTTTAGGTTTAGTGATCAGCTGCCTGACTCAACTAGACCTGATGTTCCTGTAGCGCCAGTAGCACCATCCACAACAAATGCTGATGAGATTTCTTCGAATTCAACTTCCTTTGAATTACCATCCACTGATTGGTTTCAAGGAAATGATTCACCATCACCATCTGTTGCTGCTGAACCAGCTACAAACACTTGCACAGATCTCATTGTGTATCAAGATCTGAAGAATCACCCTATGTCTCAAATCATTGGTGATATCACTGCTGGAGTATCAACAAGAAGTCAATTGTCAAATTTCTGCTTCTATGCTCTCTTCATCAGTCAGCAAGAGCCAAAGAATTATCACATTGCTTTAAAGGACAATGGATGGGTTGATGCCATGCAGCTTGAGCTTCTTCAGTTCAAGAAACAGCAAGTGTGGGAACTGGTTCCTCTACCTCCAGGTAAGTGTGCAATAGGCACTAAATGGTGTTTAGGAACAAAACTGATGAAAATGGGCTTATTGTTAAGAACAAGGCCAGACTGGTTGTTCAGGGGTTTGCACAAGAAGAAGGTATTGATTATGATGAAACCTTTGCCCCTGTAGCCAGACTGGAAGCAATTCGATTGTTTTTAGCTTATGCTGCTTATCAAAAACTTAAAGTCTTTCAAATGGATGTCAAAAGTGCATTTTTGTATGGAAAAGTTAAAGAAGAGGTTTATGTATGTCAACCTCCAGGCTTTGAGGACAATAAACATCCTAATTGGGTGTATAAGCTTGATAAAGCTCTTTATGGGTTAAAACAAGCTCCCAGAGCCTGGTATGAGACATTATCAAACTTTCTTCTGGAAAACAATTTCACTAGAGGCTCCATAGACAAGACTTTATTTATTAAGAAAGCTGGGCAGCATAATCTACTTGTTCAAATTTATGTAGATGATATCATTTTTGCATCCTCTGATCCAAAGTTGTGTGATGCCTTTACAAAGTTGATGCAACAGAAGTTTGAAATGAGTGCCATGGGAGAATTACAGTTCTTTCTGGGGTTGCAAATCAAACAAAAGGCTGATGGAATTTTTATTCATCAATCCAAATATACAAAAGATCTTTTGCAAAAGTTTGATTTACAAAACTGTAAGCCCTGTTCTACTCCCATGAGCAGCACCACACAACTGGACTCAGATCAGAAAGGTAAAGTGGTTGATGAAACACTTTACAGATGTATGATTGGGTCCTTGATGTATTTAACAGCTTCTAGACCAGATATTATGTTTGCTACATGTGTTTGTGCTAGATTTCAGGCTGCACCTAAAGAGTCTCATCTGATTGCAGTCAAGAGGATCTTTAGATATCTGCAAGGCACTCCATCTCTAGGTTTATGGTATTCTACCAGACATTCTGGTAAATTAGTTGCTTTTTCTGACAGTGACTATGCAGGGTGTAAGTTGACCAGGAAATCAACTTCTGGTGGATGTCAATTCCTAGGCAACTGCTTGATTTCTTGGCAGAGCAAGAAACAGACCTCAGTTGCTACATCCACTGCGGAAGCAGAGTACATTGCTGCTGCAAGCTGTACATCTCAGGTACTCTGGCTTCAAAACCAACTTTTGGATTATGGCATTACAGAGACTAAGACTCCATTGTTAATGGATAGTGCTTCAGCTCTTTGCATTGTCAAAAATCCAGTCCAGCACTCTAGGACCAAACATATAGAGATCAGACATCATTTTATAAGGGATTGTTTTGAAAAAGGTCTGATTGATCCTAAGTTTGTGCCTAGTGCTGATGAGCTTGCAGACATTTTTACTAAGCCTTTGGATAGTTCAACTTTCCAAAACCTGGTGTTAAGGCTTGGTATGCTGCAGCTAGAATAGGTGACAACTACTGATGATCTCAGTAATTCATACTGATGATCATGAGTGCCTGTCACATATAAGTACTGATGAGCTCTTTTAACCTCAGTAGTTTTTATAACTACTGAAGGCTAAATGTCTCACAAGTACTGAAGTACTTCATCTGCTCTAAACTACTGAAGTAGTTACAACTACTGATGCAGTCATAACTACTGCAATCAGTAAAAACAGATAAGTACTGATGTCCTATGAAACAACTGAAATCAGCCATAAAGACTGATGAATGTGTTGAGGATAGTTTGAAACAGCTGAAAAGCTAAGAATTGACGAAAACAGCTGAAGAGAACTTTCTCTTCAGTCGTTTGTACAACTGCTGTTTCATTTTAAACAACTGAAGCAAAACCACGTCTTCAGCAGTTTTATAACTACTGATGACCAATACCAAGTCTTCAGTTGTTTACAACAGCTGATGACAAAACCACTGTCTTCAGTAGTTTCATAACTACTGATGACAAACACCATGTCCTCAGTTGTTTCAATCATCTGAAGTCAAAACCACGGTCTTCAGTAGTTTTCTAAACTACTGATGCCTAACACCACGACTTCAGCTGTTTCAACGTCTGAAAGGATAATACCATGTCAACGGTCGTTTAAAACTACTGATGACTAACACCACATCCTTCAGTCGTTTCCTCACCCGTACCCTATAAATACCCTTAACCTGAGCTCTCCATGCTTCATCTTCTTCAAACCTAACGTTCCTCTCCAAAACTTCCATGGCGTCTATGCAAATTAAACCGCGACACAACTGTGTTGCCTACCTCACAAAATCGCCGATCTGGACTAAGTTCGATGCTGCTATCGATCTTATGGTTCAGTCCCCATACAACAAGGCATTCCTTCTGAACCCCGTTTTACATGCCGAATCCTTGAACCAATTTTGGATGAACGTTACTGTTACAACTGAGGAGAGCAACACACGATCCCTCCGGTCAGTCGTCAACAACAAAGAAGTAGTGATTACTCCTGCAACAATCCGTAAAATTCTTCAACTGAGTGATGCTACCTCTCCTGCTGGATATCCGAAGGGCACCATAGATCTATCATTTGCTCAGCATGGATATCAAGGTGATCTCAGTGCCACCACCATCATGAAGAAACACTTTAATGACGCTGAGCGCCTGATTTTTCATATGGTCAATGTATGTTTGGCCCCTAAGACATCGTCTTGGGATCAAATGTCCACCAAATGGCAGCAGGTAATGTATTCTATACTTGAGCAACAACCACTGAATTTTTTAGAATTAATATTTTCAGAGCTCAAAGATATGGCTCAAAAACTAACTGCCAACCGTTGGATACTCTATCCACGGTTCATAATGGCCATTATTATAGACCAGCTTAATGCTGAGGGACTTGTTGGCTTGGGAGTCCCTGCTACGGCTGTTCTGCCGAAGTATACTCCCGGCACAACTCTGACCGGACACTCAAACTGGCTGCCAAGCTGCGAAAACCCACGCAGCTGGAACCCACAGCCACCACCTCCAAATCCATGTCCCCACCAAACCCACCAAAAAGAAACCCAAAATGGCTACTCAGGGAATTGAGTCCCCTGAGGATGCTCCTGCACCACAAACGCAGGATATATCCACTAGTCCTAACCCCCTAGTGGATACAATGACTCTCCAGCCACAGCCGCTCAGGCTTCCTCTCAACAGGAGCCTGCAGCAACCCAAGGGGCACCTACTTATCTGGGATCTCACTCACTTGAGGAGATCGCCATTGAAGAGCACCATCCACCCCAGGTGCACACTGCTTCTAACCCCTTACCCCAAACAACCACCCCTCACAGCCCAACTTTAATAGTTGCACAAGTGCTGACTCAATTGCACTCCTCACCCCCTCCCCAGAAACCACTTACTACTGGGAATTCCTCTACAATTGAGGGGGAGGAACACAGTGCACCTGAGAACCCACAGCACAGGGGTTTCCCAATTCTATCTCCTGGTGTAGACAAGGAGCTTAGAATATCTAGTGAGGCTGCCACCTCCTCTGACTCAGCACATGACCAGAGTGAGGCTGGTAACATTGCTAAGACCTCCCTAGAGGCAACAGCTGATGATGGACATTGTCCTGAGGCTGGAAGTCCCCAGTACCAAGCACAAGGGGCACATGCACCAACTGGTCTACACCCAGTGCATGTAAATCCTGCTCTAAGCAGGAGGTCAGGTGATTCAGTATCAACTGATGATGACCTGAGCTTCTTCTATGATGTAGTTGCTCAAAATACCATTCTAGAGGATGAGGTTAGCAGACTCAAAGAGCTGCTGGCCAAGATGTCTCAGGATGCAAGTCCATCTGCCACCATCATACACCCACAGATGGCACCTTCCCTTGAAGGTTTCCCAAACACAGAGCCACCCCAAAATCAACCACCTGCCTCTGCTTCAGGCCCTACTTCTCAGGAACAGAACCCTCCTGAGCAAATAGGTGCTGTACTCCAAAATTCCCTCCCTCTCATCACCCCCATAATCACTGATATAGTGATCAAAGCCCTTGATGAGAGGCTTTCCTCAACATTACAGCCCCTGGTTGATGCTGCTGTCCAAAAGACTCTTTCTGCGGTACCAACCCCTTCCTCCAATGCAACCAAAAAGGGGGAGAGTACTGCAGTGAAAGAAAGAAGAGGAAAAGATCTGAGGAAAAGGAAGAGGAGGAAAAAGAAAAGCAACCTCTGCTCACGTACAAGCGAAAGAGAAGTGCTGATGATCACA
The DNA here is from genome assembly GCA_025506515.1 of Flaveria trinervia. NCBI lineage: Eukaryota > Viridiplantae > Streptophyta > Magnoliopsida > Asterales > Asteraceae > Flaveria > Flaveria trinervia. The sequence continues at coordinate 64,954,468 of CM046442.1, forward strand.
CTGCTGAAGACAAATCCTTGGAGGAGCTGGTCAAAGAAGCTGACACCACACACAGCCGCTCCATGGATAAACAATTGAACAACTATTCAGGCAGGGGTTTGACACAGCCACACTGGATAGTGAGATCAGAAGGTTAGAAGTACAAGAGATACAAACCCGATGGGCAGGGTATGATGCTCTTGAGAAAGAGAGGTTGGAAATAATGATCCGCTTTATTGCAAAATACTTGGGAAGATCATTAATGGAGATCCGCGCATGGTCCAGGGACAGCATTCTGGCTATAGCCACCAGAATCTGTCTGTCTGAGCAATTCAACAAAGGATTATTGTGGAAGCCCTTGATGAGGCTGGGGCTGGCAAAAGGTTAGAGATGGCTAAACTCACAAAGGCGAAATTAACTACAAGGATGCTAGATCAACCTTCCCTTCCACCCACTCAAACAGATCCTATCCCTCAAATCTCCCAACCAACCTCTAAGCCAAAATCCAAACATCCTCTTTCTTCAAAACCAATCCCTTCACCAACCCAACCATCATCCAGTGATGTACCCCGAAGGAGGAGAAGGGTGCTGAGGATGGAAGAAGAAGAAGAAGAAGAGGATGAAGATGATAGTCTGCCACTCTCTGCTGTTCTGAAGCTACCAAAACCCCGAAGTCAATCCATGATCACACCTGACTCTCAAAGGGAAATGGTCAGAGTCAAGATAGAAGAAGAAGAACAGCAGAAACAGCACGATGAGCAACTGTTGAAGATGGTTGACAAGGAATTTCCTCAGTCATCATCTATTCAAGCCATGAAAGGGCATGCTCAAAGGCTGTACACTCTCAGGCACACCTTTCAGTATCAGAAGGAGAGAGTGAGAGTATGGCCAGACCCCAGGGTGAGTTCTAGAATCCATAAAAGAACTATCCCACACAGATACAACGGCCAAGTACGAAAAACAATAGAATCTACCATCATGTTGGTCGTTGTAGTCTCACCTTGGGAAATCATTGATGAATTCAAGAAAGCTCACCAAGCAAAGAAGACACCTCAAGCCTTACTAGAAAACAAGATGATTAAGAAGGGGCTGTTATATAAAAAGCTTGAAGACATCCAAAAGAATGAGCTCCAGTTACTCCTTGAAGGCAACCATCCTGATGAATTTGTATATAGGGAGGTAACTACGGTGGAGCTGAAAAATGGCAGGACCATGAAGTACTTATCAGAGTACTATGGTCCAGAGTTCTTCTTCGAAGGAGGAGCTGAAGAACTCTCTCAAGAGGAACAAATTGTTCTCCTTGAGGCCTATGTTCGTGAGTCATACAGACTCATTATGGGGAAGTAAATCTCATGAATGGGATAACAACTCTGTGTCCAGTTCCCCAAAACAGAGTTCCCATTCATACTCTGCCAAACAAATATTTGAGATTTCTTCCCAGGCCGGAGCATACATGGGTCATCTTCTCTACTGATCAAGAAGGAAAAAGACCAACATTTTGGCCATCAATAAGTGGGAGTATAAATAAGTTAGAGGTTTTGGCTGCATTGGTTCAGGGGGAGTTTGTTGGACCAAAAGAACCAATGAGCCAAGATCAGAAAATCTCTAAGTCCCACATGGTATCACAACAACTGCTGAAAGCCTCATCAGTAGTTTGACAAGTGCTGAAGACTTCAACAGCTGAAGATCAAGTGCTGAAGACCTTAACAGCTGAAGAACCAAAGTGCTGAAGTACAACAGCTGAAGAACACAAGTGCTGAAGCTGAAAGACCAAAGTACTGAAGAACAACAGCTGAAGAGTTCACAAGTGCTGAAGATCAACAACTGATGTACAAAGTCTGAAGACAAAGACTGAAGACATCAGCTGATGATATCTACTGAAGTCATCAGCTGATGAAACACCTGAAGGTCAAAGTCTGAAGATCAAGTACTGAAGCCTCAGTAGTTTGTCACAACTGCTGAAGAGTACTTTTTCAGTAGTTGTGATATCAGTAGTTTTATTTTCTATGTGTCAGTAGTTTTGTAAAACGACTGAAGAGCTTGTTCTTCAGTCGTTGTAGTTTCAGTAGTTTTATATTTTGTACTTAACTTGCTGATATGTTCTCAGTAGTTGTGAACATTTCAGTAGTTTGTTAAGAATTAGTTATTTCTGTATTGGATCTGCCAGTTGTCACTTTCCGTGATAACAGCAGTGATTGTTGCACTCTATATAAGGAGTGACAACCTATTGTAATCATTGAGTGAAATGAGTAATTGAATGGAATGATTGATTGATTCGATTAGAAATATTCTACATCTATAAACATTCCTAGAAATCAGAAATTCATATTCTCTCCCTATAACTGTATGCGATCTTAATGCTCACAAATATCGTTGGCTTGCTAAAATTTGTCTAATTCGTGTTTGTATTCCGCTGCTTTATATTCTGATACGTCAAACTTGTGATCACTAATCCTGTCATGGATATAGCAATATTGTTAACTATGTGTATGGAGTCTCTTTGAAGTTAAATTCAAAATCCAATCTATTCTAAATCCAAAGCACTTGAGCATAGTAGGTAGCAACAACAATGTATTCAGCTTCAGCAGTGGATGCAGACACACAAGATAGTTTCCTGCATTGCCAAGAGACAATCCTTCCACCATGGAATTGACATCACCCAGATGTGGACTTTGCAATCATATTGCAGCCACTATAATAACTAACTGTGTATGCATACAAGTTGAAGTTAGAATTCTTTTGATACCAAAGGCCTAGTGTAGCAGCACCTTTGCGGTATCTCAGAATCCTCTTGATAGAGACCACATGTGACATCATGGGGTTGGTTCGATATCTTGCACAAATGCATGTGGCAAATATGATATCCAGCCTTCTAGCTATAAGATACATAAAAGACCCAATCATAGCCCTGTACCGATGTGCATTGACACACTTCTCCTTAATGTATGGTCGAACAGAGTGGTTTATTGCTATGGGTGTCTTTGCAATCTTACAATTGGTCATGTTGAATCTTGTAAGTATGTCTTGTACATACTTTTACTGACTTATGAAGATGCGACTATCAACTTGCTTTACTTAAATTCCTAGAAAGAAACTAAGTGCTCCTATGGCACTTATTTCAAATCTATTTTATCAGCCTCTTAAAGTCTTTCAGAGCTTTGGATTAGTTGAACCAAAGCTAATATCATCTACATATACTTGAACTAGCATTAACTCATTTATTCCTTTGATGAAGAGAGTTCCATCTATAGTAACCTTTTTGTAGCCATGCTCATAGAAATATTGAGATAAAGTCTCGTACCACTTCCTTGGAGCTTGATGTAGCCCATAAAGAGCTTTATCAAGCTTGTAGACATAATGAGATCAAGATCTGTAAAGCCAGGGTTTTGTTTGACATAAAGCTCTTCATAAATCACCCCATATAAAAAAGCACACTGCAGATCAAGTTGGTAGACCTTAAAGTCCTTGGATGTAGCCAATGCTAGGAATATTCTGACAGCTTCAAGTCTTGCCATAGGAGCAAAAACATATATTTAATCAATTTCTTCTTCTTGTGTGGACCCATGGATAACTAGTCTAGTCTTGTTTTTTATGACAAGTCCTCTATCATCGTTATTCTTTCAAAACACCCATTGCGTTCTTATGGTAGTCTTCCTCGAGGAAGAGGACATTGGTTTCAAACCTTTTGTCTTTTGAATTTAAGCAGCTCCTTTTGCATAACTTCAACCCAAATTCTATCATTTAAAGCCTCATTAAATGTCTTTGGCTATATCTGAGACAGGAAACAAGATCAAACAACCAATTACGACCATATTTTTCCCACTAGGAGCATGCTCATTGAATATCACATTAGTCGAATCCTCAACTACTCTAGTTTTGAGATTTTATACTCTATAATCCTTTGCTTGAGAAGAGTATCCAATGAAGGGTCCATCATCTCATTTATTATCAAATTTTGCTATTGGATCTGTGGTATTCATTATAGTGCAAGGACATCCAATTACCTAAGAAAACCAATGAAATGTTTTCTCTTGTGCTAAAGTTAATAAGGAGTCTTTTCATGAGTCCTGACTACTAAAAATCTATGTTGCACATAGCAAGCAGTGTTTACTGTCTCTGCCCAAAAGGTGATGGGTAGTTTCGAGTCGGACAACATAGTTCTTGTAGACTCAATTAGTGTTTTCTTTCTCTTCAGAACAACCCCCTCTTGCTAAGGAGTCCTGGGAGAACTATATTGTCTTGAAATACCTTTTTCATCACAAAATGTATCAAGGATTTGGTTCTTAAATTCGGTTGCTTCATCACACCTTATGATCTCGATCTTGTGACAACATTGATTCTCAATCTTTAATATGAAACTCTTAATGATCTCAGAAGTCTCATCCTTAGTTTTAAGAATGAATAACTAAGTGAATCTTGTATAGTCATCAGTGATCACTAAATAATATGAGGTCCTTCTTAGATTCCTTACATTGGTGGGGGAAAGAGTTCCTTATATGTTATGTGTCGGGGTGTAGTGAAAGAGTTTCTTTCGTTTGGGTTGTCAGATACCTTGTGTTGTTTCCTATTAAGGAATTCAACACAATGGTCATCACTTGTAAACTCTTTCTTTGGCATTCTAGTTATCAAATCATTCCTAATCAATTTATTCATGTTTTTAAAGTTTACATGGTACATTCTCTTATGCTAGAGGAAAGACTTATCACTATTTGCTTTAGATAGAAAGCATGAAACTTCTAAATGAGATGTTTCTTGCAAGTTCATCTCGTATATGTTCCCTTTCTTGGGGGCTCTAAGCAGGAGATGATCTTGAAGAATGACTACCCCAGGATTAGAAAATTGAGATAAGTCTTTCAAATTGAGAAACAGTCAAGAGATTGTATCGAAGCTCCTTGACAAAGTTAACATTCCCAATACTGAGCTTACCATTTATGACCCTGCTCTGTCAGGTAATGTAACCTCTAGCATCTCCTCCAAAAGCAACTTGCCCTCCATCAATTTTCTTAAAATGTTAAAAGTAGAGAGCCATTGCTTGTCATGTGCCTGGAACAACCACTGTCAATGATCCATATTGTCATGTTTGTCTTGTTTTGTTCATGCATAAAAGAGATGATTAGGTACATTTGGAAACCAAAGCCTTGTTGGTCTTGGAGTTATTAAAAGAAGTTGTAGACAATGTAACAGTAATTGATCCTATTGTTAGATTTGGTGGATTATTTCTGATGTTGATGAATAACTTTCCATCGCATGATATTTCTTTGTTTTCCACACCACCTTTGGAAGCTTGGACTTGCCTTCAATATTTCGTAAGTTTTGACAACTTCGGAAGAGTCTAGACCTTCCGAAGATCTTGCTAGCATTGCAGTAGGCTTTAGTACTTTAGAACTATTCCTTTCTTCCGAGATGAACTTTTCTTATAAATGCAAGTTTTCACTTGTCTTCTTCTTCACTTAGGAACTTCCAAAAGAAGAAGAATCTTCTTCCGTTGCTTGCTTATTCATCTGAAGTTTCTTTCTTGGTCACCTGGACAATACTTTTTGGATGGTTGAGGCAATCCTTTGCAACATTAGACGCACTACCACGCATAACAAAGTTCATTTTCTTCTTTGTAAGAGTCTTCCATTGACAATATAGCTGAACTTGATCACTTTTCTTCTCCATCTTCATCTTTGCAGATGATGTGACAAATCTTTTAGGGTGAGAACTGCATTTGGAGCTATTGGTTCATGTTGTGTAGCAGTGCTACACAAATGATTAACCTTCTTCATGATGTTGGGATGATTTGAAGAAGAACTAGAACTCGTGGTACAAGAGTTCAAATTTGAATCATCAACCTTAACCACCTCAAAACCTGAAGAGATAAAAACTTGTGTATGCATGGAGTTAAAGGTGGCCACGATCTCTTGAGACTTCTTGGACTTCCTTTTGGCCTTTCTAATCAAGTTCTTCCTTCTACTTAGTCATCCTAACTATTTTTCTCTCATCAAGAGAATAGTGCCCTTTTAGGATGCACTTCTTCACTCTTCTTAGAGTCATCCTTCATTATCTCTTTTTTATCCTCTTCAGTCATGGGGTATATTAAAGGAAGCTCATCTTCACAAGTTCCACACCCAGGAGATCTTACATACAACATTGTGAGACTAATTGTATTAACCATCCCTTAAACTGTCCTACAATTGGTATTAGAGAATTCCAAACTAATGATTGTACGATCTATCCATCTTAGATCCCTTAGTCTTACAAAATAATTAAGATCTCAAATGTCAGCTCTCAGAAAGGCTGATATGGAAAATGAAACTTTGAAAAAGTCCGCACTAATCACTCCTCAAGACTTTTGACACTGGGTGTCAAAGAATGGAAGGCTTTATCAAGTATCAAGACTCCATGATATAGGAGTTTGTTATGTCTAGACCTAACATACCAAGCACCTCATCAATTGATACTGGGGGTGGATTGATTACAAAGGAGGTGGCTGACTATTGTAAAGAAGACATGAAGAAAATAGACATAGATTAGAAAGCATGACTCCCTCTAAACTACTCTCCCAAACTCAATATCCAGGGGCTTCTAGAAGTGCAAGGCTGCTATGAAACTATGGGATGCACTGAAGCTCTTGTATGAGGGGTCCACTAAAGCAAAAGGGAACAAGAAGGACCTCTTCAAGCAAGAGTTTGAGAACTTCACCTATAAAACTGGTTAAACCATGACTTAATAATACTTCAGGCATGTTGAGATTGTAGATACTCTAATGTTGACTAACTCGTGAATATAAAGATATTGTAAGGAAGTTCATGTCCTCTCTTCCTAGACAATAGGCATTTCATTGTGTTGTTATCAAGAGAACTAAGAACCTTAAGACTCTCACTCTTATAGAGTTGTATGGTATTCTTAATGGATACCAGATGGAGATGAATATGCAGAACATGTCTAGTAATGCTAACAATAACCATAGTTTAGCCCTTTATGTGGTTAAAATGGATTGCAGAAAACCACAGTTGATCTCATTTGCTACCATAACAACTCATAAATGGGTCTTTTCATCACCTTCCTCGTGACAGCAATGGAGAGTTACACTCAAGGAAGTTCATTACAAGAGACAAGCTCTTCACAAGCCTCTGTGTCTACTGATGAAAGCACTAGAACCTTCTCTTCTCCCTTGAAGATCTTGATTGTATCCATTGGATGATGTGGAGTACATGATCTTGAGCTAGGAAGTTCTATAAGAGGACAAAGAGAAAGTTTTCTAGAAATGTAACTACTAAAATGTTTGGGTTGGTCAAGAGCAAGGTAAAGTGTGACAAATGTTACTAAATGGGACACTTTGCTAGGGAGTGCAAAGCACCAAGGAAAAATGATGGCCAAGCACAAACTAGACCAGACTAAACTAACAAAGCCAACCAGAATGAGAAGTCAAGCAGCAAGCTACAATAGTTGTTAAAGAAGGAGGTTTTGACTAGAGCTTTCAGGTGGAAGATGCATCTCCAAATCAAGCAATAATGGGTGACCATGATGTAGCCATGTATTGGAACATCTCTACAGACCTGAATGCATTGCTAAAGTTAAGAGATGTAAGTCCTATAAGTTAGAGATGAGATCGGATATTGAGTCTGTGAATATCTTAAAATACGATTTCAAAAGAGCTGAAAATGATTACAAACTTAAAATAGAAGATTTAGATCAAACAATTTCAACTATTAAACATGAACACACCAACTATAGTACTCAAATCAAAGATCTCATCACTAAGTTAACTGAATGCTAGGTTAAGCTTGTGATAAGCAAAGCCAGGGCACAAAAATGTGTTCTTGAAAAAAAGACCTTTCATAACATAATATCCTCATCCGTGCATGGAAAAGTTTGTTATCAAATATAAGCAAGGACTAGGATCTATTGAGATAGCTCCTCCACACATAATATTGTATGTAAAATCAAAACCATTTTTCTTGGTGATATCCCCACTTACATGTGAAGTGTAAGGAGTAGCACACTCTTTATTAGCATCTATTATAGAATAATCATTATGACCCACATAAGTAATTAACTTTGAGACCACATAAAAGGACAACCTATGATTTCCAAATGACATGTTGATGATTCCATGTCGACAATTTATTTGGGCTTCTATCGTTGCCCAAGAATAGACAACCTAAAATTAATTTTGGTAGCCCATTTGTCATTGCAAGTGCATAATCAAACACCGTAAAATATACGAGGTAGTAGAACTCTCCTAGCTTGATGATGACATCCTTTATCATTCCACGTATGTTGTTTCTTTGTTGAATCAGAAAGCACCACTTTCTTATTAGTTTGATATGACGGACCAAAGTCATATGGTCATACAGGCTCTCTGGGTGGATGCTTACACGAGCTCCATAATCCAAATATATCTTGTTAATTTTATATTTCCTATCATGATTAGGAATAACTGGTTCACCTAGGTTACTTACTTCTTCTTCTTCTTCACTCTCCTCACTGTTAAATGCAACTTATAGAGTAGAGGTTAATTCATAATCACTACATTAATATTTGGGAATGATACTAACCAAATTTATGTGAATGTTAATTGAACTTGAGGCTTGATGTTGAGAGATTTTGTTCATGTCACTTGGAAGCTTCCCCAGTTCCCGTCGGAACAATTGTTCAGTTAATTGTCCTAGTTGGTTGGTAATGGCCTCATTGGTCTTTTCTTGCACCTCTTTAAATTGGTTAACTTCTTCATCTCCTTTGCAAGGTCTTGAATTGTAGGAAGGATTGCATTGTCAGTACCACTACTTGTAGAAATCTTTGCATGGTCTTGAATCACATCAAAGATTGCTTTGTCAATACCACAACTTGTAGAAGTCTCTTGTTGTTTGTTGTTGATTTCTTTGTTCGTATTGACCTCCTTGTTTGTAATTCCCTTGATTGTAACTATTCCTTTGGTATTCGCCATGGTTGTAGCTTTGTTGTCGGCCTTCATATTGGTTTCTACCTATATTTGGTATCTGCAAAGGAGGATTCAGTTGTTTAGTAGAATTACTAGATCTAAGATTTTGGTGATTCCTAAGACCAGGGAAATATTTGTTAGAATTCATATCATATGTCTTCCTTTCTCCATGGCCTTGTAATTGATATACTTCTTCACTCATCCCTAAATTCAAATAGCATGTACCCGAGGTGTGGCCTATGTCATTACACGTGCCACATACGTTGTATTCACTACATGTGTGTGCCACCCCACTCTTTCCAGCCTTGAGGCTTGGAATATCTTGTTCCAAAACCACAATTATATCCATGGCAACATGATCATTCACCATCTTTACACTTGACCCCCTCGACATTCGATGTGATTATGCACACTTCTTGGAGATCACATGCATCCTTTCGAGAATATCTCAATCATCAACTTCATGGTTCAAGGTGAATGTTCCCGCTCTTATGGAATTTACATCTTCATCCTCCTATGATAGTCCATCATAGAAAGCTTAAATCAACTCCCACTTAGCTATCCCATGATGTGGGCAAGTTCATAGCATTTCATTAAACCACTAAAAAGCTTCATGGAACTGTTCACCAAATTGTTGTGTAAATCCTCGAATGGCTTGGCTTGAATCACTAGTCATTTGGGAAGTATAGTATTCATCCATGAATTGTCGTTGCATTTCTACCCATGTGAAAATACTTGTCGATGGTAGAGATAGGTACTACATGATGCCTCAAATTCAAATATGTGTAAGTAGGGTTCTTGAGTTGCCATACCATGGAAGTGAGGGAGAATTCCCAAAAATTGTGGGTGGACTTCAAAGGCTCTTCCCCTTTGTGTTGGTGAAACTATAGGAGACGAATTGATGGCAATGGAGGGACAGAAGTGACTATCCATGCCATATGTAGTGTGACACCTCACGTTTTCAAGTTAACCTCGTTCCCGTAAACTAACGTATCTCCGATACTTTTCGAGTTATTAATAAAAACTGTTACTATTAAAGGACAATAGTAATTTTATTATTATTAACAAGTAACTTTAAATTAATGAAACCATTTCAGCCTAGAATGCAAGTTATGAAAACTATGGGGGCCTAAGAGTAACAAACCCATTTTAAAAAAACCGTATCCCCTCCCCTACTCGGCTTTCACACCTCACAAACAGTAATAGTACTCGGCGGAAACCCTCTATCGCAAACGGTGACTTCCGGCAACCGCGCAATCGAAGTCACATCCGATTGCAACCGCGAGTTTCTTGGTAACCAAAGTCGTCTCTGACAAAGTCGCTCGGCAGCCCTCTTCATTCGTAGTTTCTTTGCCGTTTGATGCCCCCAAAAGGATCTCTTGCAACCGTTAGCCTTCGATGGCGTGACAATACTAACCGCAACCCTCGTTCGATCTGTACGGTATGTTCTTTTGCTTGTCTCACACGATCGGTTTTGGTTACGGTGTCATTTTTTGTTTTGGTGTAAGGCCCCGTTCTCGGGATGCTTACAGCTGACCAATCATTGCTCACAAAGCACGCAATTACATATATCTTTCATAAAAACATCATAGCAGAACATTTAAATAACTTTTCATTTCATAATAGCTGCTTTTGCATGTTAATACAATCATTCATTACACATTTTCATTTGTTCGTATTATAATGCAAAAACAATAACAAAAGAATGCCATCCAAACTGCCAAGTAGCTGCCCCGCACCATCCTTAGCAATGCTCACCTACCAACTGGAAAATGCATAAAAAGTTAGCGTTGCTGAGTAAGTACTAGTTTTATAATAAAACATACCTTACTTTCATTACAACCATTCTTTACTTTTGGAGGTGAGCACACATCATACGCACAAACAGATAATATAACTATTGTCTTCATCGTTCGTTCATTATCTTCATACGCACAAAGCTGAACTAGTGATGTCTGATAATAAAGATAATGCGAATTTGGTCAATCACCTGGTTGAAGATCTCACAACGACGTGTTCAGAATCTCCAGCATTCGAAGAGTCAAATTCCGCGTTGATGGCGGATTCAACCGAATCTTCATAGGGTGTCCGTTACAGTGCTATCACAATTACCTAGATTGTTGATAGTCGAGCGTCTAGGCACATGACCGGGAACCAGTCTCTTCTTTCAATGTAAAACAAATTAAAGGGTGACATATCTCATTTGCTGGAAATAAAGGAGGATACATCACCGCTTAAGGCGAAGTGGGAAACCAAAAAGTCAAGTTCGATAAGGTCAACTATGTTCAACAAGTACAAAATAACTTGCTTTTGTATCCTAGATCTATGACAAAGGATTCAAGGTTGTTTTTGACAACAAGAATTGTTATGTGTTGAAGGAGGATTACATTATCCCAGAATCCTAATGTTAGCTTCAAGATATAATGACTTATATGTCTTGGATGTATCAAAGTTCTCCACAACCGATCATCAAGTTCAATGCTTCTTATCAAAGGCAACAAAGAGGGACTCGATCTCCCGGCATAGGAGAATGGGACATATAAATCCACGGAAGATGAATCCTCTGATTCAGAATGATTTAGTAAATGGAGTTAATGTTAAGAATTTTCAACTGTCGGATTTTTGTGTAGCGTGTAAGAAAGGAAAACAGACCAACAAGTCTCACAAGGCAAAGAAAGTAAATTCTATTGAATTGCCTCTTGAAGTTCTACACATGGATCTATTTGGCCCTATGAGCACCAAGAGCATCGCTGGTGATCTATACTGTTATGTAGTCACTAATGACTACTCCAGATTCTCTTGCGTAATATTTCTGAAATCCAAATCAGAAACATTTGAATCGTTCAACAGCTAGTGACCACATTGGAATCTCTCTACAAGCTGAAAGTGCGACAGATTCGCTCAGACAACGGCACGGAATTCAAGAACTAGTGTATGGAAGCATTTTGAAAAGGGAAATGAATTGAACATTAGTTCACATCTATCTACACTCCACAAATGAATGGAGTTGCTGAACGGAAGAACAGGAGCTTGATAGACATAGCAGGAACGATGCTAGCAGATTCGAAACTTCCAATCCAATTTTGGAATGAGGCACTTGCCAATGCATGGTACACCCTATATATATATATATATGTATATGTATATATATATATATATGTGTATATATATGTATACATACATATATATATGTATATGTTTATATATATATATGTATATATATATGTATATATATATATATGTTTATATGTATGTATATATATGAATATATATATATATACATATATATATATGAGTGTGATGATATATATTATAGTTGGGTTGCAATGCATTATTTGTGTGGGTGTATAATATATTAAATGTGCGTATAGTTAGGACCATTTTCGTATGGAGTACTAACAGAATCTGCGTCAGACCAAATCAAATAATGCGGAATCCTATTTGATTGGCGATCCAATGAGTGAGAACGACAACCTGATCGATCTAACGATGAAACAAAGGTTAAGAATTGATTAGGAATAGATCAGGAACGAACTGTGAAGTTGGATTGGCTATTTGGGACGCTTTAGACGGCTAGGGTTTGTGGATTTCGAACACTCTTGTTTTTCCACGAATTATGTGTTATTTATAAATTTTTAGTTTTCATTCGTACGACTGAACCATTGGCATGATTTAGTCGTGCGACTGAATCATGCGGTTGATTCATACGCACGAATGAAGGTTCAGTCGTACGACTGGATCTACCTTATGTCTTAGTCATACGATTGATCTAGTCTCCTGGTCTAGTTGTCCGACTGGTCCATAAATGTGATTCATTCGTGGGTATGGTCCATAAGTATGATCCATTAGCATGTATAATCACCTGACTAAGTTAAACACATTTCTTAATCATTATTGACTTAGAACTATGTACAACAACCTCAAACCTATATATGATGTTCATACTTATGAATTATATCAAATACAACAATAATAATAGGAAATACTCAAAGACAAATAAACATTAGAATTCATATTATATTTCATTAAGTAGTTACATTACATATCTATATGAAATGAGAAACTTTTACATTTAAGAACATAAACTAGGAACATTGTTGATACATATGTACCTAGTTTATGATCTTAATGTAATATGACTATCATGTCCTAAATGTAAAGGAAATGTATGAGTTAAATAAAAGAGAATATGTGATTGATGATCTTAATGTTAAAAGTTTCAGCGTATGTTTCAATGTTATTACTTATTAACGCATATTGAACCAACTATATAGGTTTGTTGTTGTTTGAATAGATCTTAGACAAGTAATGATTGAAAAACGTATTCAAACTTAGTCGTTTGAAGTTTCATGCGAATGGACCATGATATGGACCATACGCATGAATACTTCATGCTAATGGACCAGTCACACAACTAAACCAGGAGACTAGATCAACGCACGACTAAGACATACGGATGACTTAGTCGCACGACTAAACCTTTAGTGGTGTGATTGAGTCAGTCGCACGACAGAACCATGCTAATGGTCCAGTCGTACGATTAGCTAACCCTAACCTATAAATAACACTTAATGGTGGAAAAATGTAACACTTTCAATATTTCGACTCCTACTCGTACCCTAGCCGCCCAGAGACCTTAGAGACCCTGTTCCAAGTTCATAGATCGCACAGATTCGTATTGCAATCATTCTTAACGTTTAGATTCATTCAAAGATCGATTCTACGTGTGTTCTCACTGATTGGATCGCCAATCAAATAAGATTCCACACTATTTGAGTTCGCTCTAGATTTACGTGTGATTCAATCAATTTTAGCTTAAAAATAGTGTTTTACACTCAAAATTTCAATCTTTTTGTGTAAAAAGTGTTTTTGAAGTCTTCTTGTCATAAAGTTAACATTTTTCATCATACAACAATTAGGGTTCGTAAGAAATTCATGTTTTTGCGTCAAAGTGTTAAAAAAATTCGTTTTGCAAAAACAGCAGCCTTCAGTCGCACGATTGACTCAATCGCACGACTGAACTCATTCGCACCCTCCATACACACGATTGAACTTAATCTTCTTGTTCATTTGCAAGACTAACCAGCTTCATTCGCATACACTCCAACCTCACTCTCCTTCCACATGCCTGAATCCAATCGCACAATTTAATTCATCCGCATACTCCATTCACACGGTTGACACAATCACATAAGTTCAATCGCACGAGTGGTCCATTCGCATAAGCAAAGTATTTGACTTCAAACATTTTATAGTTAACTAAATGGAAGAGTGATACTTAGCTTTTACTGCAGGGAGAGGCACACGAATCCACAACCTCTTACTTTTGGAAAATCAGACAGGGAATCACAATAAACCCCCTAAGCTAATAACGTTAGACAATTACCCTCAATAGAAGAAATATTTTGCGATTTACTTAAATAGAGTGATCCCGACTTTCGGGAGTCAATCAAGACAGGGTATGACATGCCAGTAGGGGCTAATTGAGTGAAACTGACTTTGGGAGGGATGAATGACACGCAGAAGACAAAATATAACGCAGAGAAGAAAGTGTACGCCCTGTTAACTCTGTCTATACCGATGGATATATTCCATCAAGTCTCTGAGAATAAACAGGCTAAGAAACTTTGGATAGCCTTGGAAAAATGCTATGACAGGAATGCTTCATTAAAAGCTCAAAAGGAAAAAGCATTGAAGAAGGAGTTTGACAATTTCTCTTCAATAGGGAAGGAAAGTCTAGATGATGTAATCGATAGGTTATATCATCTCATGAGTGAGCTACATATTCATAGAGTTAAAACATCGATAGAAGTTAAGGTTTCTAGTTTGGCTGATGGGGTACCAGAGAAGTGGGATTCATTTGTATCTAACCTATGACAAAACAATATTTTGGAAAATTTAGATATAAATGATTTCATCCTGACATTAAGAGAGGAGGAACTTAGGATGAAATACAGGTCGCAGAGAGGAACGTATGATCAAAATCCTTCACTTTACAATGCCTCTTTTACAGCAACCAGTTCAGGAGCACCCTTCAGACGGCTTTTGTTTCCAGTTCAACTGCTCCTTCACAAACCATACCTTCTGGGTCTGACACGTATGGGTCATCAAGTACCCATCTTATTTCACCAGAGGCTAATGCTACGAAGTTAAAGACTCAGAACCTCGGGAACATCACTGTGGAGGTGGCAAAAGAACACATGAAATTATTGGCAGCTGTGGTACACTCATATGATGCGTTGGTTGCAGGAAAGATTGGTAACTGCCATCTAGCAGACGAAGACTACAAATAGGTAGACGAGAACGAGCTTGAACGTATAGACATAATGTGGGAATTAGCAAGTGCTGTCCGGAGGGCTAAGAAGTTTGTTAAAAAGACGGGACAGAACATGATAGCTACCAAAGACACTACTTTTGGTTTGACAAGTCCAATGTGACTTGTTTCAACTGTGGAGAGAAGGGGCACTTTAAACGTGAATGTGTAAATCCCAAGAAGACTTGCAATGGGAACCCGTTCTCGACATTCAACCATCAGGGGAGCTACATCGTCTAGCACCGAGACAAAGGCCTTGACTGCTCAAGGTGATGAAGGGCAAGACTAGACCTTCAAATTCGTGCCTCCGGGAGAATCCAACATTGCAAATGTCGAGGTGTTGGATGACGATACTAAAAGTGAAGACGATCTCGCAGTCGAAATAGCCATGTCAAAAACTAAAGAAGCTGCAGAACTGGTCAAACTTGTGATTGAAGAAGATGATAAAATTACATGTTCAGAATCTCTAGCAGCTGAAGAGACAATCTCTGCACTAATGGCAGATTCAACTGAATCTTCTCAGGTATGTTTAAAAGACCAATTGTTTAGTAATCATGCTTGTTTTGAATGTAATAAATTTAAGGAAAGCATTGATTTGAAATTTGCTAGGTTATTAGATCATAACGATAGCTTAGTAAAGGACTTGCAACTGTGCACAGAAGCAAATCACGTTTTAAAACAAAATGAGGATAGTTACAAAGAAAAAATACAACTATTAAATAAACAACTAAGAGAAACTGAAGTTGTGGTTTTTAATCAAGCAAATGACATTAAGTTCTATTTAAACTCCCTTGAAGAAAGTAAAAAGGATAAAGCAGTTTGGAAGTCGAAGTAAATTCTTTAAAACAAAAACTGCATAGTTGGACTAGTTCTTCACATATAGTTAAAAACTTGGTCAAAGAACGAAACAACAAAGAGGGATTAGGTTACAAAGTGGTTCCACCACCACAGGAGATTTTGTTAAATACTAAATGTCGAGCAGTAAACAACATTCCTTATAAGGATCATGTGGTGACCACTCTAGTTAGTGATCCAGATTCCACGTGTCAAAAGATGGAATCTACCACTAAAGAAAAGGAGGACACTTTGAAATCTAAGGGTAAAATGCTTATTGTTAACTTGGACAAACAGTTTAAAAAGGTTAATATACAGTAAGGATCTACCACGTCTTCTTTTGATTAGAAAGTGAGAAAACAAACTAGCCTACCACGTAATAATCCAAACAAACAAAAGGCAAAAGATGTTTCAACCGCTCAAAAGGTAAAGTTTATTAAAGAAGTTAAAACATCCAAACAAGAAGAGTTGAAACCCAACAAGACCAAAGTCACATCGGTCTCACACTCTTCTCCATGAGACGTCTTTCCCAAAATGTAGAAGTTCGCTCATGCTATAATTATGAAAAAAGATGACATATAGCTTCTATTTGTCCTTAGTATCAAACACCAAGAAAGAAAGGTGAGCTTCAAGATTCTAAACAGATTTCTTCTAAAAGGGGTTCTATTACTCCACCTAAAAGAAATAATGAAACTAAGGTTCAAACCATAAACCAGTCGTATGTTTATCACAAATAGGCATTGCACAAAGCTAGCTTGTGGAAAGAAAAACCAAGTCAAATATCTAATACTGAGACCTGTAAGAAGCATGATATGTCCTCGCCCTCCAATGGACAGTGGGTTGACTTTTTGATGTGTGATTCCTCAGGGATACCCAAGCCAGTTAAGGCTTGGGTCCCAAACCTTAACTAGTCATTTCCTTTGAATGTGGAGGGTGTTCGTTATAGTGCTATCAGAAACACGTGGATTGTAGATAGTGGAGCATCCAGGCACATGACTCGAAACCTGCCTCTCCTCTCAAACGTTAAACAAATTAAAGAAGGACATATTTCTTTTGCGGGAAATAAAGGAGGATACATCACGGCACAGGGAGAAGTGGGAAATCAGAAAGTTAAGTTTGACAAGGTGAACTACATTCAACAACTACAAAACAACATACTTTCTATGTCCCAGATTTGTGAAAAAGGTTTCAAGGTGGTCTTTGACAACAAGAAGTGCTACTTTTGAAGAAGGAGTACATTATTCCATAAGACGAGATCTTAATGTCAGCTTCAAGATACAATGATTTATATGTCTTGGATCTAACAAAGGTATCAACAACCGATAAACAAGTCCAATGCTTCTTGTCAAAGGCAACTGAGAAAGATTTCATCTCCTAGCATAGGTGGATAGGACATATAAATCCAAGGAAGTTGAATAATCTCATTCAGAATGATTTGGTCATGGGATTTAATGTCAAAAACTTTCAACTTTTGGATTGTTGTGTTGCGTGTAAGAAGGAAAAACAAACCAAGAAGTCTCCAGTGAGCACCAAGAGTATTGCTAGGGACCTGTACTGTTATGTAGTCATCGATGACTACTCCACATTCTCTTGGGTGATGTTTCTGAAATCCAAATCAGAAACATTTGATTCGTTCAAACAACTGGTGACCACTTTGCAATCTCGATACAAGTTAAAGGTACGTCAGATCCACTCAGACAACGGGATAGAGTTCAAGAATCAGTGGATGGAGGCATTCGGCAAAGAAAAGGGAATTGTACATCAGTTGACATCTGCCTACACTCCACAGATGAACGGGGTTGCTGAAAGGAAGAACAGAAGCTTGATAGAGACTGCCAGGACGATGCTAGGAGACTCGAAACTGCCTTTCCAATTCTGGAACAAGGGAGTGGCCAATTCATGTTACACTTTGAATCAAGTCTTGGTAGTTAAACGACATGGAAAAACATGTTACAAGTTGCTACAAAGACGTAAACCTAATCTGGAGTATCTCGAACCGTTTCGGGCACCATGTACGTTGCTGAAAAAACATTAGTTAGGCAACTTCAGTGAAAAGGTTGAAGAAGGGATTTTTCGAGGATACAACATACCAAACAAGAGGGTTTACAACAACTCAACACGTCAAGTAGAAGTGTGGTGCAATGTCGATGTTCAGAGATAAACCACCCCTCTTACAGGAAAAGGACCAGCCTTCTTTTTTGATTATGATGGATTCTGCAAGTCCTTCAACATTCCTCTCACACCTTTTAATGATGAGATATCTACAAAGATGATGTATGATGTCTTAACACACCTCCCCTAGACTCGATAACATCTAGTTCACAAGGCCAACCTTCAAGCAGCTCAGGGGGAGTACCAGAAGTTAGTGACTCCTCCTCTAATAATGAAGATGTGGAGAATGTTAAGGTGGAACACGAGGAATAGGTTCCTGCTACAACAAGTACACATGCATCCGATGCTAATGCCCTTGATACTTCGAAACCTCAAATTCCAACAGCTATAGATTCGGACTCTAGAACTCACAATCTAGGTTAGGATGTAGCTGTTCCCACCACCCCCGGGTCGCGACTAAATGTTTATCATCCTCTAAACAATGTCATAGGGGATGTGCAATCGAGAATACACACACAAAATCAGCTACACTCAGCTGATTATGCCCTAGTCATTGAAAAAGGATACCTTCACGACGGAGCTTATCGATGTTTTGTGTTTCAATTTGAGCCAAAATACGTAAGTGACGCCTTGAACATTGAGGCTTGGGTGAGTGCCATGTAAGAAGAACTTCTTCAATTCAAGAAGTTAGGTGTGTGGACTCTGGTGGATAAACCTAAAGGTGCTAAAGTCATTGGCACGAAATGGGTCTTAAAATGCAAGAAGGATGACCAAGGGGTCATTATCAGAAACAAGGCTTGACTTGTAGTTCAAGGATTTCAACAAGTCGAGGGTATTGATCACAACGAAGTGTTTGCACGTGTGGCAAGAATGGAAGCCATCCGTATCTTCCTAGCCTATGCATCGTTATGTGCATTCCTTCATGGTGAAATCCGAGAGACAATGTATGTCAGTCATCCGAGGGATTGAGGATCCATATCATCGGGATAGAGTTTACAAGCTAGACAGGGGTTATATGGGCTACATCAAGCCCCAGGGCATGGTACGAGAAACTCTCCACTCATCTTGTGAAACACGGGTTTTGAAGAGGAGTGATTGATTGTACACTGTTTATCATAGAAAAAGATGGTGACTTGTTGCTTGTACAGATCTATGTTGACCACATAATCTTCGCATCCAAAAACGAAGAGGTATGTAAAGAATTTGAAGCAGTAATGAAAGCAGAGTTCGAAATGAGTGCAATGGGAGAAACGAAGTTCTTTCTCGGATTACAGGTGGATGAGACACCTAAGGGAATTTTCCTACATCAAACCAAGTATGTAGGCGATATTCTTAGTCGGTTCGATATGGAGAATGCATCGGCAGCTGGAAATCCTCTTGCTACAAACCACGATGTAGCCCCCGACGAGAGTGGCGATCTGGTTGATGCCACCATGTACCGAGGAATGATCGGATCTCTCATGTATCTCACAGCCTCACGACCTGATATCATGTACGTGACGTTTCTATGCTCCAGATTCAGGCGAAACCAAAAGTCAACCATCTTATTTGGGTTAAAAGGATATTTCGTTATCTCAAGGGTACACCAACACTAGGGTTGTGGTATCATCATGATGATGACTTCGAGCTTACGACGTATAGTCAGTCGGATTATGGCGGTTGCAAAATGAACTACAAGCCAACATCACCAAGATGTCAATTCTATCGAAGGAGATTAGTGACCTGGCAGTGTAAGAAGCAAACCTCGGTTGCTCTGTCAACCTGTGCAGCCAAATATGTTGCTGCTGCAAGTTGCTGTTCAGAAATCATCTGGATTCAACAGCAAATGCGGGATTACGGTTTGAAATTCTCTAATACTCCTATATATGTTGATAACTCTGCTGCGATAGCTATACCTAAAAATCCACTCCAACATCCTAAAACCAAACACACCGTGAATAAATATCATTTTATACGTGATTGCTTTGAAAAAAATTTAATTGATGTGGTTAAAATTAATACGGATTTGCAACGCGCCGACCTCTATACAGAAGCTTTTGATTACCGAGATTTTTATATCTCTTAGAGGTTAATGGCATGAAAAAGAAATGTGATGTAATCTTAGAAGATGAAAACGTGTAGTCCAACACTGTGTTTTCATTTTAATTTTATTTTTAATTTTTTTTATTCTTTTTAATTTCCTGTCTTATAAAATTCAAAAACTGCAAAAAGATTTTTTGTTTTTGAATTTTATGGGGAGATAGGTTAAGAAGTTAGTGTTAATTTAGTTGTTCTAATTTCAATACAAAAACAACACGAGGGAGGAGGACAGGCTATCCGATAGAAATGAGATCGTATCTATGATACCGATTCAAGGACTATGGAAAATGGTAGTACACACGAACAAAGAATTTGGGACGTTAAAAGATTTACATTGAATTAGACGCGAAATTAAGGTATAAGTCTGAGAAGTCAGAGCAATATAACAGGAAAAATGATAGTAAAACTGGCTACTACTAAGGTAACACAAAGAAAGTAGATCTAGAGGTTGTTAGGCCACTACAGATGTGTCGGTAGATTCAACACAATAGATGATTAGACCTCATTGGTTATTTCAATACAAATTTAGTTGTTCAACCAGCTATGGTTCCCATCTTATCACTGGTTAATACAATCAATTATTTCCAATAAGGGGTGACGAGCAAATAAACGCCACAAATGTGTGCGGATGACCACAAATAAGCACGAAAAAAATAAGGGGTGACGAGCAAATAAGCATGAAAAACTGAAAACTAAACTCAATCACGCTAATAGAAAATGTTGTTGGTGCGTTACGTGAAAAAGAAAAAAATATATGTTGTAACCAGAACATAGGTTGTGTGCCACCCTGCTGTGCGGTGGCACTGACCTGAGGATAAGCATAACCAATATATTCAAGAATTCATTGTCATTCGCCGCCTCTCTATTATACGATGGCACTGACCTAAGGCGTGCCTTCTCTTTGAAAGCTCTAAGAATAGTTTCTTCTAGTCAAAATACCCGTAGACCGCTCAAAAATCTCCTTAGGAATGTTGATTACCATATAAGCGTGGGATCCACAAATGCTGGTTGAAATAATTAAACCTAATGTATCACCAATCTGTGTCAAAAGTCTGTGTATGGATTTAAGTGGACAAGTATACTGACAATCATCGTGGCGGCAATTCTTGAAAGTCCAAATCAATGTGTGCATCTTATAGTACTAGTATGATTTTCTAAACTTGCTAATAAATCCCGATGAAAACAAGAATCCAATATCAAAATATTTTGGTAACACGTCCTCAATGATTTGATTACCTGTTTGATTCCATAAAGATCTCCAGCAACGCTCTTTGCACTCATAGGGCAAAGAGATCCATGTGTTGAAGCTCGAGAGGCATATCAGTAGAATGTACTTTCTTTGCCTAGTGAGACTTCTTGGTTTGTTTCCCTTTCTTACATGCTCCACAAAAATCCAGAAGTTGCATATTCTTGACAGTTACTCCATTCACTAAATCATTCTGAAGCAAATGATTCATCTTCCTTGGATTAATGTGTCCCATTCTCCTATGCCATGAGACTGAGTCTCTCTCAGTTGCCTTTGACAAGAAGTATTGAACAGTGTGATCAGTTGTGGAGGCTTTTGATAGATCCAAGACATGCCACTCGTTATATCTTGAAGCTGACATAAGAACCTTATCCTCCTCAATCACATAGTCCTTCAACGCGTAGCACTTTTTGTTGTCAAATACAACTTTGAATCCTTTATCACAAATCTGGGAGACTGAAACTTTATTTTCTCGTTTCCCACTTCACCTTGTGCGGTGATGTAACCTCTTTTATTCCTAGCAAATGAAACATGTCTCCCTTTAATTTATTTGACGTTGAAAATGAGAGATGAGTTCTATGTCATGTGCCTAGACGCCCCACTATCTATAATCCAGGTGTTAGTGATAGCGCTGTAGCGGACACCCTACATATTCAAAGAAACTTATTAGTTCAGATTTTGGACCCAACCCTTAACTGGCTTGGGTGACCTGGAGAAATCACACATCATAAACTTAACACATTGTCCTTTAGAGGATGAGGGCATATCTTTCTTCTAATTCTCCTCACTATCAGACACTTTACTTGATTTTTCTTTCAATAAGCCAGTTTTGTGTAAGGCCTATTTGTGTTAAACAGAGGACTAACTTATGGTTGGAACTTTAGGTTCACTAATTCTTAGGTGGAGTATTAGATCTCATTTTGGAAAAACTTGGTTTTGCATCATAAAGTTTAATTTTTTTAGGGGTGTCTCATAATAAGGATAGTTAGAAAAGATATGTCCTTGTTTTCCACAACTGTAGCAAGATCTCGCTTCTACAGATTGAAGAAAACTTTTATGTGATGTTGAGTTTGGTGAAGGTGTAAGGTGTGTTTGGTTGGGTTTCGTCACTTCGCTTTTAGATGTTTCAGCCTTATTAACAAAATTAATTGTTTTAATGTTTTGAACATCTTCACCTTTCATTTTATTTGGATTTTGATAATTAACATGTTTTTGGTTAATTGGTTTAGTCATTATGGGTTCTGAAATAGAAGTTTGTGAACATGACCTTACATTAACCCTTTTAGTTTCATTATCCAAATTCTCTACTCGTACTTTTCCTTTTGATTTCAAAGTAGACTCCTTCTGTTTAGTGATAGAGTTCACAGGTTTACTTTTAGAATCGGGATCACTAACTAGAGTTGTGGACACCACATGATGCTTAACTGGGTTGTTATTGATAGGCCTACATTTTGTATTCAAAAGGATCTCATGTGGTGGCGGTACAACCTTGTAACCCAAACCTTCCCCATTATTTTGTTCTTTCACTAAGTTTTGAACTATGTAAGAAGAACTACTCCACCTTTGCAGTTTTCGTTTTTAAGAATTAACCTTGACTTTCAAAACTGCTTTTTCCTTTTTGGTTTCTTCTAAAGAATTTAAATAAAACTTTATATCATTTGATTGATTTAAGGCAACAACATCGGTTTCCCTTAGTGTTTCTCCAAAAGTTCTAAATTTTCTTTAAACCTACACTCATTTTGTCTTAATATACAATTTGCTTCAGTGTAGAGTTGTAATCATTTACTAAGTTATTATTATGTTCTAATAACCTAGCAAATTTCAGATCAATGCTTTTCCTAAATTTTTCACATTCAGAATAAGAATGTTTTTCAAATAATTGATCTGTAGAACTTACCTGTGAGGAGTCTGTTGAATCAGCCATCAAAGCAAAGTTAGACCCTTCGGTGGTTGGACATTCTGAACTTGTTGCTCTGAGCTCTTCCTCAACCAAGTGATTTACCACTTTCATAACTTTTTTGGTATTTGACATCCCTTGCTCAGCTGTAATCTCACCTTCACTAGCAGATCCATCATCCAATACTTTGACAAAGGCAATATTTGATTCTCCAGGAGAAACAAATCAGAAGAACCAATCTTGACCTTCATCACCTTGAGTAGTCAGAGCCTTTGTCTCTTTACATGAAGAAGCAGTTCTAACCATGTCTTTGTCTTGACGGTTGAAAGTACGAAATGGGTAACCATTCTAGTTTTCTTGGGCTTTACACATTCATGTTTAAAATGACCCTTTTCACCATAGTTGAAGCAGGTGACTTTGGTTTTGTGAAAACCAAAAGTCGTATCTTTAGTGGCTACTAGATTCTGACCTATCTTCTTGACAAACTTCTTTGCTCTTATGACTGCACTCGCCAAGGCCCAAATGATGTCCATTCTCTCTAGCTCATTCTCATCAACTTGCTGATAATCTTCATCTACAAGATGACAATTTCCAATCTTCTGAAAAACTAAACATCATAGGATTGAACAACAATTGCTAGAAGATCAATGTGTTCCTTTACAACTTCCACTGTGATATTAATGTGATTCTCGATCTTCAACTTTGTAGTGTTAGCCTCAAGAACTATGTATTGGGTCCTTAATGACTCTGATGTTTCTGGTCCTGAAGCATTGGTTTGGGAAGTAGCAGATGAACTAGACACGAATGTGGTTTATAACGGTGCTCCTGAAACAGCTTGGTTGGTAACTGAGTTGTAAAGTGAAGGATTCTGAACATAAATCCTTTCTTCAACTTGTATTTCATTCTTAGTTCTTCCTCTCTTAACTTCAATATCAAGTCATTATGTCTAACGTACCTAGAATGTCATTCTGTCATAGATTAGACACAAATGAATCCCATTTCTCAGGCAAGCCATCAGCAAAGCTTGAAGAGAAGTTATCAAACTCCTTCTTGATAGCCTTAGCCTTCAGTGCCTTCAATGTCGTGTTTCCATCGTACATCTTCTCCAATGCTTCCCATAACTTTTTAGGATGCTTGTTCTCAGAGAACTGATGAAAGTTGTCTTTCGGTATTGACTGAGTCAACAGGGCATATACTTTTTTTTCAGCATTGAAGAGAATATTTTGAGCTTCACTCATTCCTCCCAAAGTCAACTTGACTCCATTTTCACTGACTAGTATTGTGTAACCAGCCTCAATGGATGTCCAAAGATTGGGATAAACTCCATTTAAGTAAATCTCAAACCGTTGTTTCCACTAAGGGTATTCATCTAACGTTAACAACTTTGGCGGCTTATTTTGATTACCAATCTCATTCTACAGAAGTAGTAGGTTCTGGATGCGTGAGTCCTTCTGGCAGTAAACACAACAAATTGATCTTTCATTTCTATAAACTGGTACATGGAGAACATGACAAGTTCAATCGTGTAAATGGACTTTGAGTATGGACCACTTGTGTGAATGAACTATACGTATGGATCACTCGTGCAAATGAAGAGTACGAATGAATTCAATCATGCGATTGGATTTAGTCGTGCGTATGAATAGGACGATTGGAATCAACCAACTAGAGTTGTTCAATGGTGCGAATGAGCCATGCAACTAAGTTCAGTCGTTCGAATGGAGTACACGAATGATTTCAATCGTACGAATAAGCTAATAGTGTGACTTAAGCCCGTTGTTTTTGCAAAATCAAAGATTTTGACATTTTGACACAAAATACGATTTCTAGAAACCCTAATCTGTCGTATAGTGAAAAATTGAAACTTTAACGCCTGAAAACGTCGAAAACACCTGTTGAAGAAAAGTGGTGACTCTTTTGATTATAATGTATGTTTTTGACTCCAAACCAAATTCAACAAACGAAAAATAAAGAACCAAAGCTCTGATACCACTTGTTAGGAGGACCGTGTATTCTGCGTTTAAACCGGATCAAATAGTGCGGAATCCTATTTGATTGGCGATCCAATTAGTGAGAATGATACCACGATCGATATACGATTTAACTAAATGTTAAGAATGAGCAGGAATCGACCTGGAACGAACTATGAACTTGGACAAGATGTTTGGGATGCTCTAGACGGCTAGGGTTTATAAGTATACGAAATGTTATGTTTTTCCATGAAATAGGTCATATTTATAGGTTAGTGGTTTCCATTCGTACGACTGAACCACTAGCATGGTTCAGTTGTACGATTGAATCATGTGATTGATCCTACGCACGACTGAAGGTTCAGTCGTGCGACTGAGTCAATCTTATGTCTCAATCATATGATTGATCCAGTCTCCTGGTTCAGTCTTGCGACTCGTCCATAAGCATGATATATTCATGCGTATGGGCCATTAGCATGAATACTTATCCGACTTGGTTGAACACATTACTCAATCATTATTGACTCAGAATTTTGTATAACAACCTCAAACCTATATAAGATGTCATACATATGAATTAAAGATAAATAAACATCAAATCATATATCATATTTCATTACTTCATCAAATTACACATATGTAACACATGAAAGGGTTTTACATTGAAGCACATAAACTAGGGACACATGTATCTACAATGGCCATCGGAAGGAACAAGAAGAAGAAGAAATCCAAGGCATCTACCTCTACTCCTCGGGAAGAGTTAGAACATTCTGAGGGTGATCAAGAAGAGGCTGATCAACCAACTCCACTTAATGCAAAGCCCCTTGATGCTAAGAGGCCTATCTTGTCTTGGGCCTTTGCTACTAACACAAACTGATGGTACGTCACTAGACATCAAGGGGGTCAAGATGTGTACTTTTGGCAAAAACTTCTTGACTTTCATCTTCACGATTTCTATGGCATGAGAAGATACTTTGATTGTTTGAGGAATCCTGACCAAGTGATAATGAAGGGATTGGTCTTGATTCTCATGAGGACTACCTACACATGAACACCAAGATTCAAAGTTATCCCTTAGTATTGTCAGCATCAGCCTAGGGGAGTTTGTAAGAGTTATACTTAGAGGCTGATGGAACCAAATAATTCTAAACATGCACATATGACGTAAAAGGAAAGTTATTTTAAAAGATTTTGTACCACTTAATTAAATTCACCAAGTATGTATGGCCCCATTCCCAAAACACTCACAGTTGGTCACTCATCGCACATAAAATATAAAACATACATTTATATTTAAAAAAGTTTGCAGCGCAAAAAATTAACAAACCATTTCATATATCAATAATCTTTTGCAAAATAATACAAAATTGTTAATCGTTACAAAATGTCATTTGTTTTCATTACTTAACACAAAATGGATGTCATCTAAAATTTGCCGAGTAGTTGCACCCATACGATCCTCAACAACCAGTACCTGCCAACTGGAAAATACATAAAATTCAGTGTTGCTGAATGAGTTCTTGTTTTATAAAACATATTATACTTTACTTTCGTTAAAACTTTTCCTTTACTTCCATTAATGATCATACATCATACGTACACATAGATTACCTTATTATTATCTTTCATCATCATACGCCATCGTACCTTATTCGTTATCATTAATTCATTCACTTTCATACACTATCATATCATAAATTCAATACATTCATCATTATCTTTCACTTTTCATGTGGACCAGTGCCATGTGCTATACCCCAAGCATTTTGCACCAAGGTGGTTACGTTTGCTTGCATGATTTTTCATTCATTCGTTCATAGTTTCATTTGTTTTCATTATGTTCCCCTTTTCATGATCATTAATTTCCACTTTAATTACATAACAATTTATATTATTAGCATGAACATACCACGTAAAGCCACAAAATAATACATAATAAGGAACATAAAGAACATGTCATAATAATGCTTAAAATCACCACATGTCATCATACAACAACATAAAACATTATATATCATCCACGGGAACATCACTAATCATAGCCTAAAAACCCCTATTTCCTAAAATTTTTGAATAAATTCTAAGTGTTTAGGTGCATGTGCACTATGCAGGCACATGGCCACTATGCAGGAGCAAGACCTATCACGTGCAGGAATACTTAGCCATATGGGGAAAATCTAGGCGCATGAGCACTATACGGGCGCATGAGCCCTTAGGCGCATGGGAATACTTAGGTGTCTAGGGAAAATCCTAGGTGCATGGGCACTATGCTGGCGCATGGACCTGACTTAGACACATGGCACTTGGGCGTTCGGGGAGTTGGGTGCATTGGAAAATACTTGGGCATTTCGACACATTTCTAGGCACATGGGTACTATTTCAGTGCATTTCCACTAACTTTGTAACTAACATCATTTTCAATCCCAAATACAATTCTAACATGTTCTTAGCCTAGTTTCTAGCATACTAAGCAACATGAAAACGCATATAACATAAATATATACCAAATCATACCCAAACATACAGCCACCTAGAAAGCACATAAACATACATACGGGTACACACACCCAACACAATAAAAATGTTACAATATGTATTTCCAGCCAAAAAATGGGGATCTAGAACTCACCTTTTGCAACTTTCATGTATGACTTATAAAAACCTGAATGATTAATGAGTTCAAACACCTATAAACCCAAAAATACACACCCGAACACATAAAACACATACCCGAGACTAAAAATCAATCAAGAGCACCTCAAAACACTGAAAATAACCTTCAAAACTGGGTGTGGCGATATGCTAGTCATCCACCCTCGCATTCTTGTTGTTTGGGGTGACCCCTCCACGTCCAAACCACTTCCCGTTCCAATTCCCGTCACCACCACCTTTCTTGCTTGTCATACAGCCTTCCTGCCAGATCAACCACCAACCTCAACATGCTCAGCCGAGTGACGATCATCTTGTTGAACTTGGTGGTGTACTGGTGGTGTACTGCTGGTGTGTCATTGTTCTTGCTTTGAGCTATAGAAACACCCTCTCAACCTTGTCCAATTACATGTGAGGATAGAACTCCTCAATCACCATCCACTTCAGTTCACCCCACTTCATCCTCCCAATCCCTCTACTAGCCTTGGCTGGACAATGTTGTCCTACCAACACAAGGCATAATCCATGAATGAGTGGGAAACAAATTTCACCTTCTAGTCCTCCCTACAATTGCTGATATCTAACACAACCTCTATCTCTCTCACCCATCAGCGAGCAGTAGCAGCACTACCATTGCCATCAAAAGTCAGGACCTTACAGCTCTTAAAGGCTTCATAATTGCAACCCTATTTTGTTTCTGGCATAGCTTCTTCTTCCTCTTCCTTATCACTAGAAACAACTATCTCAGTCTCTGGTTGCTCTCTTTCCCCCGTGGGCTTACTCCTTTCTTTCCTCTCACCTTCTATTAGGTAGAGTACCAACTTCCATTGTCATATGAATACATATAATTTGTGTCCCTCATACTACTTGAGAAAGAATTGCTAAAAGAACAAAAACCTACTAATAGGAAGACGAGGGAAGAGGCTACTAAGTCAAGAGCCACCATCCAAGCCAATGAGAAGAAGTCTGTTTACAGCCTAAAGATGGTAAGGTTCTTCAAGCTATACGAGTTCTCAGGAATAATACTTAGTCAAATGTCTCTATCCACTATGGATGAGCACATTAAAGTTATCAAGAAGAATATTAAGAAGGGTGAGCTGGTTAACTTGCATTCTCCACCAAGTCAAGTTGCACCTAAAGAGGAGGTCAAAGTTAAACCATAAGAAACAACTCAACTTGTACCAAGTACTGCATCTTAGCAAGCATCATTTTCTCACCCATAATAGGGTCCTCCTCCTTCTCCTTTTAAACTTGTAAAGGAAAAAGACCCAACTTAGAAGGCCAAAGAAGGAACATCTATTACCAAGCCCAACCTTCTTAGATAAAGTATTGAAAGAGGAAGAGGATGGCCATTAGAAAGGACAAGAAGAAGAAGAAGTCCAAGGCATCTACGTCTACTCCTCGAGAGGAATCAGAACATTTTGAGGGTGATAAAGAAGAGGACGATCAACCAACTCAACTTAATGCAAAGTCCCTTGCTGCTGAGAGGCCCATCTTGTCTTGGGCCTTTCCTACTAACACAAATTGATGGTATGTCACTAGAGATCAAAGGGGGTCAAGATGTGTACTTCTAGCAAAACATGCTTGACTTTCCTCTACATGATTTCTATGATATGAGAAGATACTTTGATAGTTTAAGTAATCCTGACCAACTGATAATGAAAGGATTGGTCTTGATTCTCTGAGGACTATGTACAGATGAAAATCAAGATATAAAGTTATCTTTTAGTATTGGTAGCATTAGCCTTGAGGAGTTTGTAAGAGTTATACCTAGAAGCTGAGGCAATCAAAAAGTTCTCAACATGCACACATGAAGTACAAGGAAAGTTATTTCAAAAGATTTGGTTGAACTTAATGAAATTCACAGTATGTAAGGCTCCGTTCTCGGAGCACTCATAATTGGTCAATCATCGCACATAAAATATAAAACATACATTTACATTTTCATTTCTTAGGATCGTTTTCGTATGGAGTACTAATGGAATTTGGGTGAGACTAGATCAAATAGTGCGGAATCCTATTTGACTGGCGATCCAATCAGTGAGAACGACAACCTGATCTATCTAACAATGAAACAAACATTAAGAATTAAGTAGAAATCGATCGGGAATGAACTATGAAGTTGGATAGGCTGCTAAGGTGCTCTAGATGGCTAGGTTTGTGAATATTCGTAGCCTCCCATTTTTCCACGAATTATGTAGTATTGATAGGTTTTCAGTTTCATTCGTACAATTGAACCATTAGCATGGTTTATAAATGCAACTGAATCATGCGGTTGATTCATACACACAACTAAAGGTTTAGTCATGCGACTGAATCAACCTTATGTCTCAGTCATATGACTGATCCAGTCTCCTGGTTTAGTGGTGTGACTGGTCCATAAGTATGATTCATTTGTGCATATGGTCCATAAGTATGGTCCATAGCATGAATAACCACCTGACTAAGTTGAAAACAATTCTCAATCATTATTAACTTAGAACTATGTACAACAACCTCAAACCCATATATGATGTTCATACATATGAATTATATTAAATACAATAATAAAATGAAATACTCAAAGACAAATAAATGTCAAGATGCATATCATATTTCATTAAGTAGTTACATTACATATGTGTAAGAAATAAAAGACTTTTACATTTAAGAACATAAACTAGGAACATGATGTATCAACAAAAACCCCCTTGGACCTAGTTTATCCTATTATCTAACATTCTTCACGTGCTCTTGGAATTTCTTGTACTTCTCTTATTTAGTGACTCCCACGTGGACCTCAAACGCGAAGCTGAGTCGTATAAGATGTTGGAATTGTAGAGCTTATACAATATCTTGCGTGTCATAGAACAATGGCCATTTTTATAGAGTGTAAACATCTTTAGCAAACAAGTTCGTAAGCCACATTGGGTCAAATATCCTAATAGTCTCGATCTTCCCTTCTTTGTTTAGAACTATGACTGCTTCCCCCGTCCTCCAGTCATAATACCACCATTTGAAGTATGGAGTGAAGTCCTAATGCATCTCCTGTAAAGGAATCTTAGATATTGTCCGTGGGGGACTCCACTTCAACACCACCTGAGGCCTTATAGATATAGGATCATCTTCAGTCTTATGAATGAACCTCTTAGGTTGTTGACGTTTGAAGTTTTCATATCTGGTGTGGTATTCTTTATTGCAGCAGAATTATCAATAAAGATAGGGGTGTTAGAAAATTTCAAACCGTGGTCTTGCCTTTGCTGTTGAATCCAAATAATTTCTGAATAACAACTTGCAGCAGCAACATATTCAGCTTCACATGTTGACAGAGCAACGTATGTCTGCTTCTTACACTGCCAGGTGACTAAGGGTATTCCAAAGAATTGACATCCCGTTAATGTTGACTTGTAATTCATCTTGCAACCACCATAGTACGAGTCACCATACGTTGTAAGCTCAAAGTCATCCTCATGAGGATATCACAACCCGAGTGTTGGAGTACCCTTCAGATACCGAAAGATCCTTTTTACCCTAATTAGATGATTTACTTTTGGTTTAGCCTCATATTTGGAACAGAGTCACGTGGCGTACATAATATCAGGACGAGAGGCTGTGAGGTACATCAGAGATCCGATTATTCCTAGGTACATAGTGGCATATACCAAATCACCCTTTTTCGTCGGGTACCACATCGTGGTTCGTGGCAAGTGGAGTCCCAGCAACCGTTGCATTCTCCATGTCAAACTGACAAATAATATCTCCTACATATTTGAACTAATGCAGGAAGATTCCCTTTGGTGTCTGATCCACCTATAACCCAAGAAAGAACTTCATCTCTCCCATGGCACTCATCTCAAACTCAGCTTTCATCAACGATTCGAATTCTTTACACAATGCTTCATTTTTGGAACCGAAGATTATGTCATCCACATATATTTGTACAATTAGTAAATCACCATCTTTCTCTTTTATGAACAACGTGAAATCAATAACCCCTTTGCAAAAACCATGTTTCAGCAGATGAGCAGAGACTTTCTTATACGAGGCTCGAGGGGCTTGATGAAGCCCGTAAAGGGCCTTGTCCAGTTTATAAACTCTATCCCGATGATAACGATCCTTAAATCCTTCAGGTTGACTAACGTACACCGTTTCACGGATTTCACCATGAAGGAAACCACTTTTCACATCCAATTGAAAAACTTTGATCTTCATGTAGGATGCATAGGCTAAAAAGATACGAATTGCTTCTATCCTTGCCACAGGTGCAAACACTTCATTGCAGTCAACGCCTTCGACTTGTCTTAAACATTGTATGAAAAGTCGTGCCTTGTTTCTGATATATCCCCTTGGTCATCTTCCTTACACCTAAGAAACCATTTAGTGCCAATCACCTTTGCACCTTTTGGTCTCTCCACAAGAGTCCATACTCCAAACTTCTTGAACTAAAGGAGTTCTTCTTGCATAGCACTAACCCATGCCCCATCGTTTAAAGCTTCACTTACATATTTTGGCTAAATTTGAGACATAAAACAACGATATGAACCATCGTGTAGATATACTTTTTCCATGACTACATCATAATCAGCTTAGTATAGCTGATTTTGTGTCTGAACTCCTGATAGAATATCCCAGATGATGTTGTGCTGGGGAACAGCAACCTCATTTTCCAGATTTTGAATCACATGTTCAGTTTCTGTGGCTGTTGGAGTATGGGGTTCAGAAGTTCCAGTGGCATCAAGATCAGATGCTTGTGTACTTTCGATAGTGGGAACCTATTCCTCCTTGTCCACATTTGCAGTCTAAACTACTTCATCATGAGAGGAAGACTCACTTACCTCAAGCTATTCCTCTGAAGGGCTACAAGTATCATCTAATGGAACCAATGATGTCGAGTCTAGCGTAGGAGTATTCAGAACATCATACATCATTCCAGCAGATAGCTCATCATCAGGATGACAAGGAGGTAGATTGAAGGACTTGAAAAATCCATCATAGTCAAAGAAGAAGGAAGGTCATTTTAGTTGTTATAAACTCTCTTGTCTGCTATAATATATCCGAGAATGATACCTTCTTCTACCTTCTCACAAAACCTCCCACTCTGAATTTTCTTTAATAGCATGCATGATGCTCCAAATGGTTCTAGATACTCCAAGCTGGGTTTATGTCAGTAGAGCAATTCATAACACATTTTTCCATGACATTTGACCACTAAGACTTGATTAAGAGTGTTGCATGCATTAGCCACTGCCTCGTTCCAGAATTGAATAGGCAGTTTAGAGTCGGCTAATATTGTCCTTTCTATTTCTATCATGCTTCGATTCTTTCTTTCAGCAACCATATTCATTTGTGGAGTGTACGTAGAAGTAAATGATGAACAATTCCTTTCTCTCCATAGAATGCCTCCATCCACTGATTCTTGAACTCTGTTCTATTTTCTAATTGAATCTTTCTTACTTTCAGCTTGTAGAGTGATTCCAATGTCCTTCCTAGATGCTTGAATGATTCAAATGTCTCTGACGTTGCTTTTAGAAACATCACCCAAGAGAATCTTGAGTAATCATCAGTTACTACAAAGCGGTACCAATCTCCAACAATGCTCTTTATGCGGACTGGGCCAAACAAATCCATGTGTAGAAGGTCAAGAGGAATGTTGATAGAGTTATGGACTCGTTGAGAATGATTCTAGGAAAGACCTTATGATGATAGTTGTGATGGCAAACAAGTGTTGTCAACTTAGTGGCTGTGGTTATGCACTCATGTTTGTATATAGCTTCAAAAACCCTCTAAAACAAGCTGCTAGAACCATGGGTTTTTAGAGAGAGAGGAGAGAGCTTTTTTTTATCCATTGCATCTAATGACAATGCATGAGAAAAAGGAAGACCCCAAGACAAGTTAATGTGTGTTCTTTTCAAAACAAAAGGGGTCCAATGAGAATAAAGTAGAAATCTTGGAGCTGGAAATTCTTGACTGTACTCCAGTCCCCAAATAATTCTTAACCAGTTGATTCATCTTCCCAGGATTAATTTTTCCCATTCTCCTATGCCAGGAGACTGAATCTCTCTATGTTGCCTTTCACAACTAGCATCGGGCAGTAGACTCAGTTGTGAACGCTTTTGATAGATCCAAGACATACAGATCGTTATATCTTGAAGCTGACAATAGAATTTTATCCTCCTAGATAACATACTCCTTCAACATATAGCACTTCTTGTTGTCAAACACAACCTTGAATCCCTTATCACATATTTGGGAGACAGAAAGCAAGTTGTTTTGCAGTTGTTGAACAAAGTTGACCTTGTCAAACTTCACTTTCTCGTTTCCCACTTCGCCTTGAGATGTGATGTAACCTCCATTATTCCCAGCGAATGATACGTCTCCTCCTTTAATTTGCTTGTTGTTGAAAAAGAGAGATGAATTCCCAGTCATGTACCTAGAACCCCACTATCAATAATCCAGGTATTAGTGGTAGCGCTATATTGAACACCTTGCGCATACAAAGGGATTGATTCGTTCAGATTTGGGACCCAAGCCTTAACTGGCTTGGGTGTCCCAGAGGTATCACACATCATGAGCTCAACCCACTGTCCTTCAGAGGATGAGGGCATATCTTTCTTCTTCTTGTTCTCACTAACAAACACATTACTTGTTTTTTTCTTCCATAAACCAGATTTATGTAAGGCCTGTTTATGGTAAACCGACTGGCTTATGGTTTCAACTTTAGGTTCACTAATAATCTTAGGTTTAACCTTAGAAAATGTTGGTTTTTCATCAAAAAGTTCAACTTTCTTTTTAGTTGTGTAATAATAAGGACAACTTGTAGAGATAGGTCCTCATTTTCCATAGCTGTAGCAGGATCTCCCTTCGACAGTTTGAGGAAAGTTTTGATGTTGGGTTAAGTTTGGTTGGGGATTGAGATATGTCTGGTTGGGTTGTTTCTCTTACTTTTTAGATGATTTGACATTTTGAACATCTTTCACTTTCATTTTATTATGATTTTGATGATTAACACGTTTAAGGTTCATTGGATTAAACCTTTTAGGTTCTGGAAAAGACATTTGTGAACTTAACCCTAATTTAACCGTTTTCAATTTTATCACCCAAATCCTCAACATGTAACTTATCTTTTGATCCCAAAGTAGAATCCTTCTGTTTAGTGACAGATTTCACAGCTTTACCCGTAGAATCCGGATCACTAACAAGAGGACTAGACATCACATGATCCTTTACTGGGTTATTATTGATTGGTATGCATTTAGTGTTCAAAAGGATTTCATGTCTTGGTGGTACTACCTTATAACCCGGACCTTCCCCGACATTCCATTCTTTCACTAGGTGCTGAACAATGTGAGAAGAATTTGCCAAACTGTGTCGTTTTTGTTTGAATGATTCAACTTCGACTTGCAAAAATACTTTTTCCTTTTTAGTTTCCTCCAAAGAACTTAAATAGATTTTGATGTCATTTGATTTATTTAAGGCAACAACCTCGGTTTCCTTAGTTGTTTCCCTAACAGTTCTATCTCATTTTTGAAGCTGCACTCATTTTGTTTTAAAACACAATTTGCTTCGGTCAGAGTTGTAAATCATTTACTATATTATCATTATGTTCTAATTACCTATCAAAATTTAAATCAATGCTTTCCCTAAATTTATCACATTCAGTGCCTGCATGTTTTTCAAATAATTCGTCTTTAGAACATACATATGTAGAACCAGACGAATCAGCCATCAAAGCAGTGTCAGAATCTTCGGTGACTAGAAATTCTAAGTTTGTAGCACTAAGCTCTTCTTCAACCAAATGATCAACTACATCCGTAGCTTCTTTGATATCTGAAAGTGTATGCTCAGCTATGATGTCTCCTTCACTTGTAGATCCATTATCTAATGTATCAACTAAAGTAATGTTTGATTCACCCTTAGAAACAAATCAGAAGGACCAGTCTTGTCCTTCATCACCTTGAGCAACCAAAGCCTTAGACTCTTTAGTTGAAGTTGAAGCTCTAATCTTATCATTGTCTTGTCGGTTGAATGTAAGAAAAATATTTCCATTTCAAGTCTTGTTTAGCATTACACACTCATGTTTGAAGTTCCCGTTTTCACCACAATTGAAACACGTGACATTGGTTTTGTCAAATCCAAATGCCGTATCTTTAGTGGCAACCAAATTTTGCCCCATCTTTTTAACAAACTTCTTGGCTCTTCTAACAGCACTAGCCAATGCCAACATAATATCCATGCATTCTAGCTCAGTTTCATCAACTTGCTTGTAGTCCTCATCAGCAAGATGATAGTTTCCAATCTAACTAGCAACTAATCCATCATAAGATTGTACAATAGCTGTTAGAAGGTCCATGTGCACTTTTGGAACTTCCATGGTGGCATTTCTGAGATTCTCGATCTTCAACTTGGTAGTATTTTTCTCGGGAACTATGTATTGGGTTCCATATGACTCTGAAGTTACGGTTCATGATGCATTGCTTTGGGAAGGAGCAGAAGAGCTAGACACAATGTTGTTTGTAGCGGTGTGCCTGAAGCAGCCAGAGTAAGAACTGAATTGTATAGTGCAGGATTCTTAACATAGGATCCTTACTTTGACTTGTATTTCATACGTAGTTCTTCCTCCCTTAATTTCAAAATGAAATAATTTATGTCTAAAGTTGCAAGAGTGTTGTTTTGTCTCAGATTAGATACAAATGGATCCCATTTGTCTGGCAGACCATCAACAAAACTGGAGATTTTATCTTCCATGGATATGGTCACGCCATGAGTGTGCAACTCAATCATCAGATGATAGAATCGATCAATGATATCATCCAAGCTCTCATTCCCAATCTGAGAGATATTTTCAAATTCCTTCTTAAGAGCTTTTGCCTTCAGTGCTTTCAAAGTTGTATTTCCTTCGTATCTCTTTGTCAAGGTCTCCCATAATTTCTTTGACTGCTTTGTAGGATTGGTGTTTGTCACTTAAACACAAAGGTTTTCTCTCAAACTCACCTAGAATCACACTCGAGTGAGAATCAATAAGAGTTGATCACAATATGAGAAGTAACTAAGAACACAGAAAGATAATTTCAAGATACTTTTATATATTGATTCTCAACTCAAGTTACAAAGACTCTTACAAGCAGATGATAATCTTTTTTCTATGACTTACAAGGAGAACCTATATATAATACTATCTACAGCCGAATATACTTTGATACCAGTTGGGATCCTTTAGCTAAAGCCTATACTACAAGACTATAGTTAAGGTATCTCAAATAAAGTCTTATCAGAGATTTGGTAGTCAGGACACGTCCCTAACTTACCTTTTGTCACCAACTAAAGATGGCAACTGTACTATCATGAAAAGGTAAACAGTGGAATAAAGTATGGTCAACAAAATGGTTCTTTAGGAAGAAGCCATGATGTATCAGAAGTCTGCAGCAGAGTATCAGAGACCATACTTGTGTCCACTGGTTATAGTAGTGTCTTCTGAAGGTTAAATGGCTTCGGAAGAGTAAGTACTTCCGAAGCCACTTTATACTTCGGAAGAGGCTGCTTCTTCCAAGACATGGAGACTTCTTCTATTCATCATACTTCGGAAGTGGTCTTTACTTTATTCTTCTATGTCTTGAACTTCGGAATTATGTATTTGTCTTCGGAAGTAGAGTTCTGTCTTCGGAAGCTGGACTTTTCCTTTGTCTTTGGAAGAACTCTACAACCTTCGGAAGAGTTCCATGACAAGCTTCGGAAGCCTTTGCATGCAGCATCAAAATAACTTAAGTGATCTAGTTTTGGTTGAATTAGCTTTCTTATTGATCCAACAAACTCCCCCTAGGCTGATGCTACCAAAAATTCACTTATCTCGACTTCTCAAAACTTTCAGCACCAAGGAGAGCAAATATTTGTCCGTCTCCTTGCTCTTCCCTGATATGGTGCTGAGAAGCTTGTACAGATCCTTGGTAGACAGGAAATGCAGTCTATCACCTTAGATAACATGTAACCTTTGTTGTTGCCCTCTGAAAAGAGTTAGTTGATGGGAACTGTAATCATATTCCCATCAAACTATAGGTTCCAATTTAGGATCTTCCACCATCTATAGAAAGGAAGCACCTTTGGTGGGAGATCTTTCCTTGTGTTCCTGTCTTCTCAACTTCAACTCTTCTTCAATCTTTTCTTCTCCAGTTAGCTCAGCTAAATGAGGACTGCTGAGATGATTTCTGACGAGTGCAGCAGTTTCAGAGTTAGAGGGGTTGGAGAATGGCTTCTCTGCTAACTCAACAATGTCAAATCTACTAGAGTGTAATAGAGAGGTTGCATTGAGTCTGTTGACTTCACTATTCTCTCCTTCCATAACAAAGTTTTGAGAAGGTTCATCGAACCTCCACTAGGTTATCTTCCTTCTAGGCACAAGAGGCTGACTAGGAATCTTGTCCTCTTTTCTTGTATCCAGCAAAGTAACCAGTTTCCTTAGCTTCTTTTCTTCCTCATTTAAAGAGTCTGAATTGATGCCCAAAAGTCTTGCAGCCTGGTCCAAAGTTCCTCTAGGCAAACCAAGGAATCTGTCTCTTGTGAGGGAACTTGAAGACCTGTCTATATAGGTAATGTTAACGGAGTCTTCTACACAGGAGACTTCACTCAAGGTGGTGCAATTAGTGAGCTTCATCTTGATTGCCTTAAACTCCTCAAAGGAGAGATGTTGAGAAGGCTGAAGAGATGGTTTGGAGGGTGATTGGGTAGGTGGGAAGTTTAGGTGGTTGAGGTGAGGGAGTAGTAGTGGGTAGTGATGTGGGTTCAAGGGTGAAGGGTTCAGGTTTAATGGTGAATGGTGAGGGTGATGGTTCAAGTTGTGGTTGGGTAGAAGGAGTGAAGGTCATCCCTTTTACTCTTCTATACATCTCTTTCCTTTTCCCCATCCAGATGTCAGCTTAATTTCACTGACAATCCGTTGGTGTGTCCTTTCAGACAACGATGCCAGTACCAGAGAAGCCATGAGCCCGAAGATAGTCATTCATCCTGGATTTCTTAGTAAGCTTCTTGGAGGCAGTGACCCTAGCCTCTTCTTCTTTCTTCTTCTTCTCTCTGGCCTTTTCTTTTGCAGCCTTCTTCCTTTCTTTCTCCATTTCATCCTGATCTTTGTTGTAGAGCTAGAGGATTGTATCATCATTGTGTGGAGAGAGTTCTGAAGATCAAAGCCTCTGGAGAGTAGGAGGTTTATCCTGTCTCTCCTCAGCTGCAATCATCCTCCTTCAGTTTTTTTCCTTTTCCTTTAAGGCCAACCTGGCTTCTTCTTCAAGTCTCAGCCTAGTTGCCTTCTCCAGATCCACCAACTCCTCTATTGGTAGCAGGAGTGTTTCTTCCTTGGCAGCTCCCATTTTAATTAGCTGGTCAATGATCTGCTCTCTTTTTTTATTAATGACAACGTCCTGATTGGAAGCAGCTCCTTATGTGCTGGCAGCTTGGAACTTCTCAGTCTGAAGTCTTCCTTTCTTCTTAAGTTTTTCAATCTTCTCCTCTTCCTGAATCTCTTCCGCAGTCATCTTCCTTTTTCCTTTATCCTTTGAAGATCCTAACTGTGGTGGTTCTTGGAGAGAGGTTTCTGATTGTGAGAGAGTCAGATATGGTGTATGAGATGGAGGTGCAATTGGAAAGTCCTCACTGCTCATTTCAGATGCCATTTCCAGGATAGCATCTGTGATGATCAGTTCCTGGACATTTTGAACAGCCCTTCCGCAACTTCTATTTCAGCTTCGGAAGATTCAGCTTGTTCTTCTGAGGCTTTAACTTCAGCTTCGGAAGTTAAGGGAGATGCATATTATGTCCCAACTGTTTCAGTCGCCAGGCCATCAGTTCCCATTTCCCCCATCGAATTAAATTTTAGGTTCCATGAGGACCTTAGGTTGACCAACGTCTTCCATAGTGGTAGAAGGTGCAGTCAGCCTTTGAAGCTCTTCTGCTCCAAAGTAGATCATTGCAGCATCATGACTTGGCTGCTCAAAGGAAGATCTTAATAGAAACTTGGTGAAGAGTCTGTAGAGATCATTGAGCATCCTTGGATCAATCTGAAGAGTGACTTGAGATGTTTCAGGCGTAGAGATGATAGGAGAGGAAGATGTTGAAGTGGAAGGCCGGCTCTGTGGTTCCTTGTGTGTTTGTCTTTGAACATTCTCCCCTTTTTGGTAGCATAATCTTGAGAGCTAGATGAGCTGGAGGAGGAAGTCAGGGAGACCTGAATAGGTACATGCCTAATAGACCTCTCTGTCTATTTCTCAGCTACTTGAGCCTTGAGATTGTCAATCTCAAGTTGTTGAGTCGCAGATCTTGCCTCTAAAGTCCTAACCTGATAATCCAGGTTTAAAACTTTAGAAAGAAGATCTTGAATAAAGAGTTGCATGCTTCCCTCATCTTCTTTCAAAGAATCACGGGAGACGAGGTAACATACCTAGTATGTTCAGCCTCACCACTAGATGTGGTTTCTTGGCACCCTGGTTTCCCATGCTCAATAATGTCTCTTTCAGAGTCATCAAAGGGCTTGGTTGCCATAGATTCAGTTTTAGAAATGTTACCACTGTCCACAAGGTCCATTGAGGCACCTTCTGTAGTGGCAACTGAATCTACATGAGTCCCCTCCACATCAGTGGACTCACCTCAGTTGTTGGTTGCTCATGGGGACTAGAGATAAGGGATTTCTCCGGGCTCTGTTGATCGTGGAGAGGGTGTTGTAGATTAACTTCATTGCCATGGAGAGATGGTATCTCTTCATCAACTTTAATAAAAGGTCAGTGAAAGAGAGGATGGGTAAACCTACTGACCTGGGCCTTTGGTCAATGTCTACAGGCATTGAGCCTCTGGTGGGGTTTTCCCTTGTTGACTACTCAGGAGAGTATAAAGACTCATCCTGAGGGCTTTCAGCTTGGTTGTGGGCTCATGGGTCTGAGACTGCGCAGACTCAAGACCCAAATTGAGGTCAAAAGAGAAGGATGGAGAGACCTCTAACTGAGTGGGAGCCCATGTTTCCACTCAAGTTTTTTTGGATTGAACAGGAGGGGCTTGTTCAGTCAGAGTAGATTGAACAAGGGTTCATTTGGGGAGTCTCTCATAAGTGATGGTGATGGGTGGAGAAGGTAGTGTTGGCATAGCGGGGGTAGTTGTTGGTGTGGGTTCATCACTTGTAGGGTTATCAGGGATGTCACCAGGAGCCGTTGGCTCAATCATACCTGAAAAAAGTGCATTATCTCTTCCTATGAAGTTAGTGGACACTCTCTTCAAAGTCTTGAAGATGGTCGGCCTCATTTGAGGAGCAGTCAGAGCAGCTGCAAATCTTGAATAGTTGAAGCGGAGGCGATTTACCAACCCATGAACAAGGCACCCAAGTTCATATGGGATTTGATCCCATCCCCCAGATTTATTCGATAAGCAGTGAAGAACCATGTGTAGCAGGAACTTCCATTTGTACGAGAAGTTAAATTTGTAGACAGTTGACCTGCTAACGTCTCCACCATATCCCATTTGGATATAAGAATTGTCCAAATCTACTTTGGGGAATTCCGTTAGAGCGCCCTCATCATGAAGCTCTAGATGCTCCTTGATGATCTATTCAGAAATGACCAACTCATGGCCACAGATGCTCGATTGAATGACACGAACCCCATTTATGTTTCAATATGACCATTTGCCCAAAATTCAGACATATGGTTTGATTAAATTGTGGGGTTACAATAAGAGCCGTGTAATAAGAAGATTGGGTTAGAAATGAGATGATATCTGAGAAGTCAGCATCTCTTGATGAATCAAGAAGTGCGACTTGGTTGTGCTGATGGTTAAAGGCCATTTGGAAAGTTGAATGGGGATGATTTGAGCTGGGTAAATTTTAGTAGGAGAAATTTGTAGGGCTGTAAAATTTGCAATTAAGAGAGTGAAAGTGAATAGTTGAGATTATTTAAAAGATTGTGGAATGGCGGTAATGGGGTAAGGATAAGGTGATGTGATAGTTTAGTAGATGAAATGACAGTGGCGGTAAGGTTAAAAATCAGTTAAATAATCCGACATCATTAAAAAAATCTTTCCTTTTTACAGTGTGGGGCCCAAGAAATTTACGTTACATAGTGAAATCTCTCTTCCGAGTGTAAAACATTTCCGAAGGTAACTTGTCTTCCGAAGGCAATTCTTACTTCCGAAGCCAAATCTTTGCTTCCGAAGGTTAGAGTTGCTTCCGAAGGTTAGAGTTGCTTCCGAATAGAGAATTTGTAAGTTTCGGAAGTAGATCTGATATGCAATCAATCGCTTTTTCCGAGACCAAAAATTCTTCCGAGAAGAAAGTTATCCTTTGAGAAATTTTGTTTCGGAAGATATGAGAGTATCTTCCGAAGGTTAATTTCTCTTCGAAAGGAATTTAGACTTAGAAAATTTCAGAGAGAATTTCTTGTAACAGGGCTTAAATTATATTGACACAAGACTTACATATCAAA
Organism: Flaveria trinervia; assembly: GCA_025506515.1. NCBI lineage: Eukaryota > Viridiplantae > Streptophyta > Magnoliopsida > Asterales > Asteraceae > Flaveria > Flaveria trinervia. The sequence goes on from CM046442.1 coordinate 64,996,902, forward strand.
AAGGTTTTCAAAAGAGATCATATTAATCAATGTTTATCATCCCAATAGTTGTTATGAGATACTTAAACCTTTGTTCATCAAAAGCTTTGGTAAACAGATCAGCATATTGTTCATTTGAATTAACTTTGATTAACTTCATTAGATGTTTCTCATGAATGTCTCTAACGAAATGATACCTGATGTCAATGTGCTTAGTCTCGGAGTGCTTCACCGGATTTTCAGTAATGGAGATAGCACCGTTATTGTCAATATGGATAGGAGTACTCGTAAAGTTTAATCCGTAGTCTAACATCTGATTTTGAATCCATAGCACTTGAGCATAGCAGCTAGCAGCAGCAATGTATTCAGCTTCAACAGTTGATGTAGAGACACAGGATTGTTTCTTGCATTGCCATGAGATGATCCTTCCACCAATAAATTGACATCCTCCTGATGTTGATTTCTTGTCAATATTGCAGCCTCCATAGTCACTGTCAGAGTATCCATAAAGATTGAAATCCTTGTTTTTGGGATACCGAGACCTAGTTTAGGTGCTCCTTTGAGGTATCTGAGGATTCTCTTAACAGTAGCTAGGTGAGACACCTTAGGAGCAGCCTGATATCTTGCACAAATGCAAGTAGCAAACATGATATCAGGTTTACTTCGTGTTAGATACATCAGAGAACCAATAATTGCCCTATACTGATGTTGATCAGTATCCTCCCCCTTAAAGTCAGGACAAACATTATGGTTTCTGGGTATGGGTGTCTTGGTAGGCTTGCAATCCTTCATCTCAAATCTTTCTAAGATGTCAAAGACATATTTAGATTGATTAATGAGGAACCCTTCCTTCAGTTGCTTTACCTGAATTCCAAGGAAAAAGTCCATTTTTCCCATGGAGCTTATCTCGAGCTTCTTCTTCATAATGCTCTCAAAGTCCTTCCACATTTGGTCATTTGAGAAACCAAATATGATCTCATCAACATAGACTTGTATGAGCAAAATGTCCTTTCCAGACATTTTGATGAAGAGAGTCTTGTCAATGGTACCTCTAGTATAGCCATTCTTCAAAAGAAACTGAGACAAAGTTTCATACCATAGCCTAGGTGCTTGGTGCAGCCCATATAGAGCTTTATCCAATTTGCACACATTGTTGGGGTACTATGGATCTTCAAATCCTAGAGGTTGGGATACATAGACTTCCCTGTCTATATCCCCGTATAGAAAAGCACACTTGACATCAAGTTGGTATACTGTGAAGTCCTTGGATGCAGCATAAGCAAGGAAGATCCTTACTGCCTCAAGTCTTGCAACTGGTGCGAAGACATCAGTATAATCGATTCCTTCCTCTTGAGTGTCTCCTTGAACCACAAGTCTTGCCTTATTCTTTATGATCAAGCCTCTATCATCTCTCTTGTTTCTGAAAACCCATTTGGTGCCTATAGGTACTTGACTAGATGGTAGCGGACATAAGTTCCATACCTTCTGTCTCTTGAATTCAAGCAGCTCCTCTTGCATCATTTCAAACCAGCTACTATCTTTTAAGGCATCTTCTACCTTATTGGGTTCCATCTGAGATAGAAAGCATGAGTACAAGCAGACATTCCCTTGATGAGTCTGTCCTCTTGTTCTCACACCCTCAGAGAAATTCCCTATGATGTTCTCAGTTGGATGAGTGTTGTGAATCATAAGACGAGGAATCACTTCCAGTTGCAGAGATAGATCCAGGTTGGACATATTCTGCTCAAGAACTAGAACACTCTGTCGAGCTGCTGTTTCAAAGTCATTCAATGAGGACTGTTTGAATGCATGAGAAACATCATCAATAGTTGGCTGTGAAGTAGTATTAACAGTTGCCTGCTCCTTCAAAATACTACCTCCTTCTGCCTGGTGTTGTGGTGAATCACCTGATGAGTTTTGAGGCTCAGTAGGTGACTCACTTGTTGAAGCTTCACTATTCTTTGATATAGTTAAACTATCAGATCTGTGAATAGTGGAAGCTTGATGTATTGCAGCACTTGAAGAATTTGGTCTAGGCCTGGGAAGCTCAAATAGTTGATCATTAGCAGCAGCATCAGCATCATTTTGAGCACCTGTTCCAACTAAAAGATTCTCACAAGAGGGTTTAGAATAGTTTGGAAACAATTCTAAATCAAAGGTGTGTTCAGGTCCATTCTCCCTAACACAAGGAGTGTGCTCATTAACAACTATATTGGATGACTCCTCAAATTGTTGATTCTTATGTCGTATACTCTGTAAGCTTTAGAACTAGAAGAGTATCCAACAAAGATAGCATCATCTGACTTTTCAGCAAATTTTGCTAAATTGTCCTTTGTGTTAAGTATGGTACACCTGCTGCCAAAGGACCTTAGAAAGCCAATGAATGGTGGCCTCTTGTTCCATAGCTCATAAGGGGTTTTTCCATGGGGCTTAACTACAAGAACTCTGTTCTTACATAGCATGCAGTGCTGACTGCCTCTGCCCAGAATGTTAGAGGTAGCTTTGAATCAGCTAACATAGTTCGAGCAGCCGCAATAAGTGTTCTATTCCTCCTCTCAGCAACACCGTTTTGTTGAGGAGTTTTGGGAGGACTATATTATCTGGCAATCCCTTTTGAGTTACAAAATGAGTCAAGAACAAAGTTCTTAAACTTAGTCCTTGATCACATCGAATTATTTTAACCTTCTAATCAATTTGATTTTCTATTTTAAGAAAAAAATATTTTAATGTTTCAGCAGTTTCATCTTTAGTTCTTTAAAAGAATACCCATGTCAATCTTGAAAATCATCAACTATCACAAGGCAATATGATTTCCTTCCATTGCTCATTATACTTGTGGGACCAAAAAGATCCATGTGCATTAAGTGCAATGGAGTAGTGATAGAGTTAACACATTTGGATTTATAAGATGTCTTATGTTGTTTCCCTTTCAGGCATGCAACACAGTTGTCTTTGCAGAAAAACTCCTTTTTAGGCAAACCATGTACCAAGTTATTTTTAGCCAAGTTATTCATTGTCTTAAAATTTACATGACACATATGTTTATGCCACAGTGCTGACTCATCACTATCAGCTTTGGAAAGAAAGCATGATACTTCACCCATTGGGGAAGCATTGTTCATATCAAGCTTGTACATATCCCCTTTTCTGGGAGATCTAAGAAGCACCAATTCCGGAGGAATTGTCATCCCTATTTTGAGGATAATGCACTCATGTTCTGTGAAAAGCATTTGGTGCTTTTGATCATAGAATTGGGAAACACTTAATAGGTTGTGTTCAAGCTGTTTGACAAAGTTAACTTTGTCAACTGTTAACATACCATTGGATATACTCCCTCTGCCATAAATATATCCTCCAGCCTCACCTCCAAACTAGACAGGACCTCCATCATAATGTTGAAATTGTTGAAGGAGATGTCTGTTCCCTGTCATGTGCCTGGAGCATCCACTATATACAATCCATACATTGTTGTTCTTGTCAAATGGATGTTCCTGCCCATAAGATGAGATTTCAGTTTTGTTTGGAAACCCAAGCTTTATTGGTCTTGGGTTCTTCCAAAGATAATGACATGAGTGAACCAAATGATATGCATGGGGGTTCAACAGAGGTCTTCGAGGAAGAGGTTTGGTTTGCAGCATCTTCCTTGAGCTTCCAGTCCACCCTTTGCTGATCTTGGAGGATGAGCTTGTAGAAGCTTTTGCAGCATGGTCTTCTTCCGAAGCTTCTTTCTTTACGGAAGAAGTCCTCACCACCTTTTCTTCCGAAGCAGTCTTCTTGTGGGATGGTTTCAAGGGAGCTTTCTTGTTCTTCCGAACCTTAGTAGCTTTTGCTTCCGAAGCCATTTTCCCTTCAGAAGAAGGAGTTTCTTCTGAAAGCAACCTGCATTTGGAAACTAGCTTTCCCTTCTTCAACTCTTGAACCATATGGATGGGTCCAAATGTGAAACCTTCCCTGCTTCTTTTCTAACATTATTTGCATAATGTGTGCTTGCAGGATTGTAGTAACAATCTTTTGCCATGTGATTTTGCAGGCCATACATGATGCATGCGATGTTAGTCTTTTGGGATCCTCTTTCTAGGTTTTCTTTTCATCGTCAGCAACTTTTCCCTTTAACTTCTGATCCTTTGGTAGAACAGGAATGCTGGTATTACATTCCTTTCCTAAATCAGAAGTACCTAACACTTGGAAACCAGCTGAAACAAAGACACCGTTCTATTTGGGGTCAATTTTCAGTTTGGATTCAGCCACTTTCTTAGTAGTTCTCCTACCACCTTTAGCTCTGCTTCTTCTAGCTTTGGTGGTTAGGATTTGATCATCATAGGAGGCGATGGGTATATCTACCTGTTCCTTCCCTGTGGTGGCCACTTTTGGTGCCTCATCCTTCAACTCTGGAAAGAAAGGGTCAGCAGTTGGAACCTCTTGCTCTTCAGTACCACATCTAGGTTGTCTGATAGACTCATAGGAATATGGTGGAGAAATTTCATTGGTTCCCAACCCTTGATTTGAGTCTTGTAGTTGTTGTGTTCATGTTTCAAAACAGATACACTTTTCTCTAACTCATTAACTTTCTTTTGATAGTCAGATTCAGCTTTTTTAAAATCAGATTTTAGAATGTTTAAAGACTCAAGGTCAGATCTAATTTCCATATTGTAATCCTTATAGAGTTTAACTTTATCTATACAGGCTGGAATGCAGAGATGTTCATATACCTGGGCATCATCTGTTCCGGCCATGAGAGCTTGAGCAGGAGTCACATCCTGTACCATGATGCTCCTGTCCACTTCTTGAGCCATTGCGGTTGTTTCAGTTGACTTCTCAGTGGGCTTTAAGGTTGAGGGATATGTGGATGCCTGTGGGGTTCCCAGATTGGTCTTGGGAGCCTTGCATTCCCTTGCAAAATGACCTAGTTGGTTACAGTTGTAACACTTTGCCTAGTCTTGTCAAACCCAACTTGCTGGTAGTTGGGTTTTGAGGGAAATGTGTTCCAATTCTCTTAAGAACTTCTTTGCTCTGTAAGTTAAGAGAGCCATTTGCTGGACAATGTCCATGTACTCTACGTCATCTGGCTGAAACACTCAAGATCATCAAAGCAGTATTGAAAATCTCCTGAGTATCCACCTCCTGAAACAAAGGCACAACTTTCTTCGAAGGGATTGTGTTGAGCCTGTTGAGACCTTAGAGTCTCAGGATAAGTGATGTAGGGACCACAAGAGCAGGATGACTGCTGATAAGTCAGGAAGTGCTGAGGTTGAGGGGTTAATTAGCCTTCAGCAACCATTAAAGTGTGGCTAGCAGGAAGACTCATAGATCTGCTTGTTTGGTGGCCCTTCTTACTCTCCATCTCTAGAAGATATCCATTAAGGATGCCATAGAGCTCAGTCATGGAAAGAGTGTTCAAGTTTCTGTTCTCTTGATAGAGACACAGTAGAATGTCCACTCATTTGGAAGAGCACTCATGAACTTTCTGGTGAGATCTCTAAGTTCAGGAGTGATCTTTACAGACTGAAGGAAGAGATAAGATCCATGTACCTGAAGTACTACTGGCTGAGGGTCTCTCCAGCAATATGAGTGAAGTTCTCGAACTGCTGCTTCAGTGAGTCCTTCTATGAATCGTTGGAGCAAGAATACATCTGAGCAAGTGCGTCAAACAATTCTTTGGCAGTCTTGCAATGCTCGAACCCCGCCATAATAGAGTTCGGTATTGTAGTCATGAGAATAGTCATAGCATTGCTATCGATGTCCACCTTCTTTCTGTCTTCATCAGAATAGTCCTCGACAACTTTTTCTATCATGGCACCGTTTCCACTAGGTGAAGCCACCTTTGGCTTGTATGGTCCATTGACAACAGACTTCCATATTTTGCTGTCTTGGTATCTAACGAAGCCTTCCATTCTTCAACTCCAAGACCTGAAGTTTTCAGGGGTGATGATTGGTGCTTTGGTCATCGTCCCTATTTCTACTTCAGATTTGTTGAGGGCCATTTGAGTGAGTGGGTGGTAGGGAGGAGTGAAAACAAGTTGATTTGGATGTTAGATCACGCAATCAAGAGCCTGAGAACGCTGATACCAATTGCAGGATGGGTGTTTGTCACTTAACACAAAGGTTTTCTCTCAAACTCACCTAGAATCACACGCGGTAAGAATCAATAAGAGTTGATCATAATATGAAAAGTAACTAAGAACACACAAAGATAATTTCAAGATACTTTTATATATTGATTCTCAACTCAAGATCAAAGACTCTTACAAGCAGATGATAATCTTTTTTCTAGAGTTACAACGAGAACCTATATATAATACTATCTACAGCCGATATACTTTGATACCAGCTGGGATCCTTTAGCTAAAGCCTATACTACAAATTATAGTTAAGGTATCTCAGATAAAGTCTTATCTGAGATTTGGTAGTCAGGACATGTCCCTGACTTACCTTTTGTCACCAACTAAAGATGGCAACTGTACTATCATGAAAAGGTAAACAATGGAATAAAGTATGGTCAACAACATAGTTCTTTAGGAAGAAGCCATGGTGTATCAAAAGTCTGCAGCGAAGTGTCAGAGACCATACTTGTGTCCACTGGTTATAGCATTGTCTTCTGAAGGTTAAATGGCTTCGGAAGAGTAAGTACTTCCCAAGCCACTTTATACTTCGGAAGAGGCTGCTTCTTCCAAGGCTTGGAGGCTTCTTCTATTCATCATACTTTGGTAGTGGTCTTACTTTCTTCTTCTAAGTCTTGAACTTCGGAAGTATGCATTTGTCTTCGGAAGTAGAGTTCTGTCTTCGGAAGTTGGACTTTTCCTTTGTCTTCGGAAGAACTCTACAACCTTCGGAAGTTCCATGACAAGCTTCGGAAGCCTTTGCATGCAGCACCAAAATAACTTAAGTGATCTAGTTTTGGTTGCATTAGCCGTTTTCTTGGTCCAACATGCTTGTTTTCAGAGAACAGATGAAATATGTCCTTAGGTATAGACTGAGTCAACAAGGCACATGCTTTCTTTTAGCATTATGCGGAGTCTTTTGGGATTCACTCATTCCTCCCAAAGTCAATTTAACTCCATTAGCACTGACTGGTACCATGTAAATAGTCTCAATGGATGTCCAATGGTTTGGGTGAACTCCATTCCAATAGATTTGAAACCATAGTTTCCACTATGGGTATTCATCCAAAGTTAACAACTTTGGCGGTTTATTGTTGTTCCAATCTCATTCTCCTAAAGTAGAGGGTTCTGGATATGCAAGTCCTTTCCAGCATTGAATGCAGCAAACTAGTCTTCCATGCTTTAAACATGGTAATCTTAAAACATGTCAGTTTCACTCGTGCGAATGAGCTATGCGAATGGATCACTCGTGCGAATGAAAGATACGAATGAATTCAATCGGTCGAGTGGATTTAGTCATGCGAATTAGCAGGGCGATTGTAATCAATCGACTGGAGTTGTTTAACTGTGCGAATGAGAGATACGACTGAGTTCAGTCGTATGAATGAGAGTATACGAATGGATTCAGTCGACGAATGGTCTAATCATCCGACTGAAGGCTGCTGTGTTTGAAAAATCAAATATTTGAACACTTTGACAGAAAATACGAATTTTCCACAAACCCTAATCTGCCGTTTGATGAAGAATCGAAACTTTAACACATGCAATCGTCAAAAATACTTTTTGATTGAAAACGTTTGTTTTAACACCAAAACCAATTGAATCAACGCGAAATTACGAGCCAAAGCTCTGATACCACTTGTTAGGACCGTTTTTGTATGGAGTACTAACGGATTATGCGTAAGACCGGATCAATAGTGTGGAATCCTATGTGATTGGCCATCCAATCAGTGAGAACAACAACTTGATCGATCTAACGATGAAGCAAACGTTAAGAATTGAGTAGAAATCGATCAGGAACGAACTATGAAGTTGGATAGGTTTCTAAGGGCGCTCTACACGACTACGGGTTGTGAATATTCAAAGTCTCCCGCTTTTCCACAATTATGTGGTATTTTAGGTTTTCAGTTTCATTCATACAACTAACCATTAGCATGGTTCATTCGTGCAACTGACTCATGCGGTTGATTCAACGCTCGACTAAAGGTTCAATCGTGTGACCGAAGCAACCTTATGTCTCAGTCTCTTGGTTTAGTCATGCGACTGGGCCATATGTATGATTCATTCTTGTGTATAGTCCATAAGTATGGTCCATTGGCATGAATAACCACCCGACTAAGTTGAACACATTTCTCAATCAGTATTGACTTAGAACTATGTATAACAACCTCAAACCCATATATGATGTTCATACATAAGAATTATACTAAATACAATAATAAAATGAAATACTCCAAGACAAATAAACATCAAGATGCATATCATATTTCATTAAGTAGTTACATTAGATATGTGTAAGAAATGAAAGACTTTTACATTTAAGAACATAAAGTAGGAACATGATGTATCAACAACATTTACTAAAGTTTGTAGCGGAATAACTTAACAAAAATTCATATATCAATTGTTTTTACAAAATAATACAGCATTGTTAATCATTACAAATATATTTGTTTGCATTATGATGCAAGAACATCATTTCACATAAAACGAATGCCATCCAAAATTTCCAAGTAGCTACACCCATGCCATGCTCGGCAACCATTACCCGCCAACTGGAAAATACATAAAAGTCAGCATTACAGAGTGAATTCTAGTTTAATAAAACATATTATATTTTACTTTCATTTATAACTTTTCTTTTACTTTCATTTGAGTTCATACATCATACGTAGATACAGATAATCTTATTGTTATCTTTCATCATCATCCGCCAGGGTACTTTATTCACATCATTCATTCGATCACTTTCATATACTTTCATATCGTACATTTTGACATTCATTATTAGCTTTCACTTTTCATCCGGACCAATGCCATGTTACATACCCGAACATTGTGCACGATGTTGGTTACTGGGCTTGTGTTCAACAAATAGACCGAACATGTGCACAAAGCCGACTCCAGTTGCTAGGGCAAGCGACAAGGGTCCCGTACGTTTGGTCACATACAAAGACTAGAACCCTATATGCATCCATATTGTTTATCTAAACCGCACATAGTAAAGCTAACACCCTTCATTGGTGTGAACCTCCGTACGTTTGCTTGCAAGACTTTTCATATGTTTATTCATACTTTTATCGTTCTTCCTTATGTTCACTTTTCATTATCATTAATTTCCTTTATAAACTCTAGCTTTCAAAGTTTGTAATATCTTTTACTCTATAGGTACGTATTTAGTTTCAAGTCTTTTAAATTCAAATTATAAATTATAACATTTAGTATATTTTTAAGAGTAGGACTTAGAAATTATAATCATGGTGGGTGTTGGGTAGCCTAACCTTGATTAGGCATGGATTGATCAACCATGCTTCAACAAGGAAAATGTTATCCAAAACCAATCATGATTATTACTAGGTAGTGCATGAACATTAAAAGGTATGCAAATACAACACAACAACATAAAGAGGAGAGTTGCTTAAGATCACAAGTAAATATCAGGCAAAATAAGATAGCAAAATAAACAAGGAGATGGTTTTCAAGTTGCAGTATATTGCCTTCTCAAGTTCTATTACAAATGTTACAAAGCATATCAGAAAGTTACAAGTACTTGAGATACATATACTACATCCTATAGTGGGCCATACGTTGAAGGCCAGCTTAAGACAATTGACTAGACAAAAAAAATATTTCCTTTTGACTAATGACATACCATAGCTCACATCCTAATCTATTACAAAAAGGATAAAGTACATGAAGTAGAAAGTTACGGACTCAAGACCTCAATGTATAGTTACTGAAGTATGGACCTTTCACCAACTTATGAAAGTTAGTGACTTCACAGAGTTGCAGCGGAAAGGTATCCAACTTTATGTAAAGTACATCAGATAAAGCATGTATGCTAAAAGTCTTTGGAAAAATCTATCTTCAATTGTTGGCTTGGGAAGACGTTGTCTCTAAAGCTTTGGAATACTTCATCTTTAGCTTCAAAGATATGGTCTTGGCTTCGGAATATTCACACTTAGAATATTCTGTTGCTTCTGTGAAACTTCCAAAGCATTCTTCTTCATACCCATGTGCATGAATGTATGAGACTTTGAGTGTTTGAGTTGCATCAGACTTTTCATATATTCTTTACAAACTCCCCCTAGGTTGTTGCTACCAAAACACTATGAAGACTTCACATATTGATAGTCCTCATTAGGATGATGACCATCCCCTTCTTCATGAGATGATCAGGATCACTCTGACTCCCAAAATGTCTTCTCATATCAAGAGATCATGCAGAGGCAAATTGAACATGTCTTTCCATGAATAGACATTCTTATTGCCTTGAACTCTAATGGTATATGTCTAGGATAGGATGGGTCTTCCTCATGCTAGAGGAGCTGTTTGAATGGGAGATGATGGACCATCCCCTGGCTGCACATCCTCAGGATGTTCTGACTAATCCTGAGGTTTTGAAAAGGATGTTTCTTTCTTCTTCTTTGGCTTTGGCTTGAAGCCATCATTTTCTTTCTTTTTGAACCTTTTAACTGAGAAGACTAGCCTGCAACACCTGATTGATGTTCTTTGTCTTTCTTAGTTGGGTTTTCCTCTCTCACAAGGTTAGACTGAGAGGGGATAAAACCCTACTGTGGATCAAAAGATGTAGCTTGCTAGGTCTCAATACTAGGTTCAAGTGGTGTTGTCTCAAGTTGTTCAACCTTAACCTCCACTTCTGGTGGAGTTTGACATGGAGGGGAGTGTAAGTTTATCAGCTCTCCCCTTTTGATCTCTGCTTGATTACCTTATTACTCATCCATAGTGGATAGAGACATAGGGCCATGTCTCCTTCCGGAGAATCTATATAGCTTCAAGAAGCTCCTCATCTTTTTCCTGTCTGCAGACTTCTTCATACTCTTTTGGATGATGGCTCTTCCTTTGCAGCCGCTTCCCTTAGTTTCCTTTTAGTGATCTTTCTTTCTTGACTATCTCAAGTTCTTTTGTTTGAGGTACTCAAACTCAATATAGTTATAGGATAAGGGAAGAACTGCATCTGCCTGATAGAGGCCTGTGGCACTCAGTAGTGATCATTTTGATCCTATCTTCTTCTTTGTCTACCTGAGGTTCTTGTTGAACCACATCCAAGCTGAGAGAGATTGAGATACACCTCAACCGGCATGTCTCAAAAAAGGTATCATCTCTGCAACAGTTGATGATGATGAAATAGGGCTCTGAGGTTCTACCACTGGGCCTCCAGTCAAGGTTTCCCCTATGAACTAATCTTAGGGTTGTCTCAACGTCCAATGACCGATGGCATTGCTTGATTGCCTAAGTCTCCTTCTGAAGCTAAACTCTACACTGATCTTGTCTTGGATTCTTTGAGCCAGCTTGTGAGCTTGTCTTGATTGGCTTTGATTGAAAAGTGGCAAGTTGACTAGATCCAGACTTTCATAGAAGTTCAAGGTCTGAAAATTAAAGACCCTTGCTATCCTTGAACTCTAAAATAATGAGGGCTCTTCTGCTTTCATCATACCTCCACCCATTAATGTGGATTTAAGGTTGGTGGAGATGACATAGCCCTTGGTATTCCTTCCTCAAACAAACTCTGTATGTAGGAGTTTGTGGAGTCCACATCAATGTGAAATTGAGGAAGTTGCTGAGTGTCCACAATTGCAAGTGAGGATGGTGAGTCCTCAATGTCCAAACTCCCTAAAGAACTCCCAGGTTCTGTGACTGTAATGACTTTCTCCCCCTTTTTAGTAGCATCACCCTCTGCATAGCTGAGCTAGGAGTTAGGTCAATCACACACACAAGTTCTTGTGTTCCTGGTTATGCCCCTCTTAATGGTCTCCAAGCTAGTTGTTCCCTCAGATAAGAAATCTCAAGTTGCTGATCATTAACCCTATTTTGCAAGGTAGTCACTTGAGTTTCAAGATGACTAACCTTGGACACTAAATAGATGTATGTTTGTGACAATTTTTGCTCCTTTATTCCCAAATTCACCTCATCTTCATGAGAAGAATCATTGGGGGATGAGAGAATTGGACCATATTCCTCACTCTCACCACCAGCTTCAGGTTCTTGGCTGGTGGATTTCCTCTGCTAACTAGTAGCCTCAGTTGAGTGTCAATGAGCTGAGTTGCCATGGTTGAGGTCTTAATGATGGAATCACTTGCAAAAGTGAGTGCCTCTCCATATGGACATCCTGAACAGCTTCAGAGGTGTCCACCTTAGTAATGGGTGACTGATGTAGGCTAGATATAGGAGACTCAGGAGAACTCTTCTCTTTTTGAGTAGTTGAAAAGAAGAGAGAATCATGGTACTCAAAGAAACCTAAATCTTCAGCAATATTGAAGTCAAGGTTGGGAATTGGTTGGTTTCAGTCCAAAGGCTGGGGATGGTAACTCTCTCCTAAAGGTTGATCACTTAAGTGTTAAGGTTCAGAGTGAAGGCTAAGGCATTTGGACTTATGATTTCATTAGGCTGAGCATGAGGAACCTGAGCCATGATCATTGAAGGAATGGAAATGGTCTGCTCCTGAGGAGAAGTGGGAGCTCTAGTGTCCACTTCTTCCTGTGTGGGTGAGTATATAGGGTCTGTGTAGACTGAATAGTCTGAGTTAAGGTTCGTTGTGTTTTCTTTGGTTGGTGAGGGTGATTTGTGGTTGTTGAGGTGTTGGGATGTAGAAGGTGTTGGTTCAACAGGTGCTGCTAGGATGTCACCTTTAGCAATGAGCTCTAACATTTTTGGGACAAGGGCTGTTCTACCCCAGAGAAGCCAACAGTAGGCTTTCTAATGATTTTGAAGATGTCGGGCTTCATCTGTCCCAGTTTAAGAGTATTACCTGTGCGCCTTAACTTTGAGCCCAGTTAATAGTTAAGAATGTATTGAACATATCTAAGGAACATATGGCACTCTAAGGAGTCCATATTTTCAAGCAAATTTGTGTAAACAAACTGAGATTACCTGAAATTGACTCCCTGAACCATCCCATGAACAATGAAGGAGAGATATTCAAGAATCTGGTCCCATTCACCTTGCTTGTTGATAATGTTGTGGATAACCAAATGGAACATGAATTTCCATTTGGACGAGACCATCCTTTCCTTAACGTCTTGGGAGAGTAGTCTCCTTCATAGCCTATCTGCGTAAAGGAGTGATTAACAACTTCTTTGGGAAAGAAAACCTCACTTTCTTTATGATCCAGCTGAAGATGCATGTTGATGATGGCCTGAGTGATGAAGACTGTTCTCCCCTGCACTGTGGCACACAGTGCCTTCTCCCCATCCAAAACAACCTCTTACTAGGTCTTCCAAAATTCGAGCATATGATCGTCATAGAGTGTAGGATCGATGGTAAGGAAGGTGAAGTAGTTTGATAAAGCTAAGAAATAACAAACCTCTGAGAAATATGGATCTTTCTTAGAGTGTAATAGAGCAAAATGGTATGTTGCCTGTGTAACTGCATGGAGAAGTTCAGTTCATTCTGTGATGAAGGTTGGCCATTTTAAGAGAGCCTAAGGATGATGAAAGATGAACGAAAGTAATTTCAAAGTGAAAATTGGGGTTTAGGCATGGAGGAAAGAGGAAGATGATAGAAAGAGGTGGAAAACGTTAGTCGGTCCCACCTCTGAAAAAGTAGTTTGCATTTGTTCAAAAAGTAGTTTTCTTGAGTCAAAAAACTTCAAAAGGTAAATATTCTTTGGAGGTTTTAATGAAAAAGCTTCCGAAGCTAAAATGACTTCAGAAGAATTTCCTAAGAATTTTGAGAATTTTGGCTTCGGAAGAAAATCGAGACTTGAAAGTTTTGTTCAAGGGAACAAAGCTTCTGAGAGTTAATTTGCTTTGGAAGAAAGTTGTCCTTGAAAACATATAAGTGCCTAAGAATAGTTTTAAGCTTCGGAAGAAATTTCAGAAATATTTCAGAAATATTTCAGAAATATTTCAGATATTTCAGAGTTCTTTGGCAGTTATATGTTTTAAAGGCATAAGTATCTTCCAAAGTTAAAGAATATGTTTTGAAGGATCAAAATTTTCAAAATTTTAAGGAAAGTGCTTAAAAAGTTTTCATCCAAAGGAAAAACAAGAGCTTATGAAGGTGATGATAAACTAGACAATTTAGGACATAAAAATTTTAAGAAGTAATAAGAATTAGTTTCAAGAAAACTCTACTCAAAGTATATCATTCCAATAGCTTATATTAGATTTAAAACTCTTTTCATCAAAAGCCTTTGTAAACAGATCATTGTTCATATGTGTGAACTTTGACTAGTTTAATTAATCCCTTTTCAAAATTATCTCCAATTAAATGATACCTGATGTTGATGTGTTTTGTCCTTGAGTGCTGCACAAGATTCTCTGTGATAGAAAGAACTGTTGTTGTCTATGTGAATTGGAGTCTTCTTGAAGTTCAACCCATAGTCAAGCATTTAGTTTTGAATCCAAAGCAATTAAGCACAGCAGCTTGCAGCAGCAATGTATTCAGCTTTAGCAGTTGATGCAGAGACACGGGATTGTTTCTTGCATTACCATAGGACAACCATTCCACCAAGAAACTGACATCCCCCAGATGTGGAGTTTGTAGTCATGTTGCAACCACCATAATCACTATCTGTATATGCACACAGATTGAAGTCAGAATTCTTAGGTTACCATAGACCAAGTGTTGAAGCACCTTTGAGGTATCTTATAATCCTTTAAGAATGATAAGGTGAGACATCTTAGGGTTCGCTTGATATCTTGCACAAATACATGAGGCAAACATGATATCAGGCTGGTTAGCTGTAAGATACATAAGAAACCCACTCATAGCCCTGTATAAGTGTTCATCTACACACTCTCCATCAAGATCAGGTCCAAGAGAGTGGTTTCTTGCTATTTTTGTCTTACCAATCTTGTAGACAGTCATGTTGAATCTTTTGAGTATATCATACACATTATTTGTCTGACTAATGAGGATGCCATCTTCAACTTGCTTCACTTGAATTCCTTGAAAGAAATTGACTTCCCCCATGGCACTCATTCAAATATGTCCTTCATTATCTTCTCAAAGTCTTTGTAGAGCTTAGGATTAGTTGATCCGAAGATGATGTCATCTACATACACATGAACTAGCATTATGACATTTCCCTATCCTTTGATGAGGAGAGTTCCATCTATAGTACCTCTTTTGTATCCAAGCTAGTAGAGATACTGAGATAGAGTCTCATACAATTTCCTGGGTGCCTGATGCAGCCCATAAAGAGCTTTATCAAGAATGCAGACATAATCAGAATGATCAGGATCAACAAAACTAGGTGGCGGTTTGACTCATCAATCACCCCATAAAGAAAAGCAAACTTGACATCAAGTTAATAGACCTTGAAGCTATTGGATGCAGCAAATGCCAAGAATATCCTAACAGCTTCTAGTCTTGCTACAAGAGCAAACACATCAGTGTAGTCAATCCTTTTTCTTGTGTGAATCATTGAACAACTAGTCTAGCTTTTTTTATGAAAATGCCCCTATCATCCTTCTTGTTACTAAACACCCATTTGGTTCCAATAGTAGTCTTCCCATGAGAAAGAGGATAAAGGTTCCAAATTTCTGTCTTTTGATTAAACTAGCTCCTCTTACATAGCTTCAACCCAACTTCCATCCAGGGCCTCATCTATTTTCTTTGGATCTATTTGAGATAAGAAACAAGAGTGAAGACAAACATTTGCTTTATGGGTTTGTCCCCTTGTTTTTACCCCTGTGTCAATATCTCCAATGATGTTTGTAGTGAGATGAGACTTGTGGATCCTTATTTGAGGGATCACAGCAAGTTGCTGAGAGAGATCTAAATTAGAGAAATTTAGATCTGGCATTGATGTATCTCACAGTACATCAACATAGTTATCAAGAAAGACTTGATCCAATAAGTGTGTGACGTCATTGATGTTGTCATCAATTGAGTGGTTATCAGCATCAAGAAATTCTTGATCACTGTCACCACCACCATTGTTTTCTTCTACATTTGAAGTATCTTTTTCTGGTTGTAGAGTCTCTGAGCTGGAATTTGAAGGCATCTCAGATGTATTAGCTGAATTTGTCGTTCTAATCTCAAACCTTGGGTCAGGATCACCTGTGGGTAAGATCTCACAAGATTTGTTAAAATAGTTGGTAACTAAATCAAGATCAAATAGCCAATCAGGACCAGAACCATCCACATGGGGTGTGTGTTCATTTAAAATCACATTGGCTGACTCCTCAACAATTTTAGTTCTATGATTGTATACTCCGTAAGCCTTAGCTTGAGAAGAGTATCCAATGAAGTGTCCATCATCTGATTTCTTAGCAAATTTGCTGATTTGAACTTTGGTATTCAAGATGGTGCAAGGACTTTCAAATGACCTGAGAAAACCAATGAAAGGTTTCCTCTTATGCCAAAGTTCATAAGGAGTCTTGCCATGAGTCTTAACCACTAAAACCCTATTCTACACATAGCAGGCAGTGTTGACTGCCTCTGCCCAGAAGATGATGGGCAGCTTAGAGTCAAACAACATGGTTCTTGAAGCTTCAATCAGTTTCTTGTTTCTCCTCTTAGCAACACCATTTTGCTGAGGAGTCCTAGGAGCACTATATTGTCTTGTAATACCCTTTTCAACAAAAAATGTATCAAAGATTTGGTTCTTGAATTTAGCTCTCTAATGACATGTAAAGGTTTTGACCTTCTAATGAGATTGATTCTCAATCTTTAGGATGAAATTCTTTACAATCTCAGGGGTCTCATCCTTAGTTCTAAGGAAGAAAACCCAAGTAAATCTTGTAAAGTTATGTGTGATCACTAAAAAATAACAAGTCCTTCCTAGACTCATTACACTGGTGGGGCCAAAGAGATCCATATGTAACAAATTGTAGGGGTGTGATGATGGAATTTATTTCCTTAGGCTTATGAGATACCTTGTGTCGCTTCCCTTCCAGGCATGCAACACAATGATCATCACTTGTAAACGCATGCTTTGGCATTCCAGTTTCCAACTCATTATTAATCAATTTATTCATGTTCTTAAAGTTTACATGAGACATTTTTTGATGCCATAGGAAATACTCATCACTATTGGCTTTGACAGAAAGCATGAAACTTCTCGAGAGAGATGCTTCTTGCAAGTCCATCTTGTACATGTTCCCTTTCCTAGTGGCTCTGAGCAGAATATGCTCATGAGGAATGACCACCCCAGGCTTGAGAACAATGCACTCATGCTCAGTAAAGAACATGTTATGACTCTGATCACAAAATTAGGATACACTCAAAAGATTGTACCACAGCTCCTTGACAAAGTTTAATTTTCAATGCTGAGCATACCATTTGTGACCATGCCCCTTCGAGAAACATGACTACCTTCATTTCCTCCAAAAGCAATTGGCCCTCCATCAATCCCTTCAAAGTTTTGGAGTAGTGACCTATTGCATGTCAAGTGCCTAGAACAGCCACTGTCAATGATCCAGATAAACAAAGTAGAAGATAATGCAACTGTAATAGATCCTATAGTTGTGCTTTGAGGATCTTGAGTTGTTGTTAATGGTGAACTTTTAGTCACTTGGTCTTTCTTAGACTTCCACACCCCCTTGGATGCTTGGACTTGACCTTCAACACTTTGGAAGCTTTTAAGACTTTGGAAGTTTTGATGACTAGTCCTTCGGAATATTCTGCAGACAATGCAGCAGACTTCAGCGCATCAGAAGTATTCCTTTCTTCCGAGACCAATTTTTTTCGAAGGAAATTTTACACTTGCCTTCTTCTTTGTTTTGGAGCTTCCAAAGGAAACAGATTTTCCTTCCGTAGCTGGAATCTTTTTGGAACTCTTGGAAGTCTTTTTCCTGGTCATATGAAGAGTACCCCTTGGATTGTATGGACAATCCTTAGCCAGATGAGAAGTACTTTCACACATGACACGTTATATTTTCTTGTTCCCAAGAGATTTCTCTTGACAACAATATTGATTTTGATCACATCCCTTCTCCACCTTCATCTTTGCAGATGCTGAGGCGGTCCTTTTGGGATGACAGCTGTTCTTGGAGTTGGATGGTCCAGGCTATGTAGCAGTGATACACAACTGATCAGCCTTCTTCTTGGTGCTGAGATGATTTGAACATGAACCAGAACTCTTAGCAGAAGAGTTTAGATTGATGTCTTCTGTCTTTACCATTTCAAATCTTGCAGAGACAAAAACTTGTTTCTACCTAGAATCAAAAGTGGCCTTCATCTCTCGAGCCTTCCTAGCTTTCTTTTGCTCTTTCTGATCAAGTTTTTCCTCATAGACTTGGTCATCACCATCTTCTTCTTCTCCTTAGAAAGATAGTGATCCTTCTTAGAATCCTCTTCTTCACTCTTCTCAGAGAGATTCTTCACTATCACTTCTTCATCCTCTTCACTAAAAGGGTATATGAGAGGAAGCTCATCTTCACCAATTCCACACCTAAGTGATCTTAACAACAAGATTGTGTGTGGAGGAGCTATCTCATAAGATTTTGGTCCCTGGTTGTTTTGATAACACACCTTGTTATGTCGGGATGAGGATATCATGTTCTTGAAGGTCTCTTCTTCAAGAACACACTTTTAGCGAATTAGGTATTATAATTATTATCTTATGTGTATTTCTTTCTAGACATTTTTCCTGTCTAACTAGTTGCTAAGACTTGTTTTATTCCTATTCGGTAACACAACTTTGACGCTGTCTATTTGTCTTTATAATACTCAAAAACCAAGGTGAGTTATCATGTGTGTTTTCAAAACTGTGATAATATACTCATTTTGTCTAACTGGGAATAATTATAATGCTTATATATATGCACAGGTCGGTAGGGCTATACGGGATCCTGATATATTTAATGGGGTGTGTCGAACTGGCTAAAAAGAGCATAGGGTTCCACATATGCATGAGGCACATGCTTATACCTATTTGACGGACGAGAGGGCTTGACAGACCTGTTGCTGGTGTTTATGGATCCATATATTACAACCCATATTGTATGCATGCCAAGCTAATTTTTATAAAATGTATACCATGAGCTCATGAGCATTAGTCGACATCTTTTTGAGTATATGTGTATCACAGGTAACCCCTAACGAAATGCTTACAAGTTTCTCAAAGTTAGAGGATCTAGAAGACTAGGAAGTTTTATCTTTCTTTATTTTTAGATGTTGTTGTAAAATAGTGATATAACAAGTTGATGATATTATAGTTTGTAATAAAACATATGTTTGATAGGATCAAATCAATCAATCTATGATGATTAATGAAGACAATTCAAAGAAATTCACACAAAGTAATCAAATCAAAACAAGATATCAACAAAATTCATGTTTTCATTAATATCAAGCTAAGACAATTACAAGTATTAAAGCAGGTTCGAATCTCTCTCTATCTACCTGCAAGTCTAAGCTATTTATACTGAAAACAAAAAGTAAAGGAACTAACAAATTACACAAATAGTCCCTATACTATTACAAACTATTAAACGACAAATAAAGACAACATGTTAATCATTCTTAGAGCACTTAACAATACTCCCCCTATGATTGACATGGTCTTCTGTCTTCGAAAACTTCAAGCTTTGTTTTCTTTTCCATCTTCAACTTTATCTTCAACCTTTGACTTCATCATTCAAAATAATCTTCTGGTTCTTCTTTAACTTTAAACATTGCCTTCTGTTTGTATATCTCTACATCTTTCAAAGCTTTTGATATTGCAGACTTGAATTTACTTGCACGAATGCGTTGTTCGGGTTTAGCTTCATTCGTTTTAATCTCCGTCTTGTTCATTCTTTCCAACGTGTCTTTTGAAAGACATGAAATATCAATATTAGCATATAACTTAATAGGCTTGTTACTTTCCTTTGAGTATACTTCTAACATTCCTTTCCTTGATATTCTCATGAATTCAATATCTTTAATATCTTTCTTGACTATGTTGGCATAAGCAAGAGCCTTTCTCAGAGATATTCTTTCCATGGCAGCATTCAACACATTAATAATGGAAATGAAATATTTCTTATCTTGCTCTGCTATTTCAGGAGATACTTTCTCAAATTTTTGTACAGACAAAAATGAGATATAGCTCGGATGTAATAGCTTTAGCTTAAAAACTCCAAACAAAGTAATCATGTCCTCATCCCATCTTTCTAGATTTCGGACCAACTTAAGCTCAAATGTCTCGGTGTTATAAAACCCTCTGAGAGAATTGGCTTTGAGTTTTGATTACCATCTATCACTTTCAGCCAGGAGTTGTAACTTTCTCAAAATATTTGTCACAAATTCAATCATAGAATGTTCCTCTCTGTGATGTACTCCTTGAGCTTTTTCTTTTCTTTAGAGTAGCAAAGTACTCATTATCTTCTTGATCACATCTCGTGCTAAGAAAATTACTTGATCTATCTAATCCTCTTCCTAATAATTCTACAAACATCTTGCCACGTTTTGAATCGAAAGGATTGATCAGAGGTAATCTATTCAGCTCTTTTAAATCTTGCACTAGAAGTTTTATGATACTAGAGTAAAAGTGATATACATCACACACAACATTTACTCTCTTTATAATGCATCGAATACTTCATCATACTTCCATGCAATAATCTTTACTTGATTGGTAAAATTTGGAGCAATCATAGCATTCAGCAGTTCAACAACTGATTGTCCTTTTCGCAATACGTTTCTTACCAAGTCTCGAGTTGTTTTTGAACTATCAAGAATATGCCTTTGTTCAGTTGATGCTTTGTAACTTTGTCTTTCTGGATCAGCAAACATTTCAATCAACTCTTTTCTGTGAGCATGAGCATCATCAAATCTTGACATTTGTTTGATCTCTTGAGGCTTTAACATTCTTGTTCTCTTTGTTATTTCAAGATACTGAGGATTATTTGTATCAAGTACTATCATTTTCTTCATTTGTTTCTCAGTCTCTTGAAAACTTCTAACAAGATTCCTCAGAGATACATATTGTAATCTCTTTAGCTTCCTCCAAGGGTAGTTTCTAGATTGCAACCATGATCTTAGAGCTGGAATACTCATATCATCTGGATGAGTATGGTGCAACTTAGAACTAGATAGTTCTTCTACATTTATTACTTCTTTTGATCTTGTCCATTCACCATGCTCAACAACAATCTCATTTGGATCTATTGAGCAACTGACTCTGCATAGATACATTTCTCATACTCATCATTAATCTGAGAAAGAGAAACAGTCAGTCCATCCAAATATACTTGATTATATTTCATCTTCACAAGATAATTGTATCTTTCTTCAAAGTCTTGTGGTACCTCATCTTGTTCTTGAGTATGTTCTTGTGAAGAGAAGTGTGATACAAATTGAGTTTCATCAATATCTTCATTATCAAGAACTTCGTCGTACCAATGATCGTTGTATACTTCCTCAATATCGTATAAAGCCTCAATCTATTCTTGAACATTTTGTTCTTCAACAGATTCTTCAGTTCTTTGTGTTAGGACCTGGTATTTGACCAAAATACCTGGAGATTACGTGTAAACCAGATCAAATAGTGCGGAATCCTATTTGATTGGCGATCCAATCAGTGAGAACACACGAAGAATCAATCAAGAATTGAAACTAACGTTAGAATCGATCTAATGTGTTCTATGAACTTGGAGAACGAATTGGGAGGTTTCTGGACGGCTAGGGTACGCCTGGAATCGTAATTGATCGAGTGTCCTTGTTTTTCACAAATTGAGTTGTATTTATAGGTTGGTACTATTCAATGGTGCGACTGAACCATTAGTCTGGTTTAGTCATGCGATTGAACCATGCGGTTGATTCATTCGTACGACTGATGTAGTGTTCAGTCGTGCGACTGAGCCAATCTTATGTTACAATCGTACGACTGATCCAGTCTCCTGGTTTAGTCGTGCGACGTGAGTCAATCGTGTGAAGTTATTCATGCGTATGGTTCATTCGCATGAGCCATTCGCATGAGAACTTCATTATGTTAAGTTTGTTTGAATAAATTAATTAATAACATTATGTGTAATCATTCAAGCAATCACTAACCTAATTAACCAATCAATGTCGACACATTAATGAAACATTAAACATTATAACTAACAAACTATCAATATCATTTCATTAATCATACCAAACAAGATCTATTACATCACATATCATGATCTAGGGACATACATGTATCAACAAACTCCCCTTTGGACCTAGATCTCTCTAATGTCTTGTTTTCTTCAATACCTCCTCATATTTCTTGTACTTGTCCTCTTTTGTGACTCCCGCGTGAATATCAAACGCGAAGCAAAGTCTTATGACATTTTGGAACTGGAGGGCCTGTACAATATCTTGCATATCATAGAACAGTGGCCACTTGTATAGTGTATAGACATCATTTTTCGACAAGTTGGTAAGCCACATCGGGTCGAATACTCTGATTGTATCCATTTGGCCCTCATTATTTAGGACTATGACCGCTTCTGCTGTTCTCAATCGTAGTACCACCACTTAAAGTGTGGTGTGAAATCCTTTGTCATTTCCCGGAGTGGGATTCTTGACATTTTGAGCGGAGGATTCCACTTCAACACTATCTTTGGTTTTCCAGTAATGGCATCCATCTCAGACCTTCTAATATACCTTGTAGGTTTTGAGGTCTGAAGTTAATCCACCTGGTGTGGTACTCTTTCTTTAGGGCAGCCTCAAACCAGCCTGACATCTTTCTCGGGTCAGCATACAACAGCTTCAATTTGGCTAGCTGGTTGAGCTCAAACCTGGTTGGTAGAGTCTTTAGATCATTGGAAATCTAAAGTACTCTATGCCCTTCTCCCTCTTAACGGCATAAACGTTAAGATCATCAAAATATGCCCATGCTATAATCCTGCCTGACACCTTAAGATGTTTCTTGACTCTGTAGATCTTGGTGTAGGCATCCATCTTCGGTGCAGCACGTTAGGCTCTAAATTCTTTAAAACATGCAGCCCATTCAGCCTTACGGATATCAACATCATCCTTCGAGGCTTGAGCCATTCCCTCTGTCTTCTCTGACTCTTGCTCCATTTGTCTAACACCTCAAATGTATCACCGACAAGGGATTCACCCAGATTGGGAACCACATTGCCCTCATTGTCAGCATACTGAGGATAGTGCTTTGTAGTTACATCTTCTATCTCTATTTCATCAACGTCATTTAGCTCGTCATCACAGGTAGAATTACATGTCGGAGCATCTTTCACTATTTCATCAGGATTGAGCTTGAAAATTTCTGCCAGTTGCTCGTTTGATAGATCGTGAATTATGTCCCCTTCTTCAGGGTATAACTCATTGACCTTCTGACAATCCCTTGCAGATCAAGAACCATTGTGAGTTGAGACTTGACCTGCTGAAGGGGAGCAATATCAAACTCATCTCTTTTGTAATTGGATCTGTTTGATTTACACATTTCACACTCAAATCATTAGTAATTTATCAAACGAAATGCATTAACTTAATATAAACATTTAATACATGGTTTTTCAATACAGAATACAAAAGTAAATAAATACATAAACATCTACTATTTACTTTTATCCTGAATACTCGGCTCATCACATGGAGGTGCAGAAGCAGAAGCTGGCAGATCTTGTCTGTTCTTTGATCTTTTCTCTTGCCCTGGAACTGAGACAGATTCAGCTGCTTCTCCTCCGTCAGTGTCATCATCTTCGTGCCATTCTTCAGTTTTCTCTTCGTCAGTTTCACTCTCATCATCATCATCATTGTCTTCATCATCATCATCATTTCTGTCCCCATCCCTGATCTTTAATGGCTCTTCCTTCGATCCTTTCAACTTTAGCAAAATGGTCTTTTTAGCCTTTTCCAACTCCTCTATTTTCTTCTCTGAGGTGACGCTTTGAGCTTGGAGAAGGGCTATCTCGTTGCTCTGGCAGCCATCAGTGCGGGCCTGCCTTTCTATCACTTGAGCCTGCTCTGCAATTGGTGAGTTGTGCAGCAGTCAGGTCAGTAAGCGTGGCGGATTTGCGGAGAGGCCTTTTCCTCATCGGCAGCCAGCAAACGCATTACCATTCTGTTTAGTGTCGACAACTGTTCTTCTACCGCAACTGTAGGTAGAGGTGATCTGTAAGTGGATGAGGGATAGGCTGAGGGCTCGGTTTGGTGGCTAGTGGTGGTGGTGGTGGCTGTGGTGAATATCGGGTCAGGTCGGGTTGATAGTGGTGGTGAGTGAGGGGTGAATGATGTACTGGTCGCTGGGATCTGTATTGTGGTGGTCGGTGGTGGTGTCTGTGGTTGCTATGGGGGCTGTGTGGGGTATGGTGGTGGATGGTGTGTCTGAAGAGGTGGTAGTGGTGGGGTGGTGGTGGCTATAGTGGCTGAGGTAGTAGTGATGAAGGTCAAACGACGCTTCTTCTTTTGTTTCTGCCCATGGGGTTGAGCCATCAGTTTTCTCCTCGTTCCCTTCGAGGTGGATGCTCCCCCTCCTACCCTGCCAATTGACCCTGGAGCATAAGTTGGGTCGGTCTCTGTCTCTCCAGAGTCTCTTGGGTGCTCACCAACCACCCGAAGACCATGTACTGTAGGAACCACTTTTCTTCCCACAGTCCTGGTGAGGGGCTCCTCATCAGACTCTTCTTCTTCTACTTCTATCTCAAGGACAAAATCATGATCAAACCCAGCTGATTCGGTAACTTCTGCAGCCGGGGCGGATGCTGGAGGCACGACATCAGACGTAGTGCCTCTCTGTGGAACAGGCATATTGTCTCCGGCACCCCCACTATCATCATCATCTGAATCATCAGTGGGTAGGACAATTGGCTCCACGTCGGAGTCACTGTCCTCGTGACGCCATTGGCGTCTCCCCGGTGCCACATAACTTTCATCTGCTAAATGGCCAATCAGCCTCTTTGCCTGGGGCTTCACTTGCTTGCCCCGGTACACCACCATCCTACCCGAAGTAGTGTCATCCATAAGTTCCAAAGTCACCGCATCGTGACTTTCCTTGGGGAGCAGAGGCAACTTCTCATTGAATATCATCTGAAGAAACCTTGGATACATACAAAAACCTTCTTTCCCTTTTGCTTCAATGTTCTCTACCAAATAAGCAAAGATCATATTCGAGAAGCTGAAAGGGTGGTTCAGCACCTGAGCCACGAAGGCATTTTGTATCTGATCTGATAGGTCATCGAAACCACCCCTTCTCGAAGCAATGCACTTAAGAATCACATGTGCCACATATTTGTATTGTGGGCATAGGTTCCTCTTATTTAGCACCCCCGAGTTAATGTCCCCGCATACTTGATTCGGAGGAAACACCCTCTCACTGTCAAAGGATGTAACTTAGTGGGGTGAGTGGAGTCATCCCCAAACTCAAGGATTCTCTGGATGTCAGTAGCGGTAATGTCGATAGCTTGAACCATAATGGTGCTTCGGATGCTGTATGGCTAACGAGAGCGATCCACTGAGGCATTCTCCCAGAATGCCTGGTGTAGTGATTTGTAAGGTGTGCATGGTGTAGATATAGCCTTATGTATCCGTGAGCATTTGAGGAAGGCTATAATCTCGGAGAACTTGGCCCCGTTCCGAGTTGTGTGGTCCAAATGGGCACATATGTTGTGCTTTGGATTAAGAGACCATCTGTCAGCCATGTTTCCTGAAACACAAAACACATGATCATTAGTACATAATACATGAGAATTCAGTTCTAAGTGTAGTGTTTCACTTCCGTTCTGATTCATTCATGTGAATGATCATGCGACTGGAGTCATTCGGTTGTTCTTAAGTACGACTGAGTTCATTCTGTTGAATGAGACATGCGACTGAGTTCAATCTGCCGACTGAGTCTTCGATTGGTTCAGTCGGCCGACGAACTCATTCGGGTGGTTCATTCGGCCGAATGACCCAATCGCAAGGTTCAATCGTGCGATTGGAGTTCATTCGAACGACCAGTCGCTTGCGCCACTGTTCGATCGCCTGTGGGTCGAATCTTGACCAATTTAAGTCATTAAACAGGTTTAATGGTCCATTAGACTCGCCTACTTGTCACTAAACCCATTAACTTATTTTAACATTTTGCTTAGTTTACGTAGGTGATTAGGTCATTTCATTCGGTTCTTGATTCAATCGAGTGTCTCTTATGTAGGTTCGTAATCTTCTTATTTTGGTAAGATTCAAGAGTAATGTACCTGTAAAATCGTCACTCGAATGTAAGAAACTCAAAGCAATGTAAATCAGGATCTGTAGCAATTTTTGGCAGAGTAAGGGGAAGAATGCGATTTGGTGCGATTTTGGTGTGATGAGGAACATGCGATCGACTGAGGCCCTTAAATATTGAACCTAAGTTCAATCGGCCGACTGGCCTTATTCGCTCAGTTCATTCGGCGACTGAGTCTCAGTCGTACGATTGGCCTAGTCAATCGCATTCAGTTGGCCGACTGAGTCTCATCGGTCGACTTCCTCATTCGGTCTCTTTCATTCGCATCTTCAGTTGACCGACTGAGCCTCAGTCGGTCGATTGCTTCATTCTCCCCCTTCTATTCGGTCGAATGGATCATTCTCATGTCCATTCGGCCGATTAGGAGCCATTCGCATAGTTGGTCCATAACCATGATCCAATCGTGCGAATGGGTCACACTTAGTGAGTTTACAGCATTTTGAACATTTTACTTTTAAGACCCTTTTAACTTTTGACAATAACATTATAAGCTCTTAACCAATTCAGTCACCTCAGACGAGACTCTTTTAAAACACGTTGTCACCTCTGACGTGACTCTTTAAACTTTGAAAAACATGTGGCCATCTCAGACATGACCCTTTTCGGTGAGTTAATTCCATTCTGATTTTCCTGATGTAGTCTGACAGACACACACACTAAAAGATAAACTAGAAACTTAAACTAAATACATACATAATTTGTTTTTGGACTTTTTGTGAGAGATAAAACCTAAGATGGAAATCTACGGGATTTGGTTCCGGATCGAAAGCTTCAAATTAGATTGACCACACCTGGACCAAATCAATTTTGGAATCATACAAGAACATCAAATCATTTGGCTTGTTATCAAACTTTCGATGCTCAATTCTTGGTGTTCATCCAGAGTCATCAGCAGCTTTAGGGAATCATACTGGAACTCTTAGATTACCACATTGATTTGAACTTTCAAGAATTGCAGCCACAATGATTGTCAATATGTTTGTCCACTTAAATCCATACACAGACTCTTGACTCAAACCGGTGATTGTTTTTGGTTTATTTAATTCAACGAACATTTGTGGATCCCACACTTATATGGTAATCAACATCCCTCGGGAGCTTTTGAGCGGTCTACGGGTATTGTTACAAGAAGAGACTATTCTTAGAGCTTTCATAAGAAACCAGTCCTCAGGTCAGTGCCATCGCACAGCAAAGAGCGGCAAACAACAATGAATTCTAGAATATCTAGGTTATGCTTATCCTCAGGTCAGTGCCATCGCACAGCAGAGAGGCACACAACCTATCTCCTTGTTAGAGACCTTTTATTTTGCACCAAATGCACCAACAACATAGGTCATTAGCTTGATAGCATTTTCCTTTCATTTTTTGCCATGCTTTGCTCTATTTATGGTCATCCGCACACATTTGTGGCGTTTACATGCTCATTACCCCTTATTGGAATATTATTGATTGTGTTAACCAGTGATAAGATGGAAGCCCACAGTCAGTTGAACATTTAGTTTGATCTTGAGATCACTAGTCGGTCTAATCATCTATTGTGTGAATCTACCGACATATCAATTGTGGTCTAGCAACCTCTAGTCTACTCTCTCATTGTGTTACCTTAGGAGTTACCAGTTTTTCTATCATCTTCCCTTTTATATTGCTTAGACTACACAGACTTATACTTTGAATTTTTTTGTCATCTTTTCTAAATTAGGATTTTAAAGTCCTCTTGACTTGTTCCTGTGTACTATCATATTCCAAAGGGTTTGAATCGGTATCACAGATACGATCTACCTTGTATCAGCTTTCCACTCCTTCTCCATCGGTTTCCTTTTTTTTTTTTTTAATGTTGCTTGCTGACTTATTCTCCCCCTAAACTACTAAAATCAAACCTGGTTTTATTATTTTAGGATTTTAATAAACAGCAGAATAACATGAGTTTAATTTAAACAGACTAAAAAAAACAATAAAATGAAATAAAAAAGAAAAATTAACTAAACTACATCGGACTACACATGATCATCATCAGGAATAACATCACTTCTCTTTTTAACACCGTTGACCTCTAGCAGATATTGAAAACGTGGTTTATCAAGGCTTTAGTATGAAGTGATATTTAATACCGATATTTTGGTCTTAGGATGTTGGACCGATTTTTAGTTACTGCAATTGCGGCAGAGTTATCTACAAAAATAGGAGTAGAATGGAACGTTAAACCGTAATCCCGCATTTGCTGTTGAATCTAGATGATTTGTGAACAGCAACTTGCAGCAGCAACATATTCGGCTTCACAGGTTGACAATGCAACCGATGTCTGCTTCTTACACTGCCAGGTAATTAATCTTCTCCCAAAGAATTGACACCCTGCTGATGTAGACTTGTAGTTCATCTTGCAGCCTCCGTAGTCCGAGTCACTATATGCCGTGAGCTCAAAATCATCATGAGAGGATACCACAACCCAAGTGTGGTGTACCCTTTAGATAGCGAAAAATCCTTTTGACCCCGATCAGATGATTGACCTTAGGTTTAGCCTGATATCTAGAACATAAACATGTCGCATACATGATATCAGGTCTAGAGGCAGTGAGATACATGAGGGATCCATCATTCCTCCTCGTACATCGTGGCACCCCAGATCTCCATTTTCATCAGGGCTATGTCGTGATTGTAGCCAGTGGAGTACCACAGCAGCATGCATTCTCCATGTCAAAGCGATTGAGAATGTCTCTTACGTACTTGGTCTGATGTAGAAAGATCCCATTTGGTGTTTGATCCACCTGTAGCCCGAGAAAGAACTTCATCTCCCCCAAGCACTCATCTCAAACTCTTTCTGCATAACTGCTTCAAATTCTTTGCATAACTCTTCGTTCTTTGAACCAAAAATTATGTCATCAACATAGATTTGTACGAGCAGTAGGTCGCCATCTTTTTCTTTAATGAACAACGTGCAGTCAATGACTCCCCTGCGAAAGCCGTGTTTCACAAGATGTCGAGAGTTTCTCATACCAAGCTCTTGGAGCTTGATGAAGCCCGTATAAATCCTTGTCGAGCTTGTAGACTCTATCCCGATGATAAGGATCTTCAAATCCCTCGGGTTGACTGACATAAACTGTTTCTCTATTTCCCCATGATGAAATGCACTCTTCACATTTAATTGATAGACTTTAATCTTCATGTACGATGCATAGGCAAGGAAGATACGAATGGCTTCCATCCTTGCCACGGTGCAAATACCTCATTGTAATCAATTCCCTTGACTTGGCGAAATCCCTGAACAACCAGTCGAGCCTTGTTCCTGATAATGACCCCTGGTCATCTTTCTTGCATTTTAAAACCCATTTGGTGCAATGACCTTAGCACCTTTAGGTCTATCAACCAGAGACCATACACCTAACTTCTTGAATTGAAGAAGTTCTACTTGCATTGCACTCACCCACGCCTCATCATTTAGTGCTTCACTGACATATTTTGGCTCACCTGTGAGACAAAACACCGATAGGCACCATCATGGATTATCCCATTTCGATAACAGAGGCAATTAGCTGAGTACAGCTGATTTTGGGTGTGTACTCCTGATCGGACATCTCCATGACATTGTCTAACGGATGATAAACGTTTTGACGTGATCCTGGAGTAGTAGGAACAGCTACCTCAGAGCCAAGATGATGAACATTTGGTTCTTCATCTGAGGTAGTTGGAGTTTGAGGCTCTGACGTCGAAGGTGCACGCTGTGGACTTTCAGGAACTGGAACCTGTTCCTTCTGACTGTTCTGGGTATCTTCTTCAGCTTCATTTTCAGAGGAGGTGTCACCGTCGTCGATTACTCCCCCTGAATGAGTAGATGATTTTCCCTGTGAGCTAGATGTTGGTGGATTCAAGCTATCATACATCATTCGTGTAGCTAATTCGTCATCCGAGGCAGAGAGAGGAATGTTGAAGGACTTGAAGAATCCATCATAGTCAAATAAGTAGGCGGGTCCTTTTCCAGTTGGTGGTGTGGTGAATCGTTGAACATCAACATTACACCAAACTTCTACTAGACCTGTTGAGTTATTGTAAACTCACTTGTTAGGAATGTTGTATCCTAGAAAGATGTCTTCATCTGCCTTCTCGCTGAATTTACCTTCTTGCGTCTTCTTCAGAAGTGTGCATGGCGCCCCAAATGGTTCGAGATACTCCAAGTTCGGTTTGCGTCTTTGTAGTAGCTCGTAACATGTTTTTCCGTGGCGCTTGACTATGAGGACTCGATTCAGTGTATAACATGCATTTGCCACTGCCTCATTCCAGAATTGGATTGGCAGTTTCGAGTCTGCCAGCATAGTTCGTGTTGTCTCTATCAAGCTCCTGTTCTTCTCTCAGCAACGCCATTCATCTGAGGTGTGTAAGCAGAAGTGAATTGATGCACAATCCCTTTTCCTTGCAGTATTCCTCCATCCAATGGTTCTTGAATTCCATTCCGTTGTCTGAGCGTACTTGTCTAACTTTCAGCTTGTAGAGAGATTGCAGTGTGGTTACTAACTCCTTGAATGATTCAAATGTTTCTGATTTGGATTTCAGAAACATTACCCAAGTGAACCTTGAGTAGTCATCGGTGACCACAAACACGTACAAGTCGCCTGCAATGCTCTTTGTGCTGACTGGACCGAACAGAGCCATGTGAAGAAGTTCAAGAGGAAGTTCTATTGAATTAACTTTCTTTTCCATATGAGACTTCTTTGTCTGTTACCTTTCTTGCAAGCTATACCGAAATCAGGAAGCTGAAAGTTCTTGACATTTACACCTCTCACCAGATCCTTCTGAATCAAGTGATTCATCTTCCTTTGGCTGATGTGTCCCATTCCCTATGCCAGGAGATGGAGTCTTTTTTAGTAGCTTTGGATAGAAAACACTGAACCTCATGATCCATTGTAGAAGCTGTTGACAGATCCAAGACATAAAGAACTTATATCTTGAAGCAGTCATCAAAACTTCTGGGATCACGTAGTCTTTCTTCAGTACGTAACACTTCTTGTTGTCGAAGATGACTTTAAATTCCCATATCACATATTTGAGAAACAGAGAGTAAGTGTTTTGAAGTTGCTGAACATAGTTCACCCTATCAAACTTACTTTCTGATTTCCAACTTCTCCCTCAGCTATGATATATCCTCCCTTGTTTCCAGCAAACGAAACATGCCCTCCTTTTATTTGTTTGACATTTGATAAAAGAGCTCTGTTTCCTGTCATGTGCCTGGATGCTCCGCTGTCTACTATGCACGTGTTAGATTCAGCACTGTATTGAACAACTTGCACACAAGGTAAAGGATTAGGTTAGGTTAGGAACCCAAGCCTTTACTGGCTTGGGTTTCCCAGAGGCATCACACATCAGAAATTCAACCCATTGACCCATAGAAGGTGAGGGTAGCTCAGGTTCCTTCTTGTCATCATTATCAGCCACAGAAGTTGACTTCTCTTTCCATAAGCCAGATTTGTGCAATGCCTGTTGTGATAAACAGTCGACTGGCTAACAGATTGAACTTTCTGTTCACTAGTTCGTCTAGGTGGAGTTAAAGAGCTCCTCTTAGAAGCCCTAGATTTTGAGTCGTGAAGTGCAATCTTCTTCCTAGGTGTCTGATAATGAGGACAGTAGGAAGCAATGTGTCTACATTCTCCACAGTTGTAGCACGCCCTGCTATCAACTTTATGATTAAACCTTCTTTGTGGAGACGTGTGTGACACTCTAGTAACATCACTCACTTTAGGTTTTGACTCTGGTTCTTTTGATGTGTTTACTGGTTTAACAAAATTTACTGATTTAACCTGTTTGACATCCTTTTCTTTTTGGTTAATTGGTCTTTGATTTGAAGTATGTGAAAGATTATCCTTAATAGCCCTTGTAGGTTCTGATTTGACTTTGTTTGAACCTGAGTTTAAGTCAACCTTTTCAAATTCCTTTTCCAAATTAACACAAGGCAATTTACCCTTTGCCTTTGAAGTGGTCTCCTTTTGTTTGTTTCTAGTGTCAATAGATGAACATAAGGAATCTGGATCACTAACAAGAGGAGTAGACACTACATGATCCTTGATGGGATTACTATTTAAAGGTCTAGTTTTAGTGTTCATCAAAGTCTCAGGTGGTGGCGGAACCACTTTATAACCCAGTCCCTCCCCGTTGTTCCTTTCTTTCACTAAGTGTTGGACTATGTGCGACGAACTAGTCCACTATGCAGTTTCTTTTTAGTGAATTTACTTCTACTTCTAGAACTGCCTTTGCTTCTTAGTGTCTTCGAGGGAGTTTAGATAATACCTAATGTCATTAGCTTGATTAAAGGCAACTGCTTCGGTTTCCCTAAGCTGTTTAGTCAAAAGGTCTATCTTTTCTTTATAACTGAGCTCATTTTGTTTTAATACCCTATTAGCCTCAGTGCATAGATGCAAATCTTTTATCAAGTTATCATTATGATCTAATAACCTAGCGAATTTAGCATCTATGCTATTCCTAAAAGCATCACAATCAGAACAAGCATGATTATTAAACATTGTGTCAGTAGTACTTACCTGAGCTGATTCAGAAGCGTTTGCCATCAATGCAGTATCAGATGATTTTGATTCTTTTGCTTCTGTCTTTTCTGTCTCTGACAAGGTAGTCTCCACTTTTCGCTTTTAACTGATCTCGGTTGTAGTTGCTTCTTCACTATGTGACATTGCTATCTCAACTGCTAGATCTCCTTCACTAGCGGAATCACTGTCAATATCTTCTACATTTGCAATGTTTGATTCCCCCGGTGAGACAAACCTAAAGCTCCAATCCTGTCCTTCATCATCATGAGCAGTCAAGGCTTTTGAGTCCTTGTTTAAGGAAGTAGAACTGGTAGTTTGCTTGTCTAGACGAGTGAAGGATGAAAACGGGTTCCCGTTCCCAGTCTTCTTTGGCGTCACACATTCTCTCTTGAAGTGTCCCTTTTCACCACAGTTAAAGCATGTCACTTTACTCTTGTCGAAGCCAAAGGTTGTATCCTTAGTAGCAACCAAGTTCTGTCCAGTCTTTTTCACAAACTTCTTCGCCCTCCGGACAGCACTTGCTAAGGCCCACATTATATCCATTCTCTCAAGCTCCATTTCGTCCACCTGCTCGTAGTCCTCGCCTGCCAGATGGCAGTTTCCAATCTTTCCAGCAACAAGTTCATCATAGGAATGGACCATTGCTGTCAATAGATCCATGTGCTCTCGAGCTACTTCCACAGTCACATTACCGAGGTTCTCGGTCTTCAGTCTAGTAGCATTCGCTTCATATCCAATGTATTGGGTACAAGAAGACCCTGACGTTTCTGAACCTGGAGCAGGTGCATGTGTAGGACTCGATGAGCTAGACACGAATGCAGTCTGGAGGGGTGCTCCAGATGTCTTAGCTTGAGGAGTGGCATGTATAAAGCTGGATTAGATTGTACGTAGACTTCTGAGCTCTGTACTTCATTCTAAGTGATTCTTCTCGCAACTTCAGAATGAACATTAATATCCAGTTTTGACAGCATTCCATTCTGTCTAAGATTAGAACGAATGAAACCCATTTTTCAGGCAATCCGTCTGCAAAATTATTAACTTTCTCTTCCATGGTAGTAGCCACTCCATGTGTATGCAGTTCACTCATCAGATGGTAGAATCTATCTATAACATCGTCCAAACTCTCGTTTCCCATCAATGAGAAGTTGTGGAATTCCTTCTTTAACTCCTTAGCCTTGATTGCCTTCAATGAGGCATTCCCGTCGTACCTCTTCTCTAGCTCATCCCATAGTTTATTGGACTGCTTATTCTCTGGGTACTGGTGGAATATCTCTTTATGGATAGACTGTGTAATCAATGCATAGACCCTCTTCTCTGCACTATATTTGACTTTCTGCGCGTCTGTCATCCTTCCTAAGGTTAACTTTACTCCATCGGCTCCCACCGGTGTACTATATCCAATCTCGATGGCCTCCCATAGATTCGGATCCACTCCATTGAGGTAGATCTCAAAACGTTGTTTCTAGTGGGGAAACTCATCTAACGTTAAAAGCTTTGGTGGTTTATTATGATTACCCACCTCACTCTCAAGTAGCAGCAGGTTCTGGATCCTAGAGTCCTTCCCAGCAGTAAAGGCTGACATTTGATCTTCCATTGTAAATAACTTTAAGTCTAATAAGCAATTTTCACTCGGCCGACTGAAGGGTGCGAATGGAGAAGGCGTGCGTATGAACTCTCAGTCGTGCGTATGAACTCTACGACTAGTTCAATCGTGCGAATGAATCTGATGCGTATGAACCGTGCGACCGAACGGTTCAATCGTATGAATGGAGATACGACTATGTCCAATCGTGGGACTGAGCAATGCGAATGAGTCCAGTCGTGCGAATGGCTCACTCGTGCGACTGAGGCTGCTGTTATGCGAAAATTTCTAGGTTAAACGTGCTTTAGCCGTAAAAATTCAAAATTTCGCAAGGTTGAATTGCCTAAGTCCGTAGAAACCAAACTTTGATGTGCAGGGAACGTCCAAGATCACTTTTGACACAAATGATTGCGTTTCTAGTGTAAAAACACAAACTTTTTATCAATCTTGATTGAATCACACTTAATCAAGAGCCAAAGCTCTCATACCACTTGTTAGGACCTGTTATTTGACCGAAATACCTAGAGATTAACGTGTAAACCAGATCAAATAGTGTGGAATCCTATTTGATTGGCGATCCAATAAGTGAGAACACACGAAGAATCAATCAAGAATTGAAACACACGTTAGAAATCGATTGGGAATCGATCTAATGTGTTCTATGAACTTGGAGAACGAATTGGGAGGATTCTGGACGGCTAGGGTACGCCTGGAATCGTAATTGATCGAGAGTCCTTGTTTTTCACAAATTGAGTTGTATTTATAGGTTGGTACTATTCAATCGTGCGACTGAACCATTAGTCTGGTTCAGTCGTGCGATTGAACCATGCGGTTGATTCATTCGTACGACTGAGTGTTCAGTCGTGCGACTGAGCCAATCTTATGTTACAATCGTACGACTGATCCAGTCTACTGGTTCAGTCGTGCGACTGAGTTAATCGTGTGAAGTTATTCATGCGTATGGTTCATTCGCATGAGCCATTCGCATGAGAACTTCATTATGTTAAGTTTGAATGTATTAATTAATAACATTATGTGTAATCATTCAAGCAATCACTAACCTAATTAACCAATTCAATGTCGACACATTATTGAAACATTAAACATTATAACTAACAAACTATCAATATCATTTCATTAATCATACCAAACAAGATCTATTACATCAGATATCATGATCTAGGGACATACATGTATCAACACTTTGAAGCTTAGAAGAAGATTCAGTTTGAATTGTATCTTCTAATTCATTCACTTTTCTTTTGCCTTTTATCTGCTCAAGATTTTCATCAACATGTATGTCAGTACTTATCACATGTACTGGTGAGATAGACTTCTGAGCTTCTTTTCTTTTAGCAATTCAGCTTTGAGATTTTCATTTTCTTCAGTTAATTTCTTGAATTTCTCCTTAAGAATATCATAATCTTTTATCATAACTTCAAAGTTCTTGATTACATCTTCTTTATCTTTGGCAAACCTTACAATCTTTTCATCTTTTAAGGCATTTTCTTCAGTCAACTTTAAGTTTTCATCCTTAAACGTTTGAATTTATTTTTCAAGAGATATGTTTATCTCTTTCATTCTTTTATTCTCCACTTTCAACTCTTTAATCCCTTTCTCTTTGCTCAAATTTTCTTCTTTCAATCTGTCAATCTCATCAATGTCAACTATTTCCTCTATTTGAATAGACACATGTGTGACATACTAACAAAAATTCCTTCTACTCCTTCATTTGCATCAAATTTAAATACTGGATTGAATAAAATATCATTCATAAAGTCAGAATCAAATGTTTTTGATTTTGAGAATCCATTCTTGTACAGCTTCCTCATGAATGACATCAACATTTTCTTCATTCATAGGATGTGGTTCATCTCTAGTATCTTCTACATTTCTTCAGTGGCATCATCATTTACATCATCATCATCATTGACATCATTTTCTCACTTGATGAGCTTTCAGAAACATCATCCTCACTTTCTTCTTCATCTTCTACATCCTCAATTAGATCATTTGGATCTATTGGTTCTTCTTCAGTTAGATGAAAGTGTGGCTGATTAATATCAACTTCATCCATTGATACATTTCTCATATAATCAAATACTAGAATGTTTTGAGCACCAGTGAACATTGCCAGTCTTTTGTAAACATCTGACATGTGCTCTAACTATATCCTTTCACCATTAAATTCTTCAGCATACAAATCTTGATTTGCTTCATTAATGAGTAGTCGGAGAAATCTTGGGTACATCAAGTAATTATGCCTTACTCCTGTTTCAAGATTAAAAATGAAACCATTCATTATCCACTTAGACATATTGAATCTTCTGTTTGTGGATAAGGCTATAATAGGAGATGCAATATCTACACGGAATGAATCCCAACCAGCACTTCTTTTAGACATGCAATGTTGAAAGATATAGCATAAAAGCTTCCAATGCTTAAACACTCTAGCTCTGAAATATTGCTTTTTGGAAAACGATCTGGATGACCCATGTGTAGAAAAACCTCTCTACATTCATTGAAAGAATATTCTGATAAGTTTTCATGATCATTGTCACCAAGTCTTAAAGCTATTCTGATTGCTTCTTCAGATACTTCAAGCATTCTTTCTGTTGTAATAAAAGCTCTTAGCACTTTGTTTCCTTCATCATCTCTTTCAATGTGAGCAGATCTCCAGAATCTCTTAATCATTCCTCCATTGATCATTGGTCTTGCACACATAGCATATATATACTTTGTTCGAGTAGAAATCTGATAATTTCTTCATATCAAATCTTCTCTGTTTTCATCATTTCGAAAAGCAGCCACATTATGCTTTAGCTCAAATTTTAATTCTGCCAACTGCAAACACAAAGAAAGTATAATGAGAACATTGAATATTAATTAATGAATTCTATTTCTACATATGATTTTCAATTTTAATTGATTAAAATTTTATTTATTTTTTAATTTTTTTATTTTTATTTTTTTTATTTTTATTTTTTTTATTTTTATTCAAAATTAAGACAGACTGTTCATTCTTCTTCTTCTTCGGCTATGGAAAACAGACTGCGTTCAACATCAACAAAACATTTTCACTTTAAGATAAAAACCATACATCACTGTACTCGAAAATGAGTTCTTATCAACAATCCAGTATCAATTTTTGATATGATACTCATTGTGATCAGATTAAACTTCGATTATATAGGGTTCGAACGCCCAAATAGCATTCAACAGACTATAACAATGCACTGATTAAACCCAAAATTTATTTATTTGAATCACAAACTTACGTTTATATATTCAAATACTATCTATACTCAATGGATTTGATTCGATTTCAGATTAAATGAGGATGTGATGATACTCGACAGTCGCAAGTTCAGGGGTTTTTGGTCTGTGAAATTTTGAGTGAAAATGAGAACTACGGATAAGTGTTCAATTTATATAAGAGAAATATTTAGGCGTATGAGCCCTGTTTTGACGTATGATCCGTGTTTGGGAGTATGAAACCCTAAAATTCACTTATTTGTTAGACGCATAAGCACTATTTATGCGTTTTGAATCAGACGCATAGGAACTGTTCAGACGCATTAGCACTGTTTAGGCGCTTTTGAACTGTTCAGCCGCATGGACTTTTGAAACGTCTAACACTTGGTAATTTTGATACTATGTAGACGCATGAGACATGTCAAACATCTAACACTTGGACAATCAAACCCATTCACTATTTAGACGCATGGGATTATCTCAAACGACTAACACTTGTATTTCCATAGATGTATAACAACTGTTTAGACGCATGAGAATGAATCAAACGTCCAACACTTGTATAATCCTCAAAATTTCATCATGTTCCTATTGAGGCGCATGTGCACTGTTTAGGTGCAGGAGTTGACTTTCATGATTTAAACACTTGTGGTTTCCATTTCTTCACTTGCACACTTTTTACCATTTAGATCCCCAAATTTTGAACTTTTGCATATTGCACTTTCAGTTTATAAAATTTTATTTTCTATTTCTTTTAAATTTCTTTTGTCCTTTCATTTTAATCTCAACATAAAATCAAATATCATCTGATTTTCAACTTATGAAGCATATTTATTCGCAAAAAATTATGTAGGTTCATATTATATTTTTCAAATAAATTACATTTTCAATGTACACCAATACTTTGAACATAAAGCATCATCCTTTCAATTCAACATTTCAAAATTTGATTTTGATAATGAATATTTTCTGAGAACAACTCTTTCATTTATTACTCCCCCTAAACTTTTAAGTTTGAAAAACTTATAAGTTTGTTAGGAAAGAGAATAAGATCACACAACGCATTGTGACATTGCCTTCACACACAAAGACATGCATAAAAGAAAAATGAAAATAGAATCAAAATCTAATATAAGCACAGAATTGATGTCTGCAGAGAGACCATACTAATGAAGATCAACACATTAAAAAAAATAAATGTGGATAATCATAGACAATGAATAAATCCTGATCAAGTGTGTTCCAGGTCAGTGATATCACAGCAAAGGAGACACAAGAACTAAGGACAGACAATGAGTGTTTTTGATAAATTTATCAACTCGCTTACTTTTTAAATTCTTGGAATGATTAGGGTTGATTTAGATATGACATGATGTAAAACATACAGAGACTAAGAGAGCTCAACCATCATCACGAAATGTAAGAAAGAACATACTCAACTTATTACCTGAAACATATATCACCAGAGTTCATGTTACTTAGTTAATAGAGGATGATCATGGATAACCATTTGATCAGCTCTGATTATTCATTTGAATAGGTTGTGCACATTGGCATCTTTTTGCATCAAAAAGAGAATCCAGGTCTGTAATGACTTACAACAAGGATATCTCAGTACTTCAGGTCTATGATCACTCATAACAGAGAAGTGAAGTGATGCTTTGTAACAGATCTCATGATTACACACAGTGTCAACAGGTGTGAGTGGTGTTACTTAACAAACATTCAATCTAATAAGCTAAAACAACTCAAAAGTACTCACATGAATACACATAAGCATGTATGTTTAGTTTGATCACAAGAATTTACTTTTTCAGCATAATAGTAAGATATTGTCTACACAGCTTATCTGATCATATCTAGACTTATTAATGATTAAGTCTGCAACTGATCTCACTAATGTACTATCATTTCTCACATGTGCAAAACATAATTCCTTCTAAAAGACTCTATTTTTGTATTTTTGATATATTTTTTGTATTTGATTTTTCTATGAAAACATAAAATCACACACACATAAAGTATAAACAGGCAATTAACAATGAGAGTATCACTTATTATGATCTTTTGATTTAGGGAGATCACATATGATTTATAAGACCAATTGATTCTACTAAATACTCAAACCGTCTTGTAGGAAGGCTTCAGTAAATAGATCTGCCATTGTTTTTTTGTTGCATTTGAATTAATATTTAATCTTTTTCAGAGTTATCCTAAGAAAATGATATCAAATTTCGATATGTTTTGCTTTTGAGTGTTGAACAGGATTAGCTGTTATGAACATAGCAGCTGTTAAATGTAAATTGGTGTTTTAAGAAAATTGTTGGACCAAAAGAACCAATGAGCCAAGATCAGAAAATCTCTAAGTCCCACACGGTATCACAACAACTGCTGAAAGCCTCATCAGTAGTTTGACAAGTGCTGAAGACTTCAACAGCTGAAGATCAAGTGCTGAAGACCTTAACAGCTGAAGAACCAAAGTGCTGAAGTACAACAGCTGAAGAACACAAGTGCTGAAGCTGAAAGACCAAAGTACTGAAGAACAACAGCTGAAGAGTTCACAAGTGCTGAAGATCAACACTGATGTACAAAGTCTGAAGACAAGACTGAAGACATCAGCTGATGATATCTACTGAAGTCATCAGCTGATGAAACACCTGAAGGTCAAAGTCTGAAGATCAAGTACTGAAGCCTCAGTAGTTGTCACAACTGCTGAAGAGTACTTCTTCAGTAGTTGTGATATCAGTAGTTTTATTTTCTTTGTTTCAGTAGTTTTGTAAAACGACTGAAGAGCTTGTTCTTCAGTCGTTGTAGTTTCAGTAGTTTTATATTTTGTACTTAACTTGCTGATATGTTCTCAGTAGTTGTGAACATTTCAGTAGTTTGTTAAGAATTAGTTATTTCTGTATGGATCTGCCAGTTGTCACTTTCCGTGATAACAGCAGTGACTGTTGCACTCTATATAAGGAGTGACAACCTATTGTAATCATTGAGTGAAATGAGTAATTGAATGGAATGATTGATTGATTCGATTAGAAATATTCTACATCTATAACATTCCTAGAAATCAGAAATTCATATTCTCTCCCTATAACTGTATGCGATCTTAATGCTCACAATATCGTTGCTTGCTACAATTTGTCTAATTCGTGTTTGTATTCCGCTGCTTTATATTCTGATACATCAAACTTGTGATCACTGATCCTGTCAAATGGTATCAGAGCAGGTTAATCATTGATCGATCTAATAATTGATCATTGAAACTGCTATTCAAGATCCAAGTTTGATTGAATTAGCTTTTTTTTTTGCAAGAAACGGTTATAGAGATTGAATTTTCTGTATTTCTGCTCATTCATCCTGAGATCTTTTTCTTGGTTCTCATTGAGTTTGTTGTGGTTTGTCTAAAACTTTTTAAAAACTTGAACTAAACTGTTTTTGAACTGAAAATGACCACTCCCTCCAATGATCCTCACAATACTGGTTCCTCAACCAAGCCTCCTATGCTGGTTAGGAATGAGTATAACATATGGCAAAGACGTATGCTCCATCACCTGTCTGTTAACAGCGCAGGGTGTGGACATCAGTGGTACATGGTCCACACAAGCCTATGGTGAATAACCCGGAAACCAATCAAATGGTTCCGAAGAGGAGGGAGCAATACTCAGATGAGGATAAAAAGTTGCTTGAGATTGATGCAAAAGCCCATGGAATTCTGCCATGGCTTTGCCCAATGAAATCTATTCTGGGCTAATGCATCATGAAACTGCCCATGACCTCTGGATTGCTTTGAAAGAACAATTGGAGGAACAGATGAGGTCTTGGCAAATAATAGAGAAATTCTTGCCCAACAATATGAGACATTCTCTCATAGAAAGGGTGAGACACTGACTCAACAATATGAGCGGTTTTCTTGTTTGATCTCTGAACTAAAAATGGTCAAACTTGAATACACCAATATTCAGATGAATAACAGATTTCTCAGAGATCACTGCCTGAGAGATGGGACACATATACTATTGTCCTACGCTCCAGTGCAAGTTTGGACAAACTATCTCTCACCCAACTCCATGGGAAATTGCTCACTTTTGAGAGAGAGATAGAACAGAAGAGAAAGCTGTCTTCATCTGGAAAGCTCACTGAAGACTTTATACAAGGCAACACTGCCTTGGTGGGTCATGAGTCAGAATATGCTTCATCTGAATGCCAGTATGATGAGCATATTAATTTCTCTTCGAGCACTTCTAATTCTGCATTTGTAAGTGTTGATGGTCAGTTCACTGGATGTAATAATGACAATTATGTTTCATTATGGATGATCTCAAGGGGATTGCTGATGATGACTTAGAAGAGATGGATATTTTGAGCCAAATGGCCTTGATAAATATCAGATCTCAGAAGTTCTACAAAAGAACTGGAAGAAAATTCCCAGGACTCTCTGGCAAAACCAAAGTTGGTTTTGACAAGAGCAAGTTGAGGTGTCACAAATGCCAAAGGCTTGGACACTTTGCAAGAGAGTGTAGATCAACTGGATCTAACTCTACTGCACCCTTTGTGACTTTTCCTGGCAATAGTCAACAAACAGAGGGCAACATCCTGTCACATCTAGTCATCATCCTCAACAACAATCTCCGGCATATTTTGTTCCTCAGGTCAAATGCCATATCAGTACCCTGGTTATTACATGCCACAGTCAAATCAAGTTCAAGTTCCTATGACACCACAACCTCATGCATTACCAGAACCTCAGCCTTCCCTATCTCATCAACAACCTTCATCTCAACACACAGCTTCTTCACCCCAGGAGTTGTTGACTGGAGCAGTTTACCAGATGACTTGTCTGGTCATGATCAACTGTTCTCAGGTGCTGGTCAACATGGTGGTGACAGTCCCTTTGGGAATCTAGCTCTTATGGCTTTGGAGTCTGCTGATACTTCATCTTCCAATGCCTCTACACCTCAGGTATCACAGGTATCCTCTGAGGCAAAAGCCAAATTATGTTCTGAACAATGCATAGCAGCATTTGCTTCCATTAGAGAAGCAAATGTAGCTTTAATTAATAAGAACATTGAGCTAGAACAAATAATTTCCAAAAACAAAGCTGAGTTTGAGTTTGTGCTCAAAGATAAAAATGATGAGGTTTATAAACTGAATTGCAAAATAATTGATGATAAGGCTAGAGAAGATGTACTTCTAGAGAAGTACAAAGATCTCAAAGAAACCCTTGCAGTTACCCAGGTCGAGTGTGATAGATGGGTACAATCATGCAAAGGTTTTGAAATGCTTCTTAGTAAGCAATCTGCTTCAAATGTGAAGTTTGGCATTGGCTACAATCACACTGCTCCACCTACAGATTTTACCCCAAGAGCAGAGGTAGAATCTGATGGTGAGAGTGATAACCAATCCATCAATCATGTGATCTACCTTCTGATACAGCACAATCAGAAGTAGCAGTCAGCATCAAGTCCTCCTTGAACCTATCAGCTGATGTTGATGGTCCAAATGCTGACATTCACATGATCAATAAGTTGATCAACTCAGGAGTTAATCCTGAAGGTCCTGAAAGGACTGGAGAGCAGGATTTAACACCTGAAGTTCAAACTTCAACTGCTGTCAGCACTGAAGAGAGAAAACTGGCAGTAGAAAGAGTTTGAAGGCTACTAAAGAGGATGTCAAGAAAGCAACCAATGCTTCCAAAGCATTGAAGAACAAGTCTTCTGTTGCTTCACCATCTTTAGTTGATGATCAACCTAAGATGAAGAAGAAACCATGTGAAATATGTGGTTTGTTCAATCATCTTACAGATGATTGTTGGTACAAAAGAGGTTCCAAACTCAAACAAAAAGAAGAAATTAATGAGAAAATGGTAAAAATGAAAATGAGTTTGAGACCACATTTGTATCAGCAACATCAAATCCTGTAACCCTTAAGTCCTTAAAGCAATTCAAAAAGGAAGGAGTTAAACAGGTGACAGCTGAGGGTGCTCAAAAGAAGAAGGTGCAACATAGGACCTTATCTAACTCCACTAGCAATGTGTCTGATGAGCTGAAAGCTTTATCACAAAATCAGACACAGCTGGTGATGATGGTACAACATCTGTTGGGTAGAGTTAACCAACTAGATTCTCCTATGTTGAAACCACAGAAAAGGAGGTCTAAGCCAAAGGACTCCTCTTCTACACC
Organism: Flaveria trinervia; assembly: GCA_025506515.1. Lineage (NCBI taxonomy): Eukaryota > Viridiplantae > Streptophyta > Magnoliopsida > Asterales > Asteraceae > Flaveria > Flaveria trinervia. Next base: position 65,040,617 of record CM046442.1, read on the forward strand.
ATCTTCTTCTTCTCAGGCTGTTGTTACAAATAAACATGTTAGTTTACCATCTATTGATGAGACCAGGCCCAAAACCAAAAAGGTTTGGGTCTCTAAAACTAACTGATTGTTTATTATTGCAGGGTTCTTCAACATGCCAAAGTAGCATCTGGTATGTAGACAGTGGGGGATCTATGCACATGACTGGGAACATCTCTCTTCTTCATGACTACTCTCAAGGAAAGAAGGGATTCTCTTTTGGCAATGATGCTAGGGGTTACATCATCGGTAAGGGCTTTGTCTCCAATGGAGAAATCAAATTTGATGATGTTAATCATGTGGAAAATCTCAAGTACAACCTCTTGAGTGTCAGTCAAATGTGTGATAAAGGCCATGTTGCCCTTTTCACAAGTCAAAACTGTAGGATTCTGTCATCCAAAGTTTTGCACTTGATTGACAAGGTGTTGGATGATCACACTCTCCTGAAAGCCAACAGGACAGGAAGAGTGTATGCCTTAGATCTCTCTAAGAAGATAGATCTCAAAGGCAATCCTTGCCTATTTTCCAAAGCCTCTTTTCAAGAATCTAAACTGTGGCACAGGAGGCTTGGTCATGTCAATCTCAAAAACATGAATCAGCTTAGCCACAATAGTTTAGTCAGAGGCTTACCAATAAAGGAGTTCCACTGTGATGAAACCTGCACTGCTTGTTTAAAAGGAAAACAGCACAAGGTCTCATTCCTCCTATTGAAGTGTCCAAGTCCACTGCCTGCTTGCAATTACTGCATATGGATCTATTTGGTCCTGTGAGAGTAATGAGCATGGCAAAGAAGAAATACTGTCTGGTAATTGTGGATGATTACTCCAGATTTGTATGGACTTTCTTTCTACATTCAAAGGATGAGGCTGCTCAGAAGATTATTCACTTTGTGCTGTACATTGAGAAGCAGTATTCCCTTCCAGTCAAGTGTATTAGGAGTGATAATGGAACTGAGTTCAGAAATCATACACTTGATGACTTCTATCTTTCAAAGGGAATCAAAAGGCAGTTCAGCATTCCAAGGACTCCAGAACAAAATGGAGTAGTGGAGAGAAAGAACAGGACCCTCATTGAAGCTGCCAGGTCCATGCTGGCTGACTCAGGTTTGCCATTGACCTTTTGGGCCGAAGCTGTCAACACAGCTTGTTATGTGCAAAATAGAGTTTTAGTAAATCAGAGGTTGATGAAGACTCCATATGAAGTTCTCCATCATTTGGCTCCTCTGATTTCATTTTTCAAAGCATTTGGGTGTCCCTGTTTTATCTCAACACAAAGGATCAACTCCACAAATTTGATCCTAAGGTGGATGCAGGATACTTTGTTGGTTATTCATCTACTTGCAAGGCATACAGAGTCTTCAACTGCAGAACAAAGATGGTGAAGAAACTCTACATGTTAAGTTTAATGAATCTCCAAAGGACAAGATTCCACAAAGTCCTGTGGAGTTATTTGATTTGGACATACTGCAATATGTTCCTTATCAAACTCCTGCTGTTGCTCCTGTCAACAGTTCACCACCTGGTGGTACTGCTGATGATGATGATGATTGCAGTACTCACCTCTTCAGGTTTAGTGATCAGCTGCCTGACTCAACTAGACCTGATGTTCCTGTAGCGCCAGTAGCACCATCCACAACAAATGCTGATGAGATTTCTTCGAATTCAACTTCCTTTGAATTACCATCCACTGATTGGTTTCAAGGAAATGATTCACCATCACCATCTGTTGCTGCTGAACCGGCTACAAACACTTGCACAGATCTCATTGTGTATCAAGATCTGAAGAATCACCCTATGTCTCAAATCATTGGTGATATCACTGCTGGAGTATCAACAAGAAGTCAATTGTCAAATTTCTGCTTCTATGCTCTCTTCATCAGTCAGCAAGAGCCAAAGAATTATCACATTGCTTTAAAGGACAATGGATGGGTTGATGCCATGCAGCTTGAGCTTCTTCAGTTCAAGAAACAGCAAGTGTGGGAACTGGTTCCTCTACCTCCAGGTAAGTGTGCAATAGGCACTAAATGGGTGTTTAGGAACAAAACTGATGAAAATGGGCTTATTGTTAAGAACAAGGCCAGACTGGTTGTTCAGGGGTTTGCACAAGAAGAAGGTATTGATTATGATGAAACCTTTGCCCCTGTAGCCAGACTGGAAGCAATTCGATTGTTTTTAGCTTATGCTGCTTATCAAAAACTTAAAGTCTTTCAAATGGATGTCAAAAGTGCATTTTTGTATGGAAAAGTTAAAGAAGAGGTTTATGTATGTCAACCTCCAGGCTTTGAGGACAATAAACATCCTAATTGGGTGTATAAGCTTGATAAAGCTCTTTATGGGTTAAAACAAGCTCCCAGAGCCTGGTATGAGACATTATCAAACTTTCTTCTGGAAAACAATTTCACTAGAGGCTCCATAGACAAGACTTTATTATTAAGAAAGCTGGGCAGCATAATCTACTTGTTCAAATTTATGTAGATGATATCATTTTTGCATCCTCTGATCCAAAGTTGTGTGATGCCTTTACAAAGTTGATGCAACAGAAGTTTGAAATGAGTGCCATGGGAGAATTACAGTTCTTTCTGGGGTTGCAAATCAAACAAAAGGCTGATGGAATTTTTTCATCAATCCAAATATACAAAAGATCTTTTGCAAAAGTTTGATTTACAAAACTGTAAGCCCTGTTCTACTCCCATGAGCAGCACCACACAACTGGACTCAGATCAGAAAGGTAAAGTGGTTGATGAAACACTTTACAGATGTATGATTGGGTCCTTGATGTATTTAACAGCTTCTAGACCAGATATTATGTTTGCTACATGTGTTTGTGCTAGATTTCAGGCTGCACCTAAAGAGTCTCATCTGATTGCAGTCAAGAGGATCTTTAGATATCTGCAAGGCACTCCATCTCTAGGTTTATGGTATTCTACCAGACATTCTGGTAAATTAGTTGCTTTTTCTGACAGTGACTATGCAGGGTGTAAGTTGACCAGGAAATCAACTTCTGGTGGATGTCAATTCCTAGGCAACTGCTTGATTTCTTGGCAGAGCAAGAAACAGACCTCAGTTGCTACATCCACTGCGGAAGCAGAGTACATTGCTGCTGCAAGCTGTACATCTCAGGTACTCTGGCTTCAAAACCAACTTTTGGATTATGGCATTACAGAGACTAAGACTCCATTGTTAATGGATAGTGCTTCAGCTCTTTGCATTGTCAAAAATCCAGTCCAGCACTCTAGGACCAAACATATAGAGATCAGACATCATTTTATAAGGGATTGTTTTGAAAAAGGTCTGATTGATCCTAAGTTTGTGCCTAGTGCTGATGAGCTTGCAGACATTTTTACTAAGCCTTTGGATAGTTCAACTTTCCAAAACCTGGTGTTAAGGCTTGGTATGCTGCAGCTAGAATAGGTGACAACTACTGATGATCTCAGTAATTCATACTGATGATCATGAGTGCCTGTCACATATAAGTACTGATGAGCTCTTTTAACCTCAGTAGTTTTTATAACTACTGAAGGCTAAATGTCTCACAAGTACTGAAGTACTTCATCTGCTCTAAACTACTGAAGTAGTTACAACTACTGATGCAGTTATAACTACTGCAATCAGTAAAAACAGATAAGTACTGATGTCCTATGAAACAACTGAAATCAGCCATAAAGACTGATGAATGTGTTGAGGACAGTTTGAAACAGCTGAAAAGCTAAGAATTGACGAAAACAGCTGAAGAGAACTTTCTCTTCAGTCGTTTGTACAACTGCTGTTTCATTTTAAACACTGAAGCAAAACCACGTCTTCAGCAGTTTTATAACTACTGATGACCAATACCAGTCTTCAGTAGTTTCATAACTACTGATGACAAACACCATGTCCTCAGTTGTTTCAATCATCTGAAGTCAAAACCACGGTCTTCAGTAGTTTTCTAAACTACTGATGCCTAACACCACGACTTCAGCTGTTTCAACGTCTGAAAGGATAATACCATGTCAACGGTCGTTTAAAACTACTGATGACTAACACCACATCCTTCAGTCGTTTCCTCACCCGTACCCTATAAATACCCTAACCTGAGCTCTCCATGCTTCATCTTCTTCAAACCTAACGTTCCTCTCCAAAACTTCCATGGCGTCTATGCAAATTAAACCGCGACACAACTGTGTTGCCTACCTCACAAAATCGCCGATCTGGACTAAGTTCGATGCTGCTATCGATCTTATGGTTCAGTCCCCATACAACAAGGCATTCCTTCTGAACCCCGTTTTACATGCCGAATCCTTGAACCAATTTTGGATGAATGTTACTGTTACAACTGAGGAGAGCAACACACGATCCCTCCGGTCATTAGTCAACAACAAAGAAGTAGTGATTACTCCTGCAACAATCCGTAAAATTCTTCAACTGAGTGATGCTACCTCTCCTGCTGGATATCCGAAGAGCACCATAGATCTATCATTTGCTCAGCATGGATATCAAGGTGATCTCAGTGCCACCACCATCATGAAGAAACACTTTAATGACGCTGAGCGCCTGATTTTCATATGGTCAATGTATGTTTGGCCCCTAAGACATCGTCTTGGGATCAAATGTCCACCAAATGGCAGCAGGTAATGTATTCTATCCTTGAGCAACAACCACTGAATTTTTCAGAATTAATATTTTCAGAGCTCAAAGATATGGCTCAAAAACTAACTGCCAACCGTTGGATACTCTATCCACGGTTTAATGGCCATTATTATAGACCAGCTTAATGCTGAGGGACTTGTTGGCTTGGGAGTCCCTGCTACGGCTGTTCTGCCCGAAGTATACTCCCGGCACAACTCTGACCGGACACTCAAACTGGCTGCCAAGCTGCGAAAACCCACGCAGCTGGAACCCACAGCCACCACCTCCAAATCCAATGTCCCCACCAAACCCACCAAAAAGAAACCCAAAATGGCTACTCAGGGAATTGAGTCCCCTGAGGATGCTCCTGCACCACAAACGCAGGATATATCCACTAGTCCAACCCCTAGTGGATACAATGACTCTTCCAGCCACAGCCGCTCAGGCTTCCTCTCAACAGGAGCCTGCAGCAACCCAAGGGGCACCTACTTATCTGGGATCTCACTCACTTGAGGAGATTGCCATTGAAGAGCACCATCCACCCCAGGTGCACACTGCTTCTAACCCCTTACCCCAACACCACGCCCTCACAGCCCAACTTTAATAGTTGCACAAGTGCTGACTCAATTGCACTCCTCACCCCCTCCCCAGAAACCACTTACTACTGGGAATTCCTCTACAATTGAGGGGGAGGAACACAGTGCACCTGAGAACCCACAGCACAGGGGTTTCCCAATTCTATCTCCTGGTGTAGACAAGGAGCTTAGAATATCTAGTGAGGCTGCCACCTCCTCTGACTCAGCACATGACCAGAGTGAGGCTGGTAACATTGCTAAGACCTCCCTAGAGGCAACAGCTGATGATGGACATTGTCCTGAGGCTGGAAGTCCCCAGTACCAAGCACAAGGGGCACATGCACCAACTGGTCTACACCCAGTGCATGTAAATCCTGCTCTAAGCAGGAGGTCAGGTGATTCAGTATCAACTGATGATGACCTGAGCTTCTTCTATGATGTAGTTGCTCAAAACCATTCTAGAGGATGAGGTTAGCAGACTCAAAGAGCTGCTGGCCAAGATGTCTCAGGATGCAAGTCCATCTGCCACCATCATACACCCACAGATGGCACCTTCCCTTGAAGGTTTCCCAACACAGAGCCACCCCAAAATCAACCACCTGCCTCTGCTTCAGGCCCTACTTCTCAGGAACAGAACCCTCCTGAGCAAATAGGTGCTGTACTCCAAAACCCTCCCTCTCACCCCCCATAATCACTGATATAGTGATCAAAGCCCTTGATGAGAGGCTTTCCTTAACATTACAGCCCTGGTTGATGCTGCTGTCCAACGACTCTTTCTGCGGTACCAACCCCTTCCTCCAATGCAACCAAAAAGGGGGAGAGTACTGCAGTGAAAGAAAGAAAGAGAAAAGATCTGAGGAAAAGGAAGAGGAGGAAAAGAAAAGCAACCTCTGCTCACGTACAAGCGAAAGAGAAGTGCTGATGATCACACTGCTGAAGACAAATCCTTGGAGGAGCTGGTCAAAGAAGCTGACACCACACCAGCCGCTCCATGGATAAAATAATTGAACAACTATTCAGGCAGGGGTTTGACACAGCCACACTGGATAGTGAGATCAGAAGGTTAGAAGTACAAGAGATACAACCCGATGGGCAGGGTATGATGCTCTTGAGAAAGAGAGGTTGGAAATAATGATCCGCTTTATTGCAAAATACTTGGGAGATCATTAATGGAGATCCGCGCATGGTCCAGGGACAGCATTCTGGCTATAGCCACCAGAATCTGTCTGTCTGAGCAATTCAACAAAGGGATTATTGTGGAAGCCCTTGATGAGGCTGGGGCTGGCAAAAGGTTAGAGATGGCTAAACTCACAAAGGCGAAATTAACTACAAGGATGCTAGATCAACCTTCCCTTCCACCCACTCAAACAGATCCTATCCCTCAAATCTCCCAACCAACCTCTAAGCCAAAATCCAAACATCCTCTTTCTTCAAAACCAATCCCTTCACCAACCCAACCATCATCCAGTGATGTACCCCGAAGGAGGAGAAGGGTGCTGAGGAGGAAGAAGAAGAAGAAGAAGAGGATGAAGATGATGTCTGCCACTCTCTGCTGTTCTGAAGCTACCAAAACCCCAAGTCAATCCATGATCACACCTGACTCTCAAAGGGAAATGGTCAGAGTCAAGATAGAAGAAGAAGAACAGCAGAAACAGCACGATGAGCAACTGTTGAAGATGGTTGACAAGGAATTTCCTCAGTCATCATCTATTCAAGCCATGAAAGGGCATGCTCAAAGGCTGTACACTCTCAGGCACACCTTTCAGTATCAGAAGGAGAGAGTGAGAGTATGGCCAGACCCCAGGGTGAGTTCTAGAATCCATAAAAGAACTATCCCACACAGAACAACGGCCAAGTACGAAAAACAATAGAATCTACCATCATGTTGGCCGTTGTAGTCTCACCTTGGGAATCATTGATGAATTCAAGAAAGCTCACCAAGCAAAGAAGACACCTCAAGCCTTACTAAAAAAAGATGATTAAGAAGGGGTTGTTATATAAAAGCTTGAAGACATCCAAAAAATGAGCTCCAGTTACTCCTTGAAGGCAACCATCCTGATGAATTTGTATATAGGGAGGTAACTACGGTGGAGCTGAAAAATGGCAGGACCATGAAGTACTTATCAGAGTACTATGGTCCAGAGTTCTTCTTCGAAGGAGGAGCTGAAGAACTCTCTCAAGAGAACAAATTGTTCTCCTTGAGGCCTATGTTCGTGAGTCATACAGACTCATTATGGGGAAGTAAATCTCATGAATGGGATAACAACTCTGTGTCCAGTTCCCCAAAACAGAGTTCCCATTCATACTCTGCCAAACAAATATTTGAGATTTCTTCCCAGGCCGGAGCATACATGGGTCATCTTCTCTACTGATCAAGAAGGAAAAAGACCAACATTTTGGCCATCAATAAGTGGGAGTATAAATAAGTTAGAGGTTTTGGCTGCATTGGTTCAGGGGGAGTTTGTTGGACCAAAAGAACCAATGAGCCAAGATCAGAAAATCTCTAAGTCCCACACGGTATCACACAACTGCTGAAAGCCTCATCAGTAGTTTGACAAGTGCTGAAGACTTCAACAGCTGAAGATCAAGTGCTGAAGACCTTAACAGCTGAAGAACCAAAGTGCTGAAGTACAACAGCTGAAGAACACAAGTGCTGAAGCTGAAAGACCAAAGTACTGAAGAACAACAGCTGAAGAGTTCACAAGTGCTGAAGATCAACAACTGATGTACAAAGTCTGAAGACAAGACTGAAGACATCAGCTGATGATATCTACTGAAGTCATCAGCTGATGAAACCCTGAAGGTCAAAGTCTGAAGATCAAGTACTGAAGCCTCAGTAGTTTGTCACAACTGCTGAAGAGTACTTCTTCAGTAGTTGTGATATCAGTAGTTTTATTTTCTTTGTTTCAGTAGTTTTGTAAAACGACTGAAGAGCTTGTTCTTGTCTTCAGTCATTGTAGTTTCAGTAGTTTTATATTTTGTACTTAACTTGCTGATATGTTCTCAGTAGTTGTGAACATTTCAGTAGTTTGTTAAGATTAGTTATTTCTGTATTGGATCTGCCAGTTGTCACTTTCCGTGATAACAGCAGTGACTGTTGCACTCTATATAAGGAGTGACAACCTATGTAATCATTGAGTGAATGAGTAATTGAATGGAATGATTGATTGATTCGATTAGAAATATTCTACATCTATAAACATTCCTAGAAATCAGAAATTCATATTCTCTCCCTATAACTGTATGCGATCTTAATGCTCACAAATATCGTGGCTTGCTACAATTTGTCTAATTCGTGTTTGTATTCCGCTGCTTATATTCTGATACGTCAAACTTGTGATCACTGATCCTGTCAAAAATTGAACCCATAATCCAGTAATTGGTTTTGCAACCAAAGAATTTGAGAACATCCTGTGGATGCAGCAATGTACTCAGCTTCTACAATTGAAACAGAGACATTTGTTTGTTTCTTACATTTACACGAGACTAATCGGGGACCGAGAAATTAACACCCACCCCAAGTAGATTTTCTATCTTGACAGCATCCACCATAATCACTATCTGTATATCCATATAGTTCAAAGTTACCCTCATAAGGATACCAAAGCCCTAAGGCTGGTTTACCTTTAAGATACCTGAGTATCCTTTTGACAGTAATTAAGTGAGATTCTTTCGGGTCTGATTAATATCTGCCATATACACAAACAGCATACATAATGTCCGGTCTAGATGCAGTAAGATACATCAAAGATCCAATCATTGATGTGTATAAGTTTGGTCAATAGATTTTCCTTTTGGATCAGGTTCAATCTTGGTGTTACAATCTGCTAGAGTTCGTATGGACTGACAGTCTTGCAACTTAAAGTTCCTTAAGAGCTTGTCAACAAACTTTTCTTGATTAATGAAGATTCCATCTGTAGTTTGCTTGACTTGAAGTCCAATAAAGAAATTAATCTTTCCTATAGAACTCATTTAGAAACGAGATTTCATGATTTCTTCAAATTCATTGCACAATTTTGGACAGGTAGAACCAAATAGGATGTCATATAAAAATGCACCCTTTACATCCATTTGATACACCTTAATTTCATGAATGAAGCATAAGCCAGAAAAACTCAAATTGATTCAAGTCTTGCAACTGGTGTAAACACTTCATCATAATCTATTCCTTCTTCCTGTGTGTATCCTTGTACAACAAGTCTTGCTTTGTTCCTTATTACAACACCATGATCATCAGTCTTATTTCTAAATAACCATTTCCTGCCAATTGCATTTTCTCCTTGAGGTAGATCCACCAAATTCCACACTTTTTGTTTGGGGAATTGAAGTAATTCTTCTTGCATGGCTTCTATCCAACCATTGCCCTTTAATGCTTCGGTAACATTTTTAGGAACAATTTGAGAAAGAAAACAAGAGTATAAGCATACGTTTACTTGTTCTGATTTACTCCTTGTTGTTCTCTCATTCAATGAACCAATAATCTGAGAAATTGGATGATTCTTGTGAATACGAGATGTAGGAATCTCATCACATTGAACATTAACATCCAGATTTGTTTGATTCAAGTTCGAAAACTCATGTATCAAAGTAGAAGAATGTGGATTGAAGTTTGGAACTTGAGTAGGTGAATTGACAAAGTAATCAAAGTTATGTGTATCAACTACATCACTAGAGATGGATGATGTTCCAGACTCAGGTATCACAAACTCATTACCATCACTAGGAATATTTTGTGATTCTTCCTGATTAATTGACTCTGAATGATCTGAAACTATATTTTCATGGTTTTATCTTGTTGAATCCTTGACAAATGACAAAAATGGGTAGTCTGAGCTTGAATCATGTGGGTCATCAGAAGCTGAATCTTCACTGAAATATCCAAGATCTCCTCTTGAGTTCTTCTTATCTGTAGCATCAAGACAATTTGATTGATCAAACAAATTAGATTGAAAAGATTTTGATAATGAATCTAAGTCGAATAACCATGCAGGACAATTTGAAACTGATGGAAAAGAATTTTCCAGAAATTTAACGTTGAATGTTTCAAGGATTACATTCGTCCTAGAGTTGTAGACTCGATAGGCTATTGAAACAGATGAATATCCAACGAAAAATCCATTATGAGATTTTGCTTCAAATTTTCCTAATTGATCACTTGAATTAAGAATCATCACAGGACAACCAAATGATTTTTAAAATTTATGTTCGGTTTTCTGCCAAACATTAACTCATATGGAGTTTTCAGTTTATCTTTCACTATTAAGATTCGGTTCTGAATGAAATACGCAGTTGATATTGCCTCATCCCAAAAAGTTATAGGAATTTTTGCATGAGCTAACATAGAACGAGCAGGTTCAATAAGTCTTCTATTATTTCATTCAGCAACTCCATTTTGTTGAGGAGTTCTAGTAGCACTGAACTGATGAGCTATCCCTTTCTGTGCACAAAACATTTCAATGTTAGCATTTTTGAATTCCGTTCCATTATCACTTCTTATTATTTTCACTTTAGGTTCTAATTGATTTTCAACTTTAATGATAAATTCTTTTAGTAAATTAGTTGTTTTAGATTTGGCATAAGAAAGAAAACCCATGAAAGTCTTGTGTAGTCATCAATGATAACTAAACAATATGATTTTCATCCAATACTCTTGACGTTTGTTGGTCCAAAAAGGTCCATATGTAACATTTGAAGAGGTTTGGATGTTGAGTTTATAGGCTTGGACTTATAAGACACTCTGTGTTGCTTTCCCTTCAAACATGTGAGCAATGATCATTTGTTGCAAACTTCTTAGATGGAAGACCATTACATGATTTCCTGCTACAAGATTGTTCATGTTTTTGAAATTTGAATCATGGAGAAGTCTATGCCAAAGCTGGCTTTCATCAGTTGATGCATTAGCAATTAGGCATGTTGTTTCAGTTGAATGATCAACTTGAGACATATCCAATTTGTATACATCTCTATCTCTCTCAGCTGTAACAATCACCCAATCTTTGCTTATTTTGAAACCTGGCTTCAAAACATAACAAAATGAATCATCAAATAGAACAGAATATGATTTGTCACATATTTGAGATATGCTTAAAAGATTATAGTTCAACTGTGAACAAAAGCTGACTTTATCAAAGCTTATTATCCCATTGGATACTATTCCTTCTCCGGTTATTTTTCCTCCAGCATCACCACCAAAGGCGACGTGAGTTCCATCTTTTGACTTAAAGTCTTGTAGCAAGGCAGTATTGCCTGTCATGTGTCGACTACACCCACTATCCACATACCATGTATTGATTGGTCTTTTTGGGCGTACCTGCACTACAAGAAAGTTAAGTTGAGATATCTACCCAAGCCAAATGGTCTTGGGCTTTCCAAATTTATCAACAATTGTAGATTGTTTTAATGGAGATTATTCAAATCAGATTTATTTTTGATGAATTTACCAATTTTATTTTGAAAATTGTTTGATTTATCTTTGTGAACATTCATACTATTTGATTGATCATCTTTTGAAATGTATTGATGACTAATATTTTTATTAGTCATCCTTACAGGTCTTGGTATGAAGTGTTCTTGCTTGTTATGTTTTAAGCTCACATAATTTTTCTTAGGAAAAGATCTCAAACCTACATTAGGTATTCTTTGAAATCCATTAGAGTGATTTCTCAAATATTGTGGATTAACAAATCCTTTGCTCATGTTTGATTTTGCAAAGTTTCTAGTGAGAGATCTATTTCTAAAGTAACAATTTGCAGTGTTGTGAGTCTTTTCATCACAATAAGTACAATATTTGTTATAATAACAATCTGCTGTCGAATGATTTCTCATGTCACATATGTGAGTGTACTTGTTGAAGTAGCACTCAGCAGTATTGTGATTTTTCATATCACAAATTTCACAGTACTTTTGTGGAGTTAAAAACAACTTTTTGTTAACTTTTGACAATGACATAATGTTTGATTTTGGTGTCAAATAGTTAAACTGTTGTCTTTCATTTTTTACAGTTTGATTTTGTGTCAGATTATTGTTCATTTGTTTAACATGAACTTCCTTCTTGAATGTATTAGTAACAAATCTTTTTGCTACAGCGGAAGTCTTTGAATCTGAACTAGATTTTAGATCAGAGTGTGATTTGTTCATAATATATGCTTTATTATTTGGAAGAAAAATTCATATTTAACATACCTGCTGACACAAATTTTATTGGTTTAAGCGTTGATATTTGATTTGTTGTTTTAATCTAATTTTCTGAACTTTTGTTTTGTTCAGATGTTGCTTTTGCAGATTTCTTTCTTCTTCTTTGATTCTTTGATTTAGAAGAACTTGGTTTATTTTCAGATTGAATATCATGAGAAGAAGATTCCTTTTCTGATTGAAATTGTTTCAGATTGATGGTGTTTAAATCTTCTAATGTTCCTATGTGTTGTTTATCATTGTTTTGAACTCTCACTTCTTCTATTACATCATGAATTTGATGAGAAGAGATATTTTGTTTTGGTTGTTTTGGTTCATATGATTTTTATCTTGATTGGATGACCATTTTTGATTTTTTCTTGATCTTTTTCAACAAACACTTGAACATTTTCTTTTTCTTCTTCTGCATTCTTATTTTTTATCTGGAAGGCTTTAAGATTTGCTTTATTTTCAGGTGAATGATCATGAGTATTGAAGTTCTCTCGTAGTGTGTTTGTGATAGATTCAGGCATAGGTTCATGAGTGAAACCTAACCCTGCTTTTTGTTTATCTTTTCTTTCACTGATTAGTTTTTCTACTATCATTTTTGAGCTCTTACTTTTGCCAAATCAACTTGAGTAGCAGCATGTGCTTTTTCTCTTGTTCAAGATTCTTGGTCATCTCTTCTAGTTGTTTTGTAACAATTTCTAAATCTTTGATTGTTTTGTTCCATGAAGTTTGAAGAGAGATAATATTTTGAACTGCAGTTTTATGATGAGATTTAAGTTGGTTATGCATACATTCCTCTTGTTTTAGCTTTTCACACATTTTGAATGAATAGTTTGTGTAGTGTTCAACATGTTCATAGCATGATTTGGTGCAAAGTTTTTCTCTTACTTCTCATGGTATTTCAAGAAATTTTGGAACTGAGGTTTGAGGTTTTGAAGTAGAAGAGTTAACCTTTGGTTGATCAGACTAAGCCATTAGAGCTACTTCCTCTATATCCTCCTTAGGATCAGACTTGTCACTCCAACATAGTCATCTTCCTCTTCATCACTTTCCACTTTTGGGTCATTGTTTTCTGACCAATCTTCTTCTTGAATTTCTGCAATAAGAGATAAACTTGATGTTAATTCATTTGTAAACTGACCTGCATATGCACTCTAATCATATCCATCTTTTATGCTGACTACTAGTGCTTTCTTTGTTTCATCTGATGATTTGGTTTCATCTTTAGGCTCTGGCATAGGAAGACTTTGATAAGGCTTTTGAAAAGTCTTCTGAGCTTGTTGAAACCTTTGATTGCTTGAGCTTGATTAAGCACTTCCTCCATTATTCCTTGGAGCTTTGCATTCTCTTGAAAAATGTCCATAATTGTTACAATTAAAACATCTAGCTTTTGACTTGTCAAATCCAACAGTCTTGTTTGCACTTGGCTTGTGTTTCTTGTTGACATAAGAATGTTTTTGAGTCCTGTAGGCAATCATCACCATCTACCAGTTCAGGTCCATCTCTTCAACATCTTGAGGATCCATCTCAAATAAACCTGCAAAACAAAATCTAGTTGAGTTAAATGGCTACCTTGATATGCTTGAAAGCTGGTCATAAACGCAGTGAATGCAGTTTTGGACTCTTCATCCTCTAATAGGATATTAATCACATCTTCAACTTTGCTAGATTTAGCAGAGTTAGATGATAAAGAAGTCTCTGTTTGAATATTTGATGATTGGGACTGTGGTTTAGGAGATGATTGAGAATGAGACTGAGTTGTATAAGCAGGTGCACTGGTAAATGATGAGTCAGTGAAAAATCCTGCTCCAACAAACACATCTCCCTCTTCTTCAGGACTTTTCTCACTCTTTTCCATGAATGCATTCTCTATAGTGGTTGCAGGAGAAGCAACAAACTGATATTGAGACATTGATGCTGCTCTATCATTGTTCCTTGAGCTTTCATCAATCTCCACTGATTCTATTTTTGCAATAAGAAGATCCAGATCCATTGGAAACTTCTTAGTATGCTTTAGTAGAGTAACAATTTGTTTCCATGATGATGGTAAAGCATTGAGTAGTCTGAGATTTAAATCTTCAAGATCAGGTTTGATACCAGCTGTTGACATCTCAGTTATGAGTTGAACAAATCTGTTCATCATCTGATTCATTGTCTCTCGAGACAAATGTTGAAACAATTCTAATTGTTTTTTTCCACTTTTGTTTCTTTAGATTTTGAATCTCCTTACCTCCTTCACAAATGATCTTCAATGCTTTATATAGTGTATATCCAGTTTGATATGCATCAAGCCTTGTAAGAACTTCCAAAGGTAGTCCTTTACACATCAATAAATAGGCTTTAATATCATTCTTAACTCTTTTTAGATCATCTTCTTCAAGATCATCTTCTTGAAGATCATCTTCTTGAAGATCATCTTCTTGAAGATCATCTTCTTGAAGATCATCTTCTTGAAGATCATCTTCTTGAAGATCATCTTCTGGATAATGTTCTGGAGAATCTTTAGTGTACACAAACCCTCTGTCAGGTCCATCAGTTATTATAGGAATGTATGGTCCTTTTTCTATAGATTTCCAAAGATCAGTGTCAATGGAATTAAAATGTTGTTTTAACCTAAGAGACCAATTTTTGAAATCAGCTCCATTTTTAAGTTTTGGAACTCTGTTTTCAGAATCTTCTGATTTCACCATTTTTATATTTTTGTTGTTTTAGATTTTAAATTTTTTAAAAAATTAAAAAAAATTCAAAGAATTTTATTTATTTATTTTTTATTTTTTAAATTCGAAGTATCAAGTTGAAACGTCTGAACAATATTCAAACGCCTCAACAGTTGATGCGTCTAAGTTGAGAGTTGTCCAAGGGAATGCCTTAGAAATTTTTTTTTCCAAAACCCCTGAAATCGATATATCTGAATAGTTGTAAAACGTCTGAACAGTAGTAATACTTCTACACAGTGTTGATGCGCCTACACAGTTTTCAAACGTCTAAACAGTTCAAATACTTCTCAACAATGACGTCTGGACTCTCTCGAACAGTGGTCAAACGTCTGAACGGAAAACGTCTAGTGTTGGTGCGACTAAACAGTAGTCAAACTCCTAACACTTGGACAATTATTCAGCAAACTTCAACCCTAATGCGTCACATTCATCATGTTCATATGAAAATAACAGACTAAAATCTTTTGAATTCTTCAAATGTTGATGAAATCAATTGAAACTTTTCAATTAAGCGAGTTTTATGCCGATAAACATTCTTCTAATATAAATTTCTTCAATTTCAACAACAAATCACTCAATTTTTGAAATTTCAGTTCAAAAACTTCAACTCTTTTTCGAACAACAATTCAACAAATTTACTTGAATTTGATGAATTGAACTGCTAATTGTGCTTCTAATCATGTTTCTGATGATGAAACACAACTCAAATTCACAAATTTTCAATTGAATTGTATCTCAATCACAGATTCAGTGAGATTTTTGAGGTTTTCAATTTCAATAAACTTCAAAAAAAGTCAATCTGCTCTCATACCATTTGATAGGATCAAATGAATCAATATGTGATGATTTATGAACACAATTCAAAGAAATTCACACAAAGTAATCAAATCAAAACAAGATATCAACAAAATTCATGTTTTCATTAATATCAAGCTAAGACAATTACAAGTATGAAAGCAGGTTCGAATCTCTCTCTATCTACCTGCAAGTCTAAGCTATTTATACTGAAAACAAAAAGTAAAGGAACTAACAAAGTACACAAATAGTCCCTATACTATTTATTACAAACTATTAAACGACAAATAAAGACAACATGTTAATCTTTCTTAGAGCACTTAACAATGTTAACTTCCACTATAAGTTGTATGAATATAGACGCCCGCCCGAGACACGAGTGGGGTGTCACAGTTGGTATCAGAGCCTAAGGTTTTAGCGAGTTAAGTATTATAGGAATGCCTAAGCTTTAACTAGTATTGTTGTATAAAATTAATGGTAGATTCAGGTTGTACCAAATAATAAGATTTTAGAAAAAGAACTTATATGCTTTTTAGGATAACATAAGATGAAATAATATGTTATCTTATGCCTATTTGTTTCTAATATACATGATATAAATGATTCTTTGTCATGTAATTATTATGTTTTAAACGTGTTTAGCATAATACTAACCCTTGTACAATTATATTATAATAGGAAGATACAATGTTTGAACATAGAAATGAACAAGAATTTAAACTCTAACAAGCTAACAACAGAGGAGGGGAAGGTTCTCATAGGGCTAGAACTTCCTCCCAAAGTGTTAGATCTCAATCTAGTATGAACCCAATTCTAAATGATGAAGCTATCCATAATATTGCAAAGGAAGTTGCAAAGATATTAACAAATGTATAAACTATTAATGCTGATAAATCAAAAGAATGACTTGAAGAAAGCTCGTCTGCTTCTACGCTTGTACAAGAAAGGGAGAGAATAGAAGCAATAAAATCAAAGGAATGCACTTATAAACATTTCATGTCTTATAAACCTCCGTCATTTGATGGGCGAAAAGGAGCTGTGAATCCGAAGAATGGCTCAATCGGATTGAGTCAGTATTGGATGTTTGTGATTGTAATAATCATAACAAAGTATGTTTTGTTGTACGTATGTTTGAAGGTGAACCCTTCACTCGTGGAACATTAAAGTCCAAACAAAAGGTAAAGAAAAAGTCAAGGAAATGATCTGGAAGGAATTTGTTCATAGGTTTTTTGTTAAACTTTGTCCTCCTAGTGAAACTGAACAACTGGAGGTGCCGTTCTTCCGGTTGAAACAAGTAAACAAAACATATCAAGAGTATGTCACTTGTAAGGCTCCATTCCTAAGATATTCATAGCCGGTTAATCATTGCACAACAAACATACATTTACATTTGTTAAAAACATGGCAGTGGAATAACATAAAACCACTTCATATAAATAACTGATTTTGCAAAATAATACAACATTATTAATAGTATCAAAACATCATTGTTTGAATTAAAATGCAAAATATCATCATTAAAAAAATAAATGCCATAAAAAAAATCCCAAGTAATTGCCCCGTGTCATCCTCAGCAACATTTACCTGCCAACTGGAAACGCATAAAAGTCAGCATTGCTGAGTAAGTTCTAGTTTTATAAAAACACAACGTATATCTTTCTTTTTGTAAAACCTTTATTTACATTCATACACGATCATGCATCATAAGTAAACATAGAAAATATCATTACTATCTGTCATCATCATTCTTTATCTTTTGATCATTCATCATCGTACGTTATCATTATCATTAGTTATCTTACTTACCGTACCTTACATACACTCATTTGCTTCCGATGACATGTATTGTACCCCGAACATTATGCAAGAAGCTAGCTTTTGGGTCTACCAAAACTACATTCACCACTATCATTCATCTTTCCGTACTAACTAATGCTATGTGCTATATCCCGAACAATGTGCATGAAGGTAGTTACTAGGCCTGAAGTCTATTATAGACCTCGAACATTATGCATGAAGCTGACTCCACTACCTAGAGCAAGCGACAAGGGTCCCATATGTATGGTCAATCATAAAGATTGGTCCCAAGTGTGCATCTTTCCAACATAGCTAACCCGCACATAGTTGAGCTAACACCTTTCACTAGGTGTGAACCTCCATACATTGCTTGCAAGACTTTTATTTATTTTTTTCATTCATTGATGCATGCATTCTTTGATTCTATACATTCTGCTTTTCATTATCCTCCTACAAAGCAACGGAAAATAATCATACATAACAAGGAACATAGGCATAAACATTAACATACACATACACGGCATGACCATAAACAAAACATACCACATCATCCATCATCAATACTCAACTTACATTACCACCTGGAACAACCAAAGTCAAAGCCTAACACTTTGCTTTCTCCCAAAAATTCAGAAAATATTCTAAGGCATAGGCGGATAAGCACTATGCAGGTGCGTGGCGAACTTTCAGGCGCATGGGCACTACTTGGGCGCATGGCCCAACACTTAGACTCCTAGGCAAATTTCTAGGCGCATGGGCACTATGCAGGCACATGAGTGCTTGGGCACATGGGTAGTTTTGGGTGCATGGAACATGTATTTGAATTTCAACCTAATTATGGGAACATGGATACTATTTGGGACCATAGGTTTTTATTCGTATGGGGACATGGGCCAAATTTAGGCGCATGTGCCAAATCTAGGTGCATGGGTAACCAACTTACACTAAACAATATATTTCAGTCCCCCAAATCAACATCTATCATTTTCTAAGCATAGAACCAACATCCTAAGCATCATAAACACATACATAACATGATCTTAACATCATAAACACCCAAATCACACCCCACCCGTATTCACACACACACGAACGTACGGGTATAAAACCCACTTCATAAAAATATACACAGATGCATTTCCAGCCCCAAAATCATATTAAATATGTAAAAAGGGGGTTTTAGAACTCACCTATGACAACTTTCGAGTATGACTTCGTCAAACCCGTTTGCAATTGAGTTCAACCACCTAGAAGCCCACCAAAGCACACACCTGAACACAACAAACACACATAAGCACATAACCGAGGCTAAACCCTAACACGAACACCTCAAAACCAAGGATTCTAACCTTGAATTTGGTTTTCTTCAAAAAACCCAAAAACTCTGCTTTCTCTCTCTAAAATCTGCTGAAAAGAAATGTGCAGTAGGTATGGGCAGCCACGCACACCTTTTGAACAAAATTACAATAAACTTTGTTTCATGCATAACTTAAACCCCTCAACTTGAGTTTTTATTGAATTTCTTCTTTTATTCACTTTCATTCTTTATTTTTTTCATTAAAATATCCAGGATTTACATTATTTGGTTAATGAAATGTCTTGATTGGTTCCTCATCTAGCCACAACCGTGGAAAAACTGATCAACAGTTTTATTTGGGGTTTGCCGTCTGAAATGAGGGTGTTCATTAAATCCAAATCCCCTAAACTTTCTCAGAGACCGTTGAAGCTGGCACTATCATGGCTGCCGAGATGTTATGGTGACGAGCTGAATCTCCTGCACCACAAAAAATTTGGGAAGAAGGAAAGGGTGACACTAGGAATAAGAACTTCAAGAAACCTAGAGAAATATATCAATGTAGATTTTTTAAGAAAACTCATTCAGGTCCGTGTCACACACAACTATGTCCTAATTGCAAAAGGTCTAAGCATCTTCTTCAAGAATGTAAGGAGAAGAGAAAGTGTTTTGATTGTGTAGATCGAGGACACATGAAACCCAATTTTCCAAAGCTTCAACATGACAACAAACAACAACCAAACAAACCTAAAGGCGTGCATTCGTGTTGACCATTGAAGAAGCTCATAATGCTTCAGATGTCATTACTAGTACCTATCTTGTCAATAATACATATGCGTGAGTATTATTTTATTCTCGTGTCAATAAAATTTTAGTATTAATACCTTTAGGTCCTATCTGAATCAATAATCACAAAAATTAGACCATACTTGTAGAGTAGAAATGACTGATGGGACTAAAAAGGAAATTGTCGATATCATTAAAAATTGTATCATAAATTTGTCTGGTTATGCATTTCCTATTGATATAATGGCTATGGAACTAGGAGAATTTGATATAGTCATAGGAATGGATTGGTTAGCCCTACATAACGCAAAAGTAGTATGTGATAAAAAGATCGTCCGACTCAAGATACCTGATGACAAAAGTTAACCATATTTGGAGATCGCACTGAAAGGATTAAAAAATCTAATCATGATAGCCCAACCACAAAATATATAAGAAAAAGGTTTATTGCCTTTTTGGCCTATTGTGTAAACACCAGAAAGAATAAGAAGATTAAAGAGGTGCCAATAGTACAGGAATACCTTGAGGTATTCCCAGATGAGCTACTATGACTTCCACCTGATAAGGCAAGTGGAGTTTCGAATTGACCTGGTACCTCAGTCAACACGATTGCCAAGGCACCATAGAGACTAGCCCTACCCGAAATTCAAGTACTCTAGAAGCAACTAGAAGAACTACTTCAAAAAATCTTTATTCAGCCAAGCTCTTCGCCTTGGGTCACACATGCTGTTCGTATGGGACAATGCATATGTGCATCGATTATAGAGACTTGAATAAAGTCACTATAAAAAATAAGTACCATTTACCAAGGATCAATTATCTATTTGATCAACTGTAAGGAGCAAGTTGAATTCAAAAATAGACTTTCAATCTGGATATCATCAACTAAAGGTCACACGAGAAGATGTACCTAAGACTACTTTCAGGACTAGGTAGGGTCATTATAAATTTTTGATAATGTCGTTTGGATTTACCAATGCACCTATAGTATTCATGGACCTTATGAATAGATTTTGTAAACCGTATCTCGATAAGTTCGTGATCATGTTTACTAATGACATTCTCATATACTCTAAGAACGAGGCACATCATGAATAACACCTCAAAGCAATTCTTGAATTTCTTAGGAAAGAAAAACTTTATGCAAAGTTTTCCAAACGTGAGTTTTGTGTACAAGAAGTTCAATTCCTAGGCCACGTAATCAATGAAAAAGGAATACAAGTTGATCGTATGAAGATTTAGGCTATCAAGAAATGGGAAGTGCCGAAGAATCCTACTTAAATTAGAAGATTTCTTGGGTTAGCAGGATACTATAGAAGATTTATTCAAGATTTCTCTAATATTGCTACGCCATTAATAACAATAACCCAAAAAGCCTTTAAGTTTAATTGGGGACCTTAACAAGAAGAAGCTTTTAACATGTTAAAATAGAAGTTATGCAGTGCTCTAATAATATCACTTCTTGAAGGAAGAAAAGATTTTGCAGTCTACTCTGATACATCTCATTATCATATGGGATATGCACTTATTGAAAGAGGCAAAGTAAATGCTTATGATCTTGACAGTTGAAGACACATGAATGAAACTAAATGACCCATGATTTAGAACTTGGTACTATAATATTTGCACTAAAAAGTTGGAGACATTATCTCTACACTACAAAATATACTATTTACACCGACCATAAAATTTTGAAACATATATTCTAGCTCAAAGATCTTAATATGCATCAAAGACGCTGGATGGAGTAATTAAGTGATTATGACTGTGAGATTTAATACCATCCAAGTAAGACTAATGTAGTAGTTGATGCATTAAGTAGAAAAGAGAAGCCCCAACCTATAAGAATTCATGAATCTAAAATAGATATTAAAAGTAGTCTCATAGATCAAATTAAGAATGTTCAACAATAGGCTCTAAGTAATAATCAAGTGAAGGAAAGAATGATTGGGAGACTAAAGTTGTTGACAGTCAAAAACGATAATATCTTAAGATTAAGTATAAGATATGGGTTCCTACTTTTGGTGGACTGCATGATATAATCTTAGATTGCCCCTAAGTCGAAGTATTATATACATCCTCGGAGTGACAATATGTACAAAGACCTTAGAAGTGAAAATCGGTGGCCAGGAATGAGATGATCTATTGCCCGATACGTAGAAAAGTGTCTCACGTACCTTAAAGAGATTCTTGAATGAAAATGGGAGAAAATTACCATGGGCTTTATAACAAGGTTTCGAAGATCAAGTCATGGTTATGATACCATCTAGGTAATCATAGACAAACTAATGAAATCTGCATATTTTCTACCGATTCATAAGGACTACAAGATGAACAATCTTGCCCAAATTTACATCAAAGAAATAGTCTCACGATATGGATTACTTATATCAATCATATCATACAGTGATAGTCGTTTATCTTTTATGTTTTGGCAAAGTTTCAAACACAAATTCGGAACCAAACTTAACTAAAGTACTACATATCACCCATAGACAAATGGGCAGAGTGAACGGACTACTCCAACATTAGAAGACATGCTTCGGGCATGTGTGATCGATTTTGGTGGTACTTGGGATAATCATTTGCCACTCATTGAGTTAGTTTTCAACAATAGTTATCAGGACAGCATTAAAGCGGCAACTAATGAAAGTTTATACAGGAGAAAGTGTCAAACTCCAATTTGATCGGCAGAAGTAGGCAAAAATCAATTTTCAGGACCATAAATAATTATTGAGACCATAAAGAAGAGTCAACAAATCAAAGGAAGGATGAAAAGTGCGCAAGAAGACAGAAGAGTTATGCAGCTCTAAGATGTAAACCTTTAGAATTTCAAATAGGGGATAAAGTGATGCTAAAGGTATCACCTCTAATGGGAGTGACCCGATTTAGAAATAAAGGAAAACTCAAACCTCAATACATTGGACCGTTTGATATAACAACCAAAGTAGGACCAGTGGCGTACTCACTAAAACTTCTGAAGCAGTTGGCAGGCATACACAATACTTTTTTGTGTCAAATTCAAGAAAATGTTTTGAAGATAAAGCACAACAAATACCATTGGAAGATGTTCATTTTAATGAAAAGTTGAACTTCATTGAAGAACCACCACTCATTGAAGACCAAAAGACTAAAAGTTATGTAGAAATGAAATCCCACTAGTTAAGGTCAAGTGGAATGCATGCCATGGAGCGGAGTATACATGGGAATTAGAAAATAAGATGAAAGATAGTACCCTCATCTCTTTAAGTAAAACTAAATTTTGAGGATTAAATTAATGTTAGGGGGAAGATGTAATACCCTAAGTTTAAGTTAATAATTATAAATATGTGAATTATGAAAATTTTGTTTTATATATATTGTTGAACGAGTAAGTAACGAGTAAAAAGACTAGTTAAAATTTTACGTTTTTAGACAAATTTTAGTGTCATAAGAGACCGTTAAAATATAAATAAATATAATAATACATTCTATTTAACAAGCTCTATTTTTAATGAATCATAGGTCAACTCATACAGAGAAAAAAGCTCGTCCCAATGAAATATTCGAAACTTTATAGAACGTTATATTTTAAAATTATAAGAAAAAAACGAGTTAAGTAACTAAATTAATTATATGATGGAGTTGTACAACATAGTCTATATTATCAACACAGTCAAAGTCAACAATAGTCAACGTCATGATCAAAGTCAACAAAAGTCAAACGAAGACGTTCGAGACGAGGAACCGAGACGAGACGTTGAAGATTAAGATGAGTAAGAGTTTTATTTTAATAAATATATTTTGTGTGAAAAAAATATATTTTATCTTGTTTTTAGTCATTTTATGCTTAATATGTAATTTTTCATTATTAGCCTAAGTCTAGGGAGTTAAGTGCAATTAGTGAATATTAGTCTAGACTATAAATAGGTTAATTGACATTAGTGATTGAAATGGTTGAATGATAAATTGATTGGGGTTTTCCAATTTGTACAAATTATATGCAATCAATATAGATCAAAAGAAGGTTTTCTTGTGTTTATCATTGGATCAAAAAGTATATAAGTAATAAATAAAAAATAAAAAAGAACTGGGAACTTTATTTGAGATGACTGAGAAATGATTGTATATCTTCTTGAATTGCTTAATCTCGCATAACTTGAGTTTTAAAATAAAAAATGATAGTAACTAATGCTGATATCTAATTTACATCTTATTTTTAATTGCAAATAATAAAAAAATACACAAAGAGATTCTTTATGATATGCTTGGTAGACTGAGCTTGAAGAATAAAGTAGACAACAACATAATGATTTAAGTTAAAACTTATGCTTAATGATGTCTAGATTTACGCAATCATTTCGACCTGCACAAAAAACTAGTCCCGACAAAAATTGGATTGAGAATTGATCTTCACACACCATGATACAAATCATATAAGCCATATCTTTGAGTCATGTTTGGTGTATTTATGTATCTTGTGTTTGTGCTTATCACCTATACTGTACGGTAGTACTGACCTGAAGTGATGATCTCGTTTGTTGTATGATAGTACTGACCTGGAACTCTCATCAGCACATGATTAAATGGTCATTGCTTTTGTTATACGTGATTATAGACCTGGAGCTCTCACCATCTTAGTCTAAGTAGTGTCAAATCATCTAAACAATGAATTCACCACAGAATGCACTATTCTATTGATAAACGCTTGCACACTAATGCACAAGCCTTGCTCTATAAAGATCGTTACAAAAATCAAGAAATCCTAAGGTTGGGTGAGGGTTTTTGCCAAATGATTGAGTCGTCCTAGCATTCTAAACCATTTAATCGAACCTTAACCACTCATCTGTTGCTTGTTGAAAAAGATAGGGCATGGGTTTAAGTGGACAAAAATATGAGCAATCGTTATTGATCAGTTTGAGAATTTCAAAATAATTCAAAGACTGTGATTAGATTCAGTTATGGGTGTGATCTCATTGCTTGTCGATGATTAAATTCATCTTTATACTAGAGTATATCTTGAGGATGTGATTTAATGATCGATTCAGTTCTTGGTAATTAAAAAACATATATATACACAAATAAAAAATTAGATATATAAAATTTAAAAAAATTAAAATAAATATATATAAAAAAACAAAAAATTATAATGAAATTTCATTTCAATTTCTTTTAGGTCTTCCATATTATGTTGTTACAACTTTATCATTTTTCATGCATTTCATAGGAATCGCGTATAAACGAACACGGGTTTGCTTGTTTTCACACACAGATAAACACGAGTTTATTTTGTTAAAATGAAATGATCTAACTAAAAAGGTCGAGATTGTGTTAGAGAATGTGTTTCATATTTTTGTTGAAAGTAATGGTCGATCATTAGTTGAGCAATGTACATGATCAGAAAACTTGTTCCTCAAGTTTGCAGAAGATACCGAGCTAGGAATCGTTCTCCTACATCTTCTAATGCACTTGAAATTAGAGATTGGGGAAAGTTGTTTCACTAGCTTCCCAAAGGATGCACTGGAAAAGGGGGAGCATATAAATAGGGAGAGCTTATCAAATGAATAATTTTTCTCATAACATTCAGAAAGTTTCAAATTGAAGATCTTTCTAGTGTTTACTTGTAAGGCCTCGTTCCGGGACGCTTACAGCTGGGTTCTCATCGCACATAAAACATATAATTACATTTGTATTTAATAAATCGCAGCGGAAAACTAAAACAAACTTTTATTTCCATGTAAAAGTTTTTGCAAGTTAATACGACATTCATTACAAAATAGCTTGTTCGCATTACGATGCAAAAACATTAATCAAAAGAATGCCATCCCCAAAAGAGTTGAGTAGTCGCCCGTGCCATCCTCAGCAACCATTACCTGCCAACTGGAAGCACATCAAAGTCAGCATTGCTGAGTGAGTTCCAGTTTTATAAATAAAACATACTTTACTTTCATCTAAAACCGTTCATACTTTACATGATCACACATCATACGTACACATAGATAATATCATTATTATCTTCTTCATTCGTTCATTCGTTCTTTCATTACCTTACTTGCGCATCGGACATCATCCATACCAATACCATGTGCTACACCCCGGTTAGTCGTAGCTACCGGGCCGAAGTCAACAAATGAACAGCTAAACGTATGCCACGGTACTAGGAGTAACCATCAGTCTTAGCTACTGGGCCGAAGTCAACAAATGAACAGCTAAACGTATGCCACAGTACTACGGGTGAGCGGTAGAGGTTCTACATTCAGGGTCAATCACCAAGAAGGACCGGTTATCCGATGTGTGAAAGACGTTTCATTCGTTCATTAATACATGCGTTCATTCATCATGTTCCTCATCTGTATCTTTCACTTTACGTTACATAATACTTCGTTCATTCATCATAATAGGTAAAGCCATAGGAAAGATATTATACATCACACTAAGGAACATTAACATGCATCAACATCACATCATACAGGGCAACATCATACATACACAACATGCAACATCATCACCCTCATCATGCCCAACATGCTTTCTAATACCTCGATCGTCATCTTAAAAACACTTATGGGAATCTTTACATCAAAACTTACATCTGCCCTTTCCCCCGAAAGTCAGAAGTCAATCTACACCTTCCTCGGGTTCAACAGCCCTACTCGGGCATATGGACACCCTTCAGTCGCATTGCCTCCATGCGACTGAACATCATGCGAATGAACTAATACTGATGAACACCTATGCGAATGAACATCCAGTCGTGCGAATAGACAATGCGGATGAACACCTATGCGACTGGACCTTCAGTCATGCGAATGAACCTTCAGTCGCATGACCCCCATACGACTGGCCCTTCAATCGTGCGAATGAACCCCAATGGTGAGAATGGACCCCAATCGCACCTAATCGGCCGTATGGCCTCCATTCGGCCTCAGTCGGTCGCCTAGCCCTAATGATGCAGAATGCAGTTCAACCTGACTGCAGCCGAGGGTTTTCGGCCTCCAACTCGTCTAAACCCATTTTAAGCCTAAATCGACCATCCTAAACCTTAGGGATGCATACCATAACATCCAAGCACAACCAAGCAAGAAATCAAGCCCCAAACGGGTCCTACACATACATACACGCATACATACGGGTTTTCACCCAAAACAAAACGAAAAAGGGTTTTTAGATGTTTCCAGCCCCAAAATCATTCAAAAACATGTAAAAGAGGGGTCCTAGAACTCACCTAAACGAGCACAACAACAAGAGCTTCGATTGGCTTGCTTCACGACGATTTTGGCGACCCGAACCGACCCGAACCAGCACTTTTTCTCTTTTTCTCTCTCTTTCTCTCTCTTCTCTTATAAGCTGAAATGTGAGTGTGGGGAGAGTGGGCTGCCCTCTCCCTACATATATCACCACATTTCCCAACTTTTCTTCATTGGCGATTTGGTCCCTCGACTTTACACTTTATTTTTTTCTTTCGCCACCGGCTTCAAAATAGTAAATATCGGGTGTTACAAGTCCACCCCCCTTAAATAGGTTTCGTCCCCGAAACCTGTTATTCGTCGAACAAATGTGGATAATGCTGTCTCATTTCTTCTTCAGTCTCCCACGTTGACTCGGATCCCTTCCTGTGCTTCCACTGTACACGCACAAGAGGAACCACTTTATTCCTTAGCCTTTTCTCCTTTCGGTCGATGATTGCCACTGGTTGCTCCACATAATTGAGCCTCATCTATTTCAATGTCTCCAGTGGACAATCATGTCTTCATCAGCTATACACTTTCTCAGATGAGATACATGGAATGTCGGGTGAATCCCACTTAACTCATCTGGCAACTCCAATCTATAGGCCACCTCCCCTACTCGAGCAATGATTCGGAAAGGGCCTATATATCTTGGGCTCAACTTGCCCGCTTTCTGAATCTGATAATACCCTTCCAAGGTGAGACCTTCAACATAACCCGGTCACCCACCTGGAACTCAATTGGCCTACGTCGCTTATCAGCATACGACTTCTGTCTATCTTTGGCTGCCTCATAAAGGCTTTAATCCTTCAAGCTTCTCTGTCGTAGCCTCGATTACCTCGACGCTCCCCAATTCCTTCTGACCAATATCGCACAAACAAATGGGTGTTCCGCATCTCCTACCGTATAGCATCTCATATGGTGGCATACCAATACTGGCATGATAGCTGTGTTGTATGAGAATTCGGCTAACGGTAAGTGGTCATCCAACTTCCAACAAAATCGATCACACATGCCCGGAGCATGTCTTCCAGTGTCTCAATGGCCCTTTCTGACTGACCATCAGTCTGGGGATGATAAGCCGTGCTAATATGTAACCTCGTCCCTATAGCGTCGTGGAATTTCTTCCAAAATTTAGATGTAAACCGAGTGTCACGATCAGACACAATAGACACCGGCACACCATGACGAGTTACAATTTCCTTGATGAACAGTCAGCCAACCTCTCAGATGAATACGCCTCGCGGATCGGTAGAAAGTGAGCACTCTTCGTCAAACGATCAACTATCACCCATATGGCATCGTACCCTTCGGGTACGTGGCAGCTTCGTAATGAAGTCCATGGTGATGTGCTCCCACTTCCATTCCGGTATATCCAAAGGTTGTATCTTCCCATATGGCTTTTGATGCTCTGCCTTCACCTGTAAGCATGTAAGGCACTTACTCACATACTCCACCACGTCATGTTTCATACCGGCCACCAATAATCTTTCTTCATGTCATGGTACATTTCATGGCACCAGGATGAATGGAGTATCGAGTCTTGTGGGCTTCATCCATTATCTTCACCGTAGATCCCCAAAACGGGAATCCACACACGACCGAATCGAGTTCTAACCGAGTGTGTTTTCACCCAATTCCCAACCAGACCTCTCATTCTTTCCGAGTTAAGGTGATCTTCTTTCAATGCCTCATCTTGAAACTCCTTGATTTGCTTCATCACATCAGAGGTCATGATGATTAGTGATAAGCTTTCACCGAATCGGTTCGGGCCTTTCCTTTCGGACTAAGGGCATCCGCAACACATTAGCTTTGCCTGGATTGTAATGGATCTCGCAATCATAATCCTTTATAAGTTCCAACCATCTCCTCTGCCTCATGTTCAGATCCTTTTGCTCGAAGAAGTACTTCAAGCTCTTATGATCGGTGAATATGGTGCACTTCGTCCCGTAGAGATAGTGCCTCCAAATCTTTAGTGCAAAGACCACGGCTGCTAGCTCCAAGTCATGAGTGGGATAATTAACCTCATGGACTTTCAATTGTCGGGATGCATAGGCTATAACCTTCCTCTCTGCATTAACACACCCCAACCCTGAGTAGGAAGCATCAGAATAAACCACCAGATCTTCGCTTCCATCGGGTAATGACAGAACAGGAGCTTGAGTCAGTCTTGCCTTCAGCTCTTCGAACGCCTTCTCTTGAGCTTGACCCCATACAAACTTCACATCCTCGGGTCAACTTAGTTAGTGGAGAGAAGCAATTTAGAGAAGTCTTGGATGAATCTTCTATAGTAGCCCGCCAAGCCCAAGAAACTACGGATCTCGGATGGCGTCTTTGGTGACTTCCATTGCATAACCGCCTCCACCTTTGCCGGGTCCACCATTATCCCGTCAGGATTCACCACATGACCCAAAAACTGAACTTCACGCAACCAGAACGCGCACTTGGAGAATTTAGCATACAGTTTCTCCCTTCTCAACGTCTAGAACCTCTCGAATGTGACCGGCATGCTCAATCTCGCTCTTCGAATAAATCAAAATATCATCAATAAACACAATCAATGATTTATCCAAATAGGCCGACACACACGGTTCATCAGATCCATAAAAGCAGCTGGCGCGTTGGTCAAACCAAAGGACATGACAAGAAACTCGTAATGGCCATAGCGCGTACGGAAAGCTGTTTTAGGGATATCTTGCTCCTTCACCTTCAACTGATGATAACCAGATCGAAGATCTATCCTCGAGAACCAACTGGCACCCTGAAGCTGATCGAACAAATCATCTATCCTCGGTAAGGGGTAGCGGTTCTTCACTGTCAACTTGCTCAGTTCGCGGTAGTCAATGCACATCCTCATACTACCATCCTTCTTCTTTACAAATAGGACCGGAGCACCCCAAGGAGAGATACTCGGTCTAATGAACCCCTTATCGAGCAGCTCTCGCAACTGCTCCATCAACTCTTTCATCTCGGTTGGAGCCAACCGATATGGTGCCTTGGCAACAGGTTGGGCACCCGGTATCAGATCAATCTGAAATTCAATCTCTTTGTCAGGTGGCACTCCTGATAAGTCTTCTGGGAACACGTCTAGAAAGTCACACACAACCGGTACATCAGCTAGTTGTGGTGTTGGTGTATCCACATCTTTTACATAGGCCAAGTAAGCACTACATCCACGCCTCATACACTTTCCCGCCACCGCCATTGAGATCACCTTTGGGATCGTAGTAACCCGATCACCATAGACCGTTACCAAACTTCCGTCAGGCGCTGTCAACCGAACCATCTTCTTGCGACACACAATGTTCGCCTCGAAGTCCACCAACCAATCCATCCCAAGAACCAAATCGAAACCACCCAAGGTCATCACAAACGGTCTAACAGGAAACTTATGACCCTCAAGTTCCACATCACAATTATCTATCATCTCAGAAATCCTGGTAGACTTACCTATGGCAGTTTCTACATCAAAGGGCGCATCAACACGTCTACTACTAACAGGCAGCTTAGCATAGAAAGCAGCAGAAATAAAACTCCTACTAGCACCCGAATCAAATAACACAGAAGCTAAAATCTGATTCACTAGAAACGTACCGGACACAACGTCAGGGTCCGTCCTAGCCTCCTCCTGTGTCATGGTGAACGCCCTGGCGCTCGCCCTCGGTCCATCACTTCCCGTCTTCTTCACCCCTGAACCCTCAGTCCTCGACTTCTTACAATCTCTGCTCATATGACCAGTTTCCCCACAGTTAAAACATTGTCCGACATGCAATCCTTCGCCATATGCCCTGTCTTCCCCACTTGAAGCACAAGTTTGACCCAAACCTACATTCCCCGCTGTGCTCCCTTCCACACTTGCCACACCTTTTCGACCCCGCACTTGATGTGACCACACGGCGTTCATCCACCCGTGCCTTTTGTTACCCATCGGGGCATCACCCCGACCGAACCGTTTCCGTTCCAGTTCGTTCACCACCACCCTTCTTACTTGCTTCAGTCACACCACCTCCCGCTCATCATACAGCCTCCCTGCCAAATCAACCGCCGACCTAAACGTGCTTAGCCGGGCGGCGATCATATGCGGCGAACATCCACCGGTAAACCCTGAATATACCTCTTGATTTTCCGAGACAGAGGTGTCACCTGATCAGGCAAAAGCCGTGCCATTTCATTAAACTTGGTGGTATACTGCTGGTGTGTCATGGTTCCAGCCTCCAACTGTAAAAACTCTCTTTCCAACTTATCCATTTCCCGATGAGGACAAAATTCCTCAATCACCAACCTTCTCAGCTCAGGCCATTTCATTTTCCCAATGGCCCTACTACCCTCAGCTTGGACAATGTTGTCCCACCAGCACAGAGCTGAATCCACAAAAGAGTGGGTAGCAAACTTCACCTTTTGGTCCTCTCGACACTCTGATATCGAGAACAACTTCCATTTCCCTCACCCACCGGTGAGCAGCTGCAGCGGTGCCGTTTCCTCAAAAGTAGGGGGCTTGCATCTCATAAAAGCCCCATAATTACATCCTCGTGCCGTTTCATGCACAGGCTCTTCTCCTCCTCATCATCATCAGATAGAACCGTTTCCGGCTCTGGTTGTTCCCGTTCTCCAGAGGATCTGTTTTTTTTTCCTTTCCCCTCTCGTACAGCCTTAATAACTTCGGTCACCACAGACGGTAAGATCGTCTGCATGACCTGATGTACTTCTTCTACAACAGCCTCTTTTACTGAGGCTCTCAGATTGGCGCTTTCGTCGCCACCCTCCGGATGAGGGGTCTCTGGTTCTTCATGAACCACCCTCTCAACTCTGGGTCTCCCTCTCTTAGGTCGCGGTTCAGCACCGTGACCTCCACCCCTAGAAGCTTTCGAAGATCTACCTCCGGCCATCACACGCACACTGAAAGATTCAAACACCAACACGGTCATTCAGGGAACAACTCAGTTTATGTCAAGTATAGTAAGTCCCTAATTACAGTGGCCAGTTGTGATTAGCCACTTACTTTACTCTTCATACCCCAAGTATTACCTGTCCTGACTACATCAGTATTTAAATCCGCATATAACACATAACACATACATGCGCACATAAAACCGGTTAACTTAACAAAAATAGCTGATGGCACGCAGCTACTCAGATTGGCATCCCATTCCCATTCCGTCCCATTCTCAGTCTAAGATTAGGTTTATGTTGAAAATTTACCCATTTCACTTAAACATTGGCTCTGATACCAACTTGTAAGGCCCCGTTCCCGGGACGCTTACAGCTGGGTTCTCATCGCACATAAAACATATAATTACATTTGTATTTAATAAAATAGCTTGTTCGCATTCAGGACAGGTAAAAGTTTCATTTCCATGTAAATGTTTTTGCAAGTTAATACGACATTCATTACAAAATAGCTTGTTCGCATTACATGCAAAAACATTAATCAAAAGAATGCCATCCCAAAAGAGCTGAGTAATCGCGCCGTGCCATCCTCAACAACCATTACCTGCCAACTGGAAGCACATCAAAGTCAGCGTTGCTGAGTGAGTTCCAGTTTTATAAATAAAACATACTTTACTTTCATCTAAAACGTTCGTCGTTACACTTTACATGATCACACATCATACGACATAGATAATATCATTATTATCTTCTTCATTCGTTCATTCGTTCTTTCATTACTTACTTGCGCATCGGACGTCATCCATACCAATACCATGTGCTACACCCCGGTTAGTCGTAGCTACCGGGCCGAAGTCAACAAATGAACAGCTAAACGTATGCCACGGTACTAGGAGTAACCATCAGTCTTAGCTACTGGGCCGAAGTCAACAAATGAACAGCTAAACGTATGCCACAGTACTAGGGGTGAGCGGTAGAGGTTCTACATTAAGGGTCAATCACCAAGAAGGACCCGTTATCTGATGTGTGAAAGACGTTTCATTCGTTCATTAATACATGCGTTCATTCATCATGTTCCTCTTCTTTATCTTTCACTTACGTTACATAATACTTCGTTCATTCATCATAATAGGTAAAGCCATAGGAAAGATATTATACATCACACTAAGGAACATTAACATGCATCAACATCACATCATACAAGGCAACATCATACATACACAACATGCAACATCATCACCCTCATCATGCCCAACATGCTTTCTAAGACCTCGATCATCATATTAAAAACTCTTATGGGAATCTTTACATCAAAACTTACATCTGCCCTTTCCCCCGAAAGTCAGAAGTCAATCTACACCTTCCTCGGGTTCAACAGCCCTATTCAGGCGTATGGACACCCTTCAGTCGCATTGCCTCCATGCGACTGAACATCATGCGAATGAACTAATACGGATGAACACCTATGCGAATGAACATCCAGTCGTGCGAATGGACAATGCGGATGAACACCTATGCCACTGGACCTTCAGTCGTGCGAATGAACCTTCAGTCGCATGACCCCATACGACTGGCCCTTCAATCGTGCGAATGAACCCCAATCGTGAGAATGGACCCCAATCGCACCCTAATCGGCCGTATGGCCTCCATTCGGCCTCCAGTCGGTCGCCTAGCCCTAACTGATGCAGAATGCAGTTCAACCAGACTGCAGCCGAGGGTTTTCGGCCTCCAAACTCGTCTAAACCCATTTTAAGCCTAAATCAACCATCCTAAACCTTAGGGATGCATACCATAACATTATCCAGCACAACCAAGCAAGAAATCAAGCCCCAAACGGGTCCTACACATACATACACGCATACATACGGGTTTTCACCCAAAAACGTGAAAAAGGGTTTTTAGATGTGTTCCAGCCCCGAAATCATTCAAAAACATGTAAAAGAGGGGTCCTAGAACTCACCTAAACGAGCACAAGGACAAGAGCTTCGATTTGGCTTGCTTCACGACGATTTTGGCGACCCGAACCGACCCGAACCGACACTTTTCCTCTTTTTCTCCACTTCTTTCTCTCTTCTTCTCTTTATAAGCTGAAATGTGAGTGTGGGGAGAGTGGGCTGCCCTCTCCCTACATATATCACCACATTTCCCAACTTTTCTTCGTTGGCGAGTTTGGTCCCTCGACTTTTAGACTTTATTTTCTTTTCTTTCGCCACCGGCTTCAAAATAGTAAATATTCGGGTGTTACATTACTTTTCGGTGCTAATTTCGTTGAAGATGTTCATAATGATAGAATAAGGGGATATTGTTGGAGCTGTAGAAGATAGTCTATATTATTAACACAACCAAAGTCAACAAAAGTCACGGTCAAAGTCAACAAAAGTCAAACTGACACATTGGAGACGAGGAACCGAGACGAGACGTTGAAGATTAAGAAGACTAGGAGTTTTATTGTAATAAATATATTTTGTGTGAACAAAATATATTTTTATCTTGTTTTTGTTATTTTTATGCTTAATATATAATTTTGCATTAATTAGCCAAAGTCTAGGGAGTTAAGTGCAACTAGTGAATATTAGTCTAAACTATATAATTGTCATTAGTGTTTGAAATGGTTGAATGACCAATTGATTGGGGTTTTCCACTTTGTACAAATTATATGCAATCAATATAGACCAAAAGGAGGTTTTCATGTGTTTATCATTGTTTGATCTACAATCTTCAATTATTTGATTCAAGTTTGCTTATCCTGGATTTACATTATAATAATAAAACAATAAAATATGTAAATGAAGATATGCACGTATATATGCAACGTGTTATTCATGTATATATTTATATATATATATATCCATATGGATACTACTTTTGAATAAGTTTCTTGAAAATGATTACAATCTTTCCATACACAAACCGACTTAGGACTATAAGTACATTATACGACTCTAGCTTACATGGTTTGTAAATATCTTTTACTTTCGAGGTACGTATTTTAGTTTCAAGTCTATTAAGTTCAAATTACAAATTATAAGATTTAGTATATTATTAAGAGTAGGATTTAGAAAGTACAATCATGGTGGGTGTTGTGTAGCCTAACCTTGATTAGGCATGGACTAATAACCATGCTTAAACAAGGAATATGTTATCCAAAACCAATCATGAATATTACTAGGTAGTATTTTCTTGTCTAACTAGTTGCTAAGACTTGTTTCAATCCTAATCAGGAAAACAACTCTGAAACTGTCTATTTGTCTTAATAATACCGAAAGACCAAAGTGAGTTATCATGTCTGTCTTCAAAACTATGATAATATACTCATTCTATCTATATTGGTAATAATTATAATGCTTACATATACGCATGGGTCGGTAGGGGTATACAGGTATATTTAATAAAGTGTGTTGAACTGGCTGAAAAATGGATAGGGTTCCTCGTATGTATGAGGAACATGCTCATACCTATTTGACAGTTGGGATTGGGAGGGTTTGACAAACTTGCTTCTAGTGGTTGTGGTAAAATCAGAGAAGGCACTGTGCCTATGAACCCAAATATCACAACCCATATTGTATGCATCTCAAAGTTGATTTTTTTAAAATGTGTAGCATGAGCTCACTGGCATTAGCTGACGCTTTTTTGAGTATATGTTTCATAGAAGCTGCTTTAACATAAAGAATCTAGAAAACTAACAAGTTTTATCTTAATTTATTTATTGATACTGTTGTAAAATGGTGATGTAACAAGTTGGTGATATTATAGTTTGTATTTAATCATATGTTAGCTTCCGTTGTAAGTTGTACCAATTGTATACGCCCACCCGGGACACGGGTGGTATGTCGTAGCTAAAATACTAGTCTAGACAGAAATATCAATGTAAAGTCAAATGACAGATTGCCGTTTCAACTAGTGACTATGACATGACATAACTCACATCTTTATCTATTATAAAAAGGATAAAAGTACCAATGTAGAATGTTACTTACTCTAAGACCTAATCTACATTTGACAAAAGTATAGATTTTTCACCAACTTGTATAAGTTGGTGAATCTTAAGAGATGACAATGAAAAGTGGTACAACTTTTATCAAAAAGATGATAGTGAAAACATTTTTTCTCTATATTGGGAAGAATCAATCTCTTTGCTTCGAAAGACTTTGTATTAAAGCTTTGAAACACTTCATCTTTAGCTTTTGAAGAATGGTATTTTAGCTTTAGAAGACTTAGATAATTAGTAATTTCATTGAGTTATATCAAATCTTCCGTAGTTACTTTCCTTGTACTTCACATGTGCATGCTAAGAGCTCTTTTGTTGCATCAACTTCTAAGTATAATTCTTACAACCACCTTGAGCAGTGTTGCACATATGATTACCCATTGGGCCATATTTGTTCAGTGGGTCGAAGCCCATTATGTTTTGTGGCTAGGGTTTGATGGGCCATAGCCCATTTTGGTGTGTATATATGTGAGCCTAAACCCAATGTTGTTGGGGCCATTTCATGGGCTCCCCAAACATGGGTTATCATTACGTGGTTCAATTAGGTTTCTAAAAAAATTCAAGGACAAAACCAAGGTTGTAACATATAATCTATAAAAAATAATAACAAAAATAACACATTGGGTTATCTTTAATATTATGATTAAAAAGTATATTAGTGAATGTATATCATTGCATACTTATAATTGTACAATATAATGATATATATCAAATTTATATAATCTATAAAAACAATGAAAAAAACAATAGAAAATGATCAAATACGTAGAACATGAGGATGAATAATATAACCTATGAGACAATAAATGTATAGTACATAATAAGATGTTGTATTTTACACAATTGTCAAAATATTTTTCTATTTTTAAAACAATAGAGAACATGTATCAAAGCCACAATACTTATGTTTTTTTAGATTAGACATCCTTTTTATTATATCACTACCCTTATCATAAATTCATTTGTTTTTGCGCTTGTTTATTATTTATAAAATTAATCAAATAGCCTATTAAACATGCAATTGAATGTCGTGTTATTATGTAGTATGGTGGTCCTTGTTCAATTTCTAGTTAGAGTTGATCTTATCTTGAAGGATCGTCTTGAATCCTCATAAACTTTTGTAGGGTTTTCTTGCATTTGATAATTCTCATGGATGTTAATTTATATCTCATGGGGTCCTGATGTGTGCAGTTTTATGTCTATTTCTCATATAAATGCTGCTTTTAAAATGTAATATATTTTATTTGTAGCTTTTAAGAAGCATGTGCATTTTATAGATGGAGTACATTTGTTGGTGATAGTACTAATCTATGTTAGTAGGAATCTAAATTCTGGTTGAGTTGGTAATTCAATTGCACAGTTCATTTCTTGATATTTTTTTTGTGCGTACTTGTTTTAAATACTCAGGTAAGTATACTTTTGAGCATTGTGCCTAGGCCCCGAACAACCCCTAAATAGCTTGAGTGTTTAGCGCATTTGACAACATTGTCATTTATAACCCACAAGTTGGGAAATATTTTAAACTTTCAGGTAAGTTATTTATTTTGATTAGCTTTTAAAAGTATTTCTACCCGTGTTTGCCTGACATACATGTTTCTTGATATCTTCTGTGTTATGTGAGGTCTTCACAACTTTTTTTCTTTTTGCTCTTTGAAATCTACTTTAAGATGATATTGTAAACTAATATTCACCATGTGTAACATTATATATGTTTTAACATGTTATAGGTCAAATATGTTAGATCTCTGTTAGGAAAAAAAGGGAGGATCGAACAAACTAAGAAAACCGTTTGGAACAGATGGAAATAGAACAGAAAAGGTGTGGACCAAAAACAAGAAAATACATAAACAAATGGAAAATTTTTGAAAAAGTTTTGCTGATAAGTACTTTTTTCTTTGTTGTATTTTAACATGTTAAAACATGTGCTTTATAGTTTGATACTTAATTGCAATTGTGTACTTTGAAAAAAACTCGGATGTAATCGTTACTTGTTAAATGATCATTATATATAAAATATGTAACTAGAAATTTTCTACGTTTATATTTGGATTTTGTGTGTAATATTTTTGTGACAACCCTAAGCCAAGTTTAGGTAAATTAAACACGTTAAAAAACCATTCTAAGTAAATAGTATATATATAATATATATATATATATATATATATATCTTATTAGAGATTGTTAAATGAACTTATATGTTAATCTAATATAAAATATTTATATATTATTGCATGATAGTATGCGAGCATGCATGCATACATGCATTAGTGTTACGTGTGCATACATATAAATCTTATGATTGTCATCCAAGCTTTATATGACTGTTTAGTTGAATGCTAAACGCTTTAATTACATGTAATATATTAAGATAAAACTCCACTAAATTAGGTTAACCTTATGTCAAAAACTAAAACTAATCAATCTTAAACACCTAAACACTAATTAAAACACTACCTAAACCCGTGTATCGGTTCATTAAGACACCAATAAACCTGATTGGCAACATAACCGCTACTTAACTACCAGCTAGCACCACCATAACAATAGCCCATCTTTGGTATTTGAAATCTATCTCCATTAAATAAACTAAGCATCCCTATAACCACCGTCTCTCCATCCTGTGATGACCTACTCCACTTCTTACCCCTTGGCTGCATGGAACCCAAACCACCACAGCCCAAACACCACACCACAACCATTTCTCGGCTCCCACCCTCTCTCCCTCAAGAACATCATGGAACAAATTGCCTTTCACCAGCTTGTGATCAACCTCCAAGCTTAAGAATAATCACACCAAGTGGATCATCAAGGGTCTAGTCAAGTAATTCTTTTAGTTTCTTTCATCATCAATAAAGGTTTGATTCTTAAATCTACAAACCAACTACTTAAGATATATATTATATATATATATATATATATGTATATATATAAATGTATATATATATATATATATATTTATATGTATATATTTATATGTATATATATATGTATATATATATATATGTATATATTTTTATATATATACATATATTTTGGGTATTCTACCCTTGAAGAAATTGAAAATTTCCAATACTATTGAAGTTGGAGACTTGTAGAACAAAAGGAACAAAGAAATATTAGTCTAGGGTTTATTTTGTAATTATTGTAATTACTAGACTAGTATAAATATAAGCATATATCATGGATTGTAAAGGGAAATAATTCTACACTAATGATGGGATTTAGTTCCATCAACAAAATCATTATCATCATCCTCCATGTATGATGATTTCAACATCAAAGCAATAAAACATCAAACATTAAATACATTGCGCTCATCATGTTAATCATCATTATTATTTTAGCATCGAATCATTCAAGTTTTATTATCATCAATATGAATCCTAAGATCCAAGCTCCTTGTTCCCGTTCATACCGGCAACACACAATTGGTATCAGAGCCGAAGTTGATAGATTTATATTGATTTTGATGAGATTTCATGGTTAGATTGCTAAAATTATTAAAGATGTGAAGAAAGCAATTTCATCAACAGTCCATTCAACAACACAAGATCCGATGCACACAATGCAAGGAATCTAAGAAAAGGGTTGTGGATTTGCGGATACCTAAAGAAAAGGACTGCGTGTAAAACCCGGTTATTTTAAAAAGACAAGAAATGAAGAATAAAAGAAAGAAAAGCAATAAAGTCCAAGTGGAGGGACTAAACATGTCCAAAAGGACAAAACCTCTGAAAAGTTAGTGTAAAGGTGGGCATGGCCACCCACCCTCACTTCACATCGACATTT
The DNA here is from genome assembly GCA_025506515.1 of Flaveria trinervia. Classification (NCBI taxonomy): domain Eukaryota; kingdom Viridiplantae; phylum Streptophyta; class Magnoliopsida; order Asterales; family Asteraceae; genus Flaveria; species Flaveria trinervia. Next base: position 65,080,251 of record CM046442.1, read on the forward strand.
TCATTTGGTTGAGAGAGAGAGAGAGCAGAGGAACTCTCGGTTGAAGAAAAGAAGAAGAAGAGAAATTGAATTCAAGGTAAGAATTCATGGTTTTTAAGTGTTTATGACGGGTTTTATCGCGATTATATTTTTATGTGCTTATGTGTTTGTGTATGTGCTCAGGTGTGTGTGTTTAGTGGGGGTTTTCAGTGTTTGAACTCAGTTCAAAAGGGTTAGAAGGAAGATACACCCAAGTTACACCAGGTGAGTTCTAGACCCTGGTTTTTACTTGTTTTAAACTCTCTTGGGGCTGAAAATGTATAAAAATGATTTTACAAAGTTTATGTATGTATATCGTTATGTATTATGCATGTTGGATGTTGATTCTTGAATGCTTATAGGTTGTTCATGTTTAGAATAGCCATGTTAACCTTAGAACAGATGGGTTTGATGATTGGGTTCAAAATCATCCTAGAAACATGTTGCACACAAGGTCCATCCGCCTGAAGAGTAGCCCATGCGCCTAAAATTGCCTTAGAAATGTTTAAGTATAGCCCATGCACCTGAACAGTAGCCCATGCGCCTCAAATTGCCTTAGAAATGTTTAAGTATTGCCCATGCGCCTGAATAGTGCTCCATGCGCCTAGAAATATTAGTCGGATGACTAAGTGTAGGGCCATGCGCCCCAATAGTGCTCATGCGCCTGAGTGGCCCATGCGCCTAACTGTCCATGCGTCCGAATAACCCACGCACCTAAGTGATCATACGCTCGAATAGTGCCCATGCGCCTGAATTGTTCAAGCACCTAAGAGTTAAAGCAGTTAAGTGTTGGCTTATGCGCCTACATAGTAATGAAACGCCCAAACAGGGCTCATGCGCGCAAATAGTGCCTAAGTGCCCAACACTTAGAATTATTACAGAATTCTTGGGAGTTTGTGCTCCTAGGGTATTGACCGAGGTTTGACTAGGGCTTATTGATGATAGGTTTCATGCATGATTATGATTGTTCCATATTATTATTATTGTTATTACTATTATTGCTTATAGTGTGTGACTTTACGTGGTATGTTTATTATCGTAACGTGAAGTATATTGTAATAATAAAGAGAAAGAGCAATAAAGAAAGGAAGAGAAACATTAATAAAATTGTTAACAAGTCTTGCAAGCTTAAAGGTGGTACACGACCGTGTTGTCGTTAGCTCAACTGTGTTGCGGGTTAGCTACCCTATTATGCACATAGAGCCAGTCTTGGAGTTGGCAGGACCTTTGTAGCGTACCCTAGGTGTTTGGGTCATCCTTGTATACAGTAAACAGAACCCTCTTGAGGGATATAGATCGCCCATCACTGGTTTTCATCGCGCATAGAGTTTAGGGTATTGCTCATTGGTCCATACAGAAAGTGAAAGATAAAGATAAAATATTGCAGAACATACAACGCATATAGTAAAGAGAACGAACAGTAACTTTTGGTGGACTGCAGGATATAATCTTAGATTAAGCCCCTAAGTCGAAGCATTATATACATCCTGGCAGTGACAATATGTACAAAGACCTTAGAAGTGAAAATCGGTGGCCAGGAATGAGATGATCTATTGCCCGATACGTAAAAAAGTGTCTCACGTACCTTAAAGAGATTCTTGAATGATAATGGGAGAAAATTACCATGGGCTTTACAACAAGGTTTTAAAGATCAAGTCATGGTTATGATACCATCTAGGTAATCATAGACAAACTAATGAAATCTGCACATTTTCTACCGATTCATAAGGACTACAAGATGAACAATCTTGCCCAAATTTACATGAAAGAAATAGTCTCACGATATGGATTACTTATATCAATCATATCATAGAGTGATAGTCGTTTATCCTTTATGTTTCGGCAAAGTTTCAAACACAAATTCGGAACCAAACTTAACTAAAGTACTACCTATCACCCATAGACAAATGGGCAGAGTGAACGGACTACTCCAAGATTAGAAGACATGCTTCGGGCATGTGTGATCGATTTTGGTGGTACTTGGGATAATCATTTGCCACTCATTGAGTTAGTTTACAACAATAGTTATCACGACAGTATTAAAGCGGAAACTAATGAAATTTTATACAGGAGAGAGTGTCAAACTCCAATTTGATGGGCAGAAGTAGGCAAAAGTCAATTTTCAGGACCATAAATAATTATTGAGAGCATAAAGAAGATTCAACAAATCAAAGGAAGGATGAAAAGTGCGCAAGAAGACAGAAAAGTTATGCAGCTCTAAGATGTAAACCTTTAGAATTTCAAATAGGGGATAAATTGATGCTAAAGGTATCACCTCTAATGGGAGTCACCGGATTTAGAAATAAAGGAAAACTCAAACCTTGATACATTGGACCGTTTGATATAACAACCAAAGTAGGACCAGTGGCGTACTCACTAAAACTTCTGAAGCAGTTGGTAGGCATACACAATACTTTTTTGTGTCAAATTGAAGAAAATGTTTTGAAGAAGCATAACAAATACCATTGGAAGATGTTCATATAATTAATGCGTGCTCACATCTACAGTAAAGAGTTGTATTTCATAGAAAGAGTATTTTCATATACAACATATAGAAAGTATTTTATTACTTTTAAAACTAGAACTCAACAACGCTGACTTTTATACATTCTCAGTTGGCAGGTAATTATTGCTGAGGATGGCATTAGGGTGAAGCTACTCGACAGGGAAAGACTGACATCCATTCGTATTTTATGTTGCTATTGTTTTGTAATGCAGTAAAACAATTCTTTTGTAATCAGTTAAACAAGGATGTATTGCTTTACAACAGTGGTTTAAAGGAAATAAATGGTTTTTGATAAATTATTTCCACTGCTTAAGTTTGTATAATTATAATGTTAAATGTTTTAACTGCTGTGATCGACCAACTGTGTGGTCTCCGGGAACGGGGCCTTACAAGTTGGTATGTGAGCCAAAGATTAAGAGAATTTGGTTCAATAAACTTTTAAAACCTAAACTTAAACTGAAAATGGGACAAATGGAGGGATGTCAGCCCGAGTAGCTACGTGCCATTAGGTATGTCTTTTCTTAATGTTAACCGATATTATGTGCGCATGCTATTTGATTTATGTGCTCTTAGTAGATTTACATACTGATTAAGTTAGGATAGGAAATGCTTGGGGTATGAAGAGTAAAGTATGTGGCTAATCACAACTGGCCATTGTAATTAGGGACTCACTATACTTGACATAAACTGAGTGTTACCTTGAATGACCATGTTAGTGTTTGAATCTTATAGTGTGTGTTTAGAGGGTGGCTGGCGGTATATCTTCAAAAGCCTCTCATGGTGGAGGTCACGGTGCTGCTTCGCGACCCAATAGAGGGAAATCCAGAGTTGAGAAAGTGGTTCATGAAGTACCAGAGAACCCTCATCCGAAGGGTGGCGACGAGAGCGCCAATCTGAGAGCCTAAGTAAAGGAGGTTGTGGTGGAAGAAGTTCCTGAGGTCATGCAGACGATTCTACCGTTTGTGGTGACCGAGGTGATCAAGGCAGTAAAGGAAGGGGAAAGAAAGGAAAGAAACAAGTCCTCGGTAGGAGGGGAACAACCAGAGCCGAAACGGTTCTCTTTGATGATAAGGAGGAGGAAGAAGAAGAGCATGCGCCGGAGGCGGCCTGAGGCTGTAACTACGGGGCATTTATGATATACCCCCTACTTTTGATGGAAATGGCACTGTTGCGGCTACTCACCGGTGGGTGAGGGAAATGGAGGTTGTTCTTGACTAAGTGAGTGCCGTGAAGGACAAAAGGTGAAGTTCGCGACCCACTCCTTTGTGGACTCGGCTTTGTGCTAGTGGGAAAACATTGTCCAGGCCGAGGGTAGCAGGGCCATTGGGAGAATGAGATGGCCTTAATTGAAGAAGTTAGTGATTGAGAAATTCTGTCCTCACAGAGAGATAAACAAGGTAGAAAGATAGTTCCTACAGCAGGAGGCGGGAACGATGACACAGCAGTAGTACACCACTAAATTTAATGAAATGGCGCAGATGGTGCCCGATCAAGTGACAACACTGTCACGAAAGATTAAGAGATACATCCAGAGTCTGTTGGCGGATATCTGTAGGCATATGATCGTCGCCCGGCCGAGCACCTTTAGGTCGGCGGTTGATTTGGCTGGCAGACTATATGATGAGCGCGAGGTGGTGGTGGCTGGGGTGAACAAGAAGGGTGGTGGTGACCGGAATTGGAACGGGAAACGGTTTGGACGTGGTGGAACTACTCCAAACAATAAGGTGGTGAAGGTGGGTGACCGACGTGTGGTCACATCTGGTGCAGGGTTGAAGAAGTGTGGCAAAAGTGGAAGGGAGCATACTCGTGAGTGCAGGATGGAAATGATGTATCCTTTAGGTGTGGCCAGCATGGCCACATCATTAGGGAGTGTAAGAAGCCGAGGGCGGAGAGCTTTGGAGCGGAGAAGAAGAAGCCGAAAGAACGACGACAGAGGGCAGGTTCTAGAGCTTACACCATGACCCGGGAGGAAGCCAAAGCTGATCCCGATGTTATGTGAGGTATGTTTCTAGTAATCCAAATTTGTGCCTCTGTATTGTTTGATTCCGGTGCTAGCAGGAGTTTTATTTCAACTACTTTCTATGCTAAGTTTCCTGTTAGTAGTAGAAAGGTCAGCGCATCATTTGATGTAGAAACTGCTATTAGTAAGTCCACAAGAATTACTGATGTGATAAAGGACTGTGCCATAGAACTAGAAAGTCATAGGTTTGCTGCTAGGTTACACGTGATGCCCCTAGGTGGATTTGATGTAGTACTAGGGATGGACTAGTTAGCAACGTATGAAGCAAACATCGTATGTCACAAGAAGATGATTCAATTAGTTGCGTCTGATGGGAGTTTGGTTACGATTTATGGAGATCACGCTACTACGATCCCGAAGATGATTTCGATGCCGGTGGTGTGCAAGTGCATGAGATGTGGATGTAGTTCGTACTTGGCATACGTGAAAGATGTGGAGGCGTCATTGCCGCAATTATCTAAGGTACCAGTGGTGTGCAACTTTCCGGACTTATTCCCGGAAGACTTACCCGGCGTGCCACCGGATCGCGAGATTGAGTTCCAAATTGATTTGATACCCGGTGCTCAACTTGTTGCCAAAGCACCATATCGATTAGCTCCAACTGAGATGAAGGAACTCATGAGCCAATTGCAAGAGTTGATTGAAAAGGGATTCATTCGATTGAGTATCTCTCCGTGGGGTGCTCCGGTATTGTTTTTAAAGAAAATGGACGGTAGTATGCGAATGTGCATTGAAATCGGTACCCGCTACAAATGATTGATGACTTGTACGACCAGCTCCAAGGTGCCAGTTGGTTCTCGAGAATAATCTACGATCTGGCTACCATCAATTGAAGGTGAAGGAACAAGACATTCCTAAGACAGCTTTCCGTATGCGTTATGGACACTACAAGTTCCTCGTTATATCTTTTGGTCTAACTAACGCGCCAGTTGCCTTTATGGATTTGATGAATCGAGTGTGCCGGCTGATGTTGGATAGATCAGTGATTGTGTTTATGGATGATATTTTGATCTACTCGAAGAGCGAAGAAGAGCATGCCGGTCACATTCGGGAGGTGCTGGAGACCTTAAGAAGGGAGAAGTTGTATGCCAAATTCTCCAACTGTGCGTTCTGGTTGCACGAAGTTCAATTATTAGGTCACGTGGTAAATCCCGAGGGGATTATGGTAGATACTGCTAAGGTTGAGGCTGTGATGCAATGGAAGTCTCCCATGACGCCATCCGAGATTCGTAGTTTCTTGGGGCTAGCGGGATATTATCGAAGGTTGATCCAGGACTTCTCCAAGATAGCCTCCCCGATGACTAAGCTGACCCGTAAGGATGTAAAGTTTTTGTGGGGTGAAGAGCAAGAAAGGGCTTTTGAGGAGTTGATGACCAGACTGACCCAAGCCCTTGTCATGTCATTACCTGAAGGAAGCGAGGATTTGGTGGTCTATTCAGATGCTTCTTACTCGGGGTTGGGTTGTGTGTTGATGCAGCGAGGTAAGGTGATAGCCTACACATCCTGAAACTAAAAGTTCATGAGGTCAATTACCCTACTCGTGACTTGGAGCTAGCAGCCATGGTCTTTGCAATAAAGATTTGGAGGCACTATCTATACGGGACGAAGTGCACCATTTTCATTGACCACAAGAGCTTGAAGTACTTCTTCGAGCAAAAGGATTTGAACATGAGGCAGAGACGATGGTTAGAGCTTATAAAGGATTACGATTGCGAGATCCATTACCATCGAGACAAAGCCAACGTGGTGGCTGATGCCCTTAGCCGAAAGGAGAGGCCCGAGCAGATTCGGTGACAGCATATCAACTGATCATGACCTCTGATGTAATGAAGCAAGTCAAAGAGTTTCAAGATGAGGCAATGAAAGAAGATCATCTTAACTCTAAAAGGATGAGAGGTCTGGTTGGGGAATTGGTGAAAACACACTTGGTCTTAAAACTCGATTTGGACGATTGTGGATTCCTTGTTTTGGGGATCTACGGGTGAAGATAATGGATGAAGCCCACAAAACTCGATACTCCATCCACCCTGATGCGACAAAAATGTATCAAGATATGAAGAAGGATTATTGGTGGCCGGGTATGAAGCGCAATGTGGTGGGGTATGTGAGTAAGTGCCTTACTTGTTTGCAAGTGAAGGCCAAGAATCAAAAGATGTATGGGAAGATCCAACCTTTGGATATACCAGAATGGAAGTGGAGCACATCACCATGGATTTCATTACGAAGCTGCACGTACTCCGAAGGGGTACGATGCCATATGGGTGATTGTTGACCGTTTGACGAAGAGTCCCCATTTCCTACCGATCCGTGAGACATATTTATCCAAGAGGTTGGCTGATTTATTCATCAAGGAAATTGTAAGCCATCATGGTGTGCCGATGTCTATTGTGTCTGATCATGACACCCAGTTTACATCTAAATTTTGGAAGAAATTCCACAACGCCATGGGGACGAGGTTACATAATAGCATGGCTTATCATCCCCAAACTGATGGTTAGTCAGAAAGGACCATTCAGACATTGGAAGACATGCTTCGGGCATGAGTGATTGATTTTGGGGGAAGTTGGGATGACCACTTACTGTTAGCTAAATTCTCATACAACAACAGCTATCATGCCAGCATTGGTATGCCACCGTACGAGATGCTATACGCTTGGAGATGTAGAACACCCGTTTGTTGGGGTGATATTGGTCAAAAGGAATGAGGGAGCGTCGAGGTAATTAAGCCTACGAATGAGAAGCTTGAGAAGATTAAAACCTTCATGAAGGCAGCTAAATATAGGCTGAAGTCGTATGCCGATAGGCGACGCGGACTGATCGAGTTCCAGGTGGGTGACCGGGTGATATAGAAGGTCTCACCTTTGAAGGGTATTATCCGATTCATGAAGTGAGGCAAATTGAGCCCAAGATATATAAGCCCTTTCCGAATCGTTGCTCGAGTAGGAGAGGTGGCCTACAGGTTGGAGTTACTAGATGAGTTAAGTGGGATTCACCCGACATTCCATGTATCTCATGTGAGAAAGTGCTTAGATGATGAAGACATGATTGTTCCACTCGAAGACGTTGAAGTAGACGAAAGGCTCAATTATGTAGAGCAACTAGTGGCAATCTGTCACACCCCCGCTAAGAGTGGAAACACGGGGGCGTAACGAGACGGGAATCGTCATAACACATGGTAACCGATAGAGATGTAATAATAAAAATGATGACAAGCGTGTCATGACGACACCTGACAACAAGGGGACTTGTGTCGTGTTTAGTCAGTATTCACGACAACATAGTCATAAGCATAAACATGATACATAAATCACAAAACATAGATGATACATTGTATGTAATTCCCACAACCCGGAACAAGTTACAAAGTATAATGTTGTTTGAAACAGTTACAACATATGTTTTCAAAAAGAGAAGTTTAGCCTGAAAATGCATCCTAGGGTCTCCACTAAGGAAGCACACCTAGAACCTCAGCTAGCATGATCACCTGAAAAAATATGCTCAAAATGGTCAACAAAATTGTTGGTGAGTTCGCAGGTTTAAAGTAAATAAGTAATTGATGCTGTATAAAGTTGTTGCAGAATACCGTGCATACAAGTTATAAGTAAGCAAAATCACATGACAAGAGCTTTACAACCAAACCTAATGACGTACACAAAGAATCTTGTCGGAATATATTCACCCAAGGCCTGTACCTGGCTATTGTTGGTACTAACTAGTATACCAACACGAGGGTGGGGGTGTCAACCTAGTAGTACTACCAATACCTAACCGTCGGTTCCACACTGAAATTAAATGGTTGTAAGAAAGAACCACAAAGCAGACTCAAGCATGTATGAGATAAGTACCCACAAAACAGTAGCACGTTGATCCAAGTATGTAAATTGTATGTATGTTGTACAACATAGAAAATGGGTGAGCATACTTTTCCCCCATGTTTGTAAATGTTTGTAAAGTAGTATAAGCATAAAAGGGGCCACGAAACTCACATGTTAAGTGGTAAGTATGAACGATCGAGATTCCCAACAGTTGAATGCAATGATCGGTCAAACACCTATTGACAGTTATTGTTAAGCATTAATGACATGTATAAAGCGTATAGTAATGTTTGGTCAGTTCGGGTTGTATCGGTTCGGTCGTGGGTAGCACACACACACAAGCGGACACACGTATCAGATCTTATGTAGATCCAAGTACTACGAGTAGTCGTCATTGCTTATGACATCCGTGAAATGATCTCGTGGTTATGAAAGATAGCACTTGTTATGTATTTGGAGTTCCAATTGGATTGTCGATAATTGTAAAATGTTAGTTGTTTTCAATTGAAATAGTATGTGCATGTTGATAGCATTGACTTTAATCTTTGTGGTCAAGCAATGACACTTTTACTGATGTTACCTTATCATCATCAGACGTTCAAGGGGAAATCCACAATCAACATCATGAGTCACACAACAGGACCAGACGCTCGACTCAACGCTCCATCCGTACGAATCAACCTTCAATCGTATGAATCAGCTTCATTCGTACGATTGAGTCTTCATTTGCATGACTGGCATTCAGTCGTACCACACAACACACATTTGCACGACCCAAACTCCATGCGCACGAAGCAACCCTCAATCGTGAGAATTAGCTACTTTCATGCGATTGAACCTTCATTCGTGCGGTTGGACTCCAGTCGTGCGAAACACGCACAATCGCATACATTCAGTCGGTCACCTGACTCAATCGCACAAATACACACAGTCGCACGACTCAGTCGCACGACATGCCTAGTCGCACAACTCAGTCGCACGATTGACTTAGACGTAAGATTCAGTCGCACGACTCACTTAGTCACACGGCTCAATCGCATGACAGACCCAGTCGCCTAAACTGCAGAATCGCGACTGTGGTCGGGCTGAGCAGCCCCCGAGCTGCTCTAAACGCGAGTTTTACACCACAAGGACTTCCAGAAACACTCTACAAACATACACAAACATGTAACACAAGCAGAAAGACCTCACACGCACCCACATGACCTCATGTGCTCGGATGAACCCGAGCACCCAAAACCCTAGAAAAACACAGCAGTAAAACCAAGCCAAAAACGGGTTGAACAAGTTTGTCTACCTGCTAGGAACGAGTATACACGATGATACCCAAGATTTGGCAGTGAAAACGCAACAAATGTGACGGTTTTAGGTGCTAGATCAAGAGAGAAAGTGGAGAAGATGTTGAAGGTGAAGAAGATGAGAATGAGGATAAATGGCTGGGAATGGGGTTTTATACCCATTCCAGGTTTGCAAAATGGCAAGTTTAGTCCCTGCACTTAAGCCTCGAGTTCCCCAAAAATTTGTTTTGGTTGATTACGATCTTAAAATGTTCGTTATATTAAGGTTAAAAGCGCGTTTAATGGCATTTGATAGTCTAAAATGGTTTTATTAATGACAATGGTTGAAATTAAAAATGATATATTTGGTGGTAATGGTGATGGAATTTATAAAAGGTTTATGCTTAACACACGTTCTCGGAGGAAGTACAGGCACAAGGGAAAATAAAGCAGACATGATTCCTTAAAGCAGGAGTTCATGAAGAAAAGGAAGAATAATTAAAATATTTATGTGCTTATTTATGTCGTTTGACGGACCTTAAGGCGACGAATGTCACACAATCATCGATCATAAAGAGAAGAGACTGAGGAATAAAGTGGTTCCTCTTGTGCGTGTACAGTGGAAGCACAATCCGAATCTACATAGGAAACTGAGGAGGAGATGAGGCAGCATTATCCTCGTCTGTTTGAGGAATAACAAGTTTCAGGGACGAAACCTATTTAAGGGGGGCGGACTTGTAACACCCGATAATTTTAAAAAGACAAGATTTGAAGAATAAAAGAAAGAAAAGCAATAAAGTCCAAATGGAGGGACTAAAAGTGTCCAAAAGGACAAAACTTTTGAAAAGTTGGTGTAAAGGTGGGCATGGCCGCCCACCCTCACTTCACATCACCATTTTAATTTGGTTTTAGAGAGAGAGAGAGCAGAGGAACTCTGGGCTGAAGAAAAGAAGAAGAAAAGAAATCGAATTCAAGGTAAGAATTCAAGGTTTTTAAGTGTTTATGATGGGTTTTATCCCGGTTATATGTTTATGTGCTTATGTGTTTGTGTATTTGCTCGAGTGTTTGTGTTTGGTGGGGTTTTTAGGTGTTTGAACTCAGTTGCGAAAGGGTTAGAATGAAGATACACCCAAGTTGCACGAGGTGAGTTCTAGACCTCAGTTTTTACATGTTTTAAACCCTCTTTGGGGCTGAAAATGTATTAAAATGATTTACAAAGTCTATGTATGTATACCCATATGTATTATGCATGTTGGATGTTGATTCTTGAATGGTTATAGGTTGTTCATGTTTTGAATATCCACGTTAAGCTTAGAACAAATGGGTTTGATGATTGGGTTCGAAATCATCCTAGAAACATGATGCACACAAGGTCCATGCGCCTGAACTGTAGCCCATGCGCCTAAAATTTCCATAGAAATGTTTAAGTATAGCCCATGAGCTTGAAAAGTAGCCCATGCGCCTAAAATTGCCTTAGAAATGTTTAAGTATAGCCCATGAGCCTGAAAACCGTGGTCCATGCGCCTAGAAATATTAGTCGGACGACTAAGTGTTGGGCCATCCGCCCCAATAGTGCTCATGCGCCCAAGTGGCCCATGCGCCCAAGTGGTCCATGCGCTGAAGTGTCCATACGTCCGAATAACCCACACACCTAAGTGTTCATACGCCCGAATAGTGGCCATGTGCCTGAATTGTTCAAGCGCCTAAGAGTTAAAGCAGTTAAGTGTTGACTCATGCGCCTACATAGTAACGAAACGCCTAAACAGGGCTCATGCGCCCAAATAGTGTTTAAGCGCCCAACACTTAGAATTTATTACAGAATTCTTAGGAGTTTGTGCTCCTAGGGTATTGACTGATGTTTGACTAGGGCTTATTAACGATGGGTTTCATGCATGATTATGATTGTTCCTTATTATTATTATTGTTATTATTATTATTACTTATAGTGTGTGACTTTACGTGGTATGTTATTATTGTAACATAAAGTATATTGTAATAATAAAGAGAAAATGCAATAAAGAAAAGACGAGGAACATTAATAAAATTTTAACAACTCTTGCAAGCTTACTGGAGGTACATGATGGTGTTCTCGTTAGCTCAACTGTGCTGCGGGTTAGCTACCCTATTATGCACACAGAACCAGTCTTGGACATTGACAAGACCTCTATAGAGTAACCTAGGTGTTTGGGTCGGCCTTGTATACAGTAAACAATACCCTCTTGAGGGATATAGATAGCCCATCATCGGTTTTCATTGCGCATACAGTTTAGGGAATTGCTCATTCTTCCGTACAGAAAGTGAAAAATAAAGATAAAAGATTACAGAACATACAAGGCATACAGTAAAGAGAACGAACAGTATGTATTCATATAGTTAATACGTGCTCGCATATACAGTAAAGAGTTGTATTGCATAGAAAGAGTATTTTCATATACAACATACAGAAAGTATTTTAATACTTTAAAAACTAGAACTCACTCAGCAACGCTGACTTTTATACAATTTCAGTTGGTAGGTAATTATTGCTAAGGATGGCACGAGGGTGAAGCTACTCAGCAGGGAAAGACTGACATCCATTCGTATTTTATGTTGCTTTTGTTTTGTAATGTAGTAAAAGAAATCTTTTGTAATCAAGTAAACAATGATGTATTGCTCAACAACAGTGGTTTAAATAAAATGAATGGTTTTTGATAAATTATTTCCGATGCTTAAATTTGTATAATTATAAATGTTTTAACTACTGTGATCGACCAATTGTGGGGTCTCCGGAACAGGGCCTTACAAGTGGTATCATAGCCAAAGTTTAAGAGAATTAGGTTAAATAAACTTTTAAAACCTAAACTTAAACTTAAAGTGGGACAAATGGAGGGATGTCAACCTGAGTAGCTACGTGCCATCAGGCATGCTATTTGATTTATGTGCTCTTAGTAGATTTAGATACTGATTAAGTCAGGATAGGAAACTCTTAGGGTATGAAGAGTAAAGTAATTGGCTAATCACAACTGGCCACTATAATTGGGGACTTACTATACTTGACATAAACCAAGTGTTACCTTGAATGGCCATGTTAGTGTTTGAATCTTATATCGTGTGTTTAGAGGATGGCTGGCGGTAGATCTTCGAAACCTCTCATGGTGGAGGTCACGGTGCTGCTTCGCAACCCAATAGAGGGAAATCTAGAGTTGAGCAAGTCGCTCATGAAGAACCAGAGAACCCTCATCCGAAGGGTGGCGACGAGAGCGCCAATCTGAGAGCTTCAGTAAAGGAGGTTGTGGTGGAAGAAGTTCATGAGGTCCTGCTGACGATTCTACCACCTGTGGTGACTGAAGTGATCAAGGCAGTAATGGAAGGGGAAAGAAAGGAAAGAAACAAGTCCTCGGTAGGAAAGGAATAACCAGAGCCGAAAACGGTTCTCTCTGATGATAAGGAGGAGGAGGAAGAGCCTGCGCCGGAGGCGGCTCGAGGCTGTAACTACGGGGCGTTTATGAGATACCCCCTACTTTCGGTGGAACGGCACTGCTGCGGCTGCTCACCGGTGGGTGAGGGAAATGGAGGCTGTTCTTGACTGAGTGAGTGCCATGAAGACCAAAAGGTGAAGTTCGCGACCCACTCCTTTGTGGACTCGGCTTTGTGCTGGTGGGAAAACATTGTCCAAGCCAAAGGTAGCAGGGCCATTAGGAGAACGAAATGGCCTTAACCGAAGAGGTTAGTGATTGAGAAATTCTGTCCTCACAGAGAGTTGGACAAGGTAGAAAGAGAGTTCCTGCAGCAGGAGGCGGGAACGATTACACACCAGTAGTACACCACTAAATTTAATGAAATGGCGCGGCTGGTGCCCGGTCAAGTGACACCACTGTCACGAAAGATTAAGAGATACATCCAGAGGCTGCTGGCGGATATCTGTAAGCATATGATCACCGCCCGACCGAGCACTTTTAGGTCGGCGGTTGATTTGGCTGGCAGACTATATGACGAGCGCGAGGTGGTGGTGGCTGGGGTGACAAGAAGAGTGGTGGTGACCGAAATTGGAATGGGAAATGGTTTAGACATGGTGGAACCGCTCCAAACAATAAGGTGGTGAAGGTGGGTGACCGATGTGTGGTCACATGTGGTGCAGGGTTGAAGAAGTGTGGCACATGTGGAAGGGAGCATATTGGTGAGTGCAGGATGGGAATGAATGTATGCTTGAGGTGTGGCCAGCCTGGCCACATCATTAGGGACTGTAAGAAGCCGAGGGCGGAGAGCTCTGGAGCGGAGAAGAAGAAGCCGAAAGAAGGAGGGCAGAGGGCAGGTGCTAGAGCTTACACCATAACCCGGGAGGAAGCCAGAGCTGATCCCGATGTTGTGTCAGGGACATTTCTAGTAAACCAAATTTATGCCTCTGTATTGTTTGATTCCGGTGCTAGCAGGAGTTTTATTTCGACTACTTTCTGTGCTAAGTTGCCTATTAGTAGTAGAATGGTCAGTGCACCATTCGATGTAGAAACTACTATTGGTAAGTCCACTAGAATTATTGATGTGATAGAGGACTGTGCCATAGAACTAGAAAGTCATAGGTTTGCTGCTAGGTTACACATGATGCCCTAGGTGGATTTCATGTAGTACTAGGGATGGACTGCTTAGCAACCTATGAAGCAAACATCATATGTCACAAGAAGATGATTCAATTAGTTGCGTCCGATGGGAGTTTGGTTACGATTTATGGAGATCGCGCTACTACGATCCCGAAGATGATTTTGATGCCAGTGGCGGGGAAGTGCATGAGACGTGGATGTAGTGCCTACTTGGCATACGTGAAAGATGTGGATGCATCAGTGCCGCAATTATCTGAGGTACCAGTGGTGTGCGACTTTCCGGACGTATTCCCGGAAGACTTACCCGGCGTGCCACTAGATCGCAAGATTGAGTTCCAAATCGATTTGATACCCGGTGCTCAACCCGTTGCCAAAGCACCATATTGATTAGCTCCGACTGAGATAAAGGAACTCATGAGCCAATTGCAGGAGTTGATGGATAAGGGATTCATTCGACCGAGTATCTCTCCGTGGGGTGCTCCGGTATTGTTTGTAATGAAAAAGGACGGAAGTATGCGAATGTGTATTGACTATCGAGAGCTGAACAACCCGTTACCGAGGATTGATGACTTGTTCGAACAGCTCCAAGGTGCTAGTTGGTTCTCCATAATAGATCTACGATCTGGCTACCATCAATTGAAGGTGAAGGAACAAGACATTCCTAAGACAGCTCTCCGTACGCGTTATGGACACTACGAGTTCCTCGTTATGTCTTTTGGTCTAAGTAACGCGCCAGCTGCCTTTATGGATTTGATGAATCGAGTGTGCCGGAAGATGTTGGATAGATCAGTGATTTTGTTCATTGATGATATTCTCATCTACTCGAAGAGCAAAGAAGAGCATGCCGATCACATTCTCCAACTGTGCGTTCTTGTTGCGCGAAGTTCAATTCTTAGGTCTCGTGGTAAATCCCGAGGGCATTATGGTAGATCTTGCTAAGGTGGAGGCTGTGATGCAATGGAAGTCTCCCAGGACGCCAACCGGAATAAAACACCTAACTAGACAATTTTAGGTGTTTGAACTCAGTTGCAAAAGGGCTAGAAGGAAGATACACCCATGTTACACCAGGTGAGTTCTACACCCCGGTTTTTACTTATTTTAAACTCTCTTTGGGGCTGAAAATGTAATAAAATGATTTTACAAAGTTTATGTCTGTATACGTGTATGTATTATGCATGTTGGATGTTGATTCTTGATTATTATAGGTTGTTCATGTTTAGAATGACCATGTTAAGCTTAGAACAAATGGGTTTGATGATTGGGTTCGAAATCATCCTAGAAACATGTTGCATAGAAGGTCCATGCACCTGAACAGTAGCCCATACGCCTAAAATTGCCTTGGAAAAGTTTAAGTATAGCCCATGCGCCTAAACAGTAGCCCATGCGCCTAAAATTGCCTTAGAAATGATAAGTATAGCCCATGCGCCTGAATAGTGGTCCATGCGCCTAGAAATATTAGTCGGACGACTAAGTGTAGGGCCATGCGCCCCAATAGTGCTCATGCTCCTGAGTGGCCGATGCTCCTAAGTGTCCATACGCCCAATTAGTGCCCATGTTCCTGAATTGTTCATGCGCCTAAGAGTTAAAGCAGTTAAGTGTTGACTAATGCGCCTACATATTAATGAAGCGCCCAAACATGGCTCATTCGCCAAAATAGTGTCTAAGCGCCTAACAATTAGAATTTATTAAAGAATTCTTGGGAGTTTGTGCTCCTAGGGTATTGACCGAGGTTTGACTAGGGCTTATTAATGATGGGTTTCATGCATGATTATGACTGTTCCTTATTATTATTATTGCTATTATTATTATTACTTATAGTGTGTGACTTTACGTTGTATGTTTATTATCGTAACGTAAAGCATATTGTAATAATAAAGAGAAAGGGCAATAAAGAAAAGAAGAGGAACATTAATAAAATGTTAACAAGTCTTGCAAGCTTATAGGAGGTACACGGCCATGTTGTCGTTAGCTTAGCGGTGTTGCGGGTTAGCTACCCTATTATGCACACAGGGCTAGTCTTGGAGTTTGGCAAGACCTTTGTAGCGTACCCTAGGTGTTTGGGTCAGCCTTGTATACAGTAAACTGAACCCTCTTGAAGGATATAGATGGCCCATCACTGGTTTTCATCGCACATACAGTTTAGGGTATTGCTCATTGGTCCATACAGAATGTGAAAGATAAAGATAAAAGATTACAGAACATACAAGGCATACAGTAAAGAGAACAAACGGTATCTTTTCATATAGTTAATGCATGCTCGCATATACAGCAAAGAGTTGTATTTCATAGAAAGAGTATTTTCATATACAACATACAGAAAGTATTTCTTACTTTTAAAACTACAACTCACTCAGCAACGCTGAGTTTTATACATTTTTAGTTGGTAGGTAATTATTGCTAAGGATGGCACCAGGGTGAAGCTACTCGGCAGGGAAAGACTGACATCCATTCGTATTTTATGTTGCTATTGTTTTGTAATGCAGTAAAACAATTCTTTTGTAATCAAGTAAACAATGATGTACTGCTCAACAACAGTAGTTTAAATAAAATGAATGGTTTTTGATAAATTATTTCCGCTGCTTAAGTTTGTATAATTATAATGTTAAATGTTTTAACTACTGTGATCGACCAACTATGGGGTCTCCTTGAACGGGGCCTTACACTGCGAATTTGCGGCTACCGAAGATATAAGGACTATGTCATCACAGAGGATCAGGTATGTCAACCTTTAGATATAAGGATCATTATGTCTTGGATCTATCAAAGGCCTCCATAACGGATCATGAAGTTCAGTGCCTCTTGTCAAAAGCTACTGAGAAGGAATTCATCTCCTGGCATAGGAGAATGGGACACATTAATCCACGGAAGATGAATCACTTGATCCATAATGATCTAGTGAGAGGAGTTAATGTCAAAAACATCCACCTTCTGGATTTCTGTGTTGCATGCAAGAAGGGAAAACAGACGAAGAAGTCTTACAAAGATAAGAAAGTTCACTCTATCGAAATTCCTCTTGAACTTCTTCCCACGGATCTGTTTGGTCCAATTAGTACAAGAAGCATCGCAGGCGACTTGTACTGCTATGTAGTTACGGATAACTACTAAAGATTCACTTGGGTGATGCATCTCAAATCCAAATCAGAAACATTTGAGTCATTCAACCAGGTAGTAACTACTCTGGAGTCCCTATACAAGTTGAAGGTACGTCAAGTGCGCTCAGATAACGGAACCAAGTTCAAGAATCAATGGATGGAGGCTTACTGCAAGGAAAAGGGAATTGTGCATTAGTTCACTTCTGCCTACACTCCTTAGACAAAGGGCGTTGCTGAAAGGAAGAATCACAGCTTGATAGAGACGGCATGGACGATGCTAGCACACTCAAAACATCCTATCCAATTCTGGAATAAGGCAGTTGCAAATGCGTGTTATACGCTAAATTCGGTCCTCGTAGTTAAACGCCATGGAAAGATGAATTGCCTTCTAGTCCAGATGATGTAGATTCCTGAGCTGGTGTGTTTAGAACATCATACATCATCTTTGTAGCTAACTCATCATTAGAAGTGGAGAGTGGTATGTTGAAGGACTTGAAGAATCCATCATAGAAGAAAAAGAAGGTGGGTCCTTTTCCAACAGGTGGTGTGGTGTATCTCTGAACATCAACATTACACCACACTACTACCTGACCTGTAGAGTTGTTGTAAACCCTCTTGTTCGGTATGTTGTATCCTAGAAAGATACCTTCATTAGCCTTCTCGCTGAATTTTCCCTCTTGAGTCTTTTTTAGTAGGGTGCACGGAGCGCCAAATGGCTCGAGATACTCTAGATTGGGTTTACGTCGTTATAGTAGGGGAAGCACTTGAAGATAGTGACTCTTCCTTTGATGAAGAAGCTATGGAGACTGATCAGATCAACCAAGAGCAACAGGTTCCCCTATCGATAGTCCACAAGCATCTGACATTGATTCCTCTGCATCTTCGAAACCTCAGTCTCCTACTGCCTCAGATACTGATCCAAATGTTCATAATAATGATTATGAGGAAGTTGTTCCAACTACTCCTGGATCACAACTAAATGTCCATCATCCTTTGGATAATGTCATTGGAGATGTGAGATCAGGAGTTCAGACTAGAAATTAGTTGTATTCAGCTGATTATGCCTCGGTGATGGAAAAGGGCTATCTTCATGATTGTGCATATCGTTGCTTTGTGTCTCAGTTTGAGACAAAGTATGTTAGTGAAGCCCTAAATGATGAGGCATGGGTGAGTGCCATGCAAGAAGAACTTCTTCAGTTCAAGATGTTAGGTGTATGGACTCTAGTGGATAGATCTAAAGGTGCTAAGGTCATTAGCACAAAATGGGTCTTAAAATGCAAGAAAGATGATCAAGGCGTGATCATCAGAAACAAGGCTCGACTTGTTGTCCAAGGATTTTGACAAGTCAAGGGAATTGACTACAATGAAGTGTTTGCACCCGTGGCAAGAATGGAAGCCATCCGTATCTCCCTTGCCTACGCATCGTATATGAAGATTAAAGTTTATCAAGTTGATGTGAAGAGTGCATTCCATCATGGTGAAATCAGAGAGACAGTGTACGTCAGTCAACCCGAGGGATTTGAGGATCCATATCATCGGGACAGATTTTATAAACTCGACAAGGCTCTATATGGGCTTCATCAAGCTCCTAGAGCCTGGTATGAGAAACTCTAGACTCACCTTATGAAACACGGTTTTCGTAGAGGTGTTATTGATTGTACACTGTTCATAAAAGAAAATGATGGAGATTACTACATGTCCAAATCTATGTCCATGACATAATCTTCGGTTCAAAGAACGAAGATCTATGTAAAGAGTTGGAAGCAGTAATGAAGGCTGAGTTTGAGATGAGTGCCATGGGAGAGATTAAATTGTTTTTCGGGTTACAGGTGGTTCAGACACCAAAAGGGATTTTCCTACATCAGACCAAGTATCTAGGTGATATTCTCAGTCGGTTTGACATGGAGAATGCTTCCACAGCTGGGACTCGACTTGCTACAAACCATGATGTAGCACCCGACGAGAATGGTGATCTGGTCGATGCCATCATGTACCGAGGTATTATTGGATCTCTCATGTACCTCATTGCCTGAAGACCTGATATCATGTACACAACATGTTTATGTTCAAGATACTAGGCAAAGCCAAAAGTTAACCATCTGATAGGGGTCAAAAGGATATTTCGTTATCTGAAGGGTACTCCACCTCTTTGGTTGTGGTATCCTTATGATGATGACTTCAAGCTGACAGCGTATAGTAGCTTGGATTACGGTGGCTGCAAGATGAACTACAAGTCTACATCAGTGGGATGTCAATTCATTGAGAGGAGATCAGTGACCTAGCAGTGTAAGAAGCAGACCTCGGTTGCTTTGTCAACCTATGAAGCCGAATACGTTGCTACTGCAAGTTGCTGTTCACAAATCATATGGATTAAACAGCAAATGCGGGACTACGGTTTGCAATTCTCTTCTACTCCTATTTTTGTTGATAACTCTACTGCAATTGCACTAACAAAATATCCGGTCCAACATCCTAAAACCAAACACATCGGCATAAAATATCACTTTATACGTGATTGTATTGAAAAGAACTTAATCGATGTGATTAAAATAAATACTGATTTTCAACGCGCTGACCTCTATACAAAGGCTTTTGACAAACCACAGTTTTTATATCTGTTAGAGGTCAACAACGTTAAATAGAAAAGTGATGTAATTCCTCATGATGACCATGTGTAGTCCGATGCGTATTGTCCATTTTTCTTTTAATTTTGTTTCCTTTATTTATTTGTTTAACATTAAGTTGTTTAATTAAATTAATGTTATTCGGTCGCCTATTAAAATCCTAAAAAGCGTAAATCGGTTACGGTTTTAGAATTTTAGGGGGAGAATAGGTCAGTTATTAACATTAACAAAAAAAACAAAAAGGAAACAAAAAAAGGAGGAGAGGCTAGCTGATAGAAAGTAGATCGTATCTATGATACCGATTCAATGACTTTGGAAAATGATAGTACACAGGTACAAATCACTAAAGTTTTAATAAAATAAGATGCGAAGTTCAAAGGATAAGCCTGAGTAGTCTGAGCAATATAAAAGGAAAAATGATAGAAAAACTAGCTATTACTAAGGTAACACAAAAAAAGTAGACTTAGAGATTGTTATACCACAGATGATATGTTGGTAGATTCAACACAATAGATGATTAGACCTTGTTGGTGATCTCAAGAACAACCTAAGTTGTTCAACAAGCTGTGGGTTAACGTCTTATCCCTGGTTAACATAATCAACAAATTCCAATAAGGGGTGACGAGCAGAATAAACTTCCCAAATGTGTGCATAAGACAAAAATATGAGCAAATGCAATCAAACTAATAACTTACGTTGTTGGTGAGAACTGTGCAAAAAGATTAAAATTGCTTAAACAAGATGATAGGTTATGTGCCTTCTCTGTTATGCAGTGGCACTGACCTGAGGATAAGCATAACCTATATATTCTAGACTTCATTGTTGTTTTCCGCCTCTCTACTGTGCGGTGGCACTGACCTGAGGCTTGGCTTCTCTCTGAAAGTTCTAAGAATAGTTTCTTCTTGAAAACTACCCTGAGACCGCTCAAAAATCTCATGAGGATTGTTGATTACCATATAAGTGTGGGATCCACAAATGCTTTTTGAAATAATCAAACCTAAACTATCACCAATCTGTGTCAAAAGTCTGTGTATGGATTTAAGAGGATCAGTATACTGACAATCATCATGGCTGCAATTCTTGAAAGTCCAAATCACGATGGGATCTAATAGTTCTAGTATGATTTATTAAACTTGCGAACGACTCTAGATGAAAAACAAGAATTGAGCATCAAAAGGTGTTGATAACATGTTCCGAATGATTTGACTTGCCTACATGATTCGAAATTGAATTGGTCCATTTATGGTCAAAATAAATTGAAGCTGCCTATTCCGGAACCGAAGCCATCAAATTTCTATCTTAGGATTTATACCTCACACAAAAAGTCAAAAAAAGTTTAGTTTTGTATTTAAGTTTAACTCTTTTACTTTGTTTAAATTTAGTCAATTTTGTTTGTTTGATATCGGACTACGTCATGGAATTCAATAGGGGATTTAATCATCAAAAGGGTCACGTCTGAGGTGACCACACGTGTTTTCAAAGGTAAAATCAGTCACGTCTGACATGACAAATTGCTTAAAAGGATCACGTCTGAGGTTGTCAAAAGTTTTTCAAGTTAAAATGATCACGTTTGAGATGATCAAATGCACATAAAGTATAATCAAAAGTTAAAAAGGGTTTAAGTAAGAAATGGTCATAAAGTCAAAATCATGAGTATGATCCAATCGCACGACTGGACCACGAGTATGGACCAACCGTGCGAATGGACCATACTCATGCAATAAATAGCCGAATGGACACATGAATATGAACCTTTCACCCGAATGGCTTTTCAGAACAAGCCATTCGACCGAATGGAACTGTGCGAATGAGTTAGTCGCCCGACTGAAATCTAGTCGCCGACTGAATGTGATCGACTGAGCCTATCGCACGACTGAGGTCCATTCGCCCGAATCAACCGAGTGAGTGGGTCCTGTCGGCCGATTGATATCAGATTCAGTATAAATAGGGCCACAGTCGATCACATTCAGCTTATCACCCCCGATCGTCCTAATATCGCACACCTTACCGTTACTCTACCAAATTTTCATCTGACCCAAATTGCTTGATTATTTTCATATTCTCACCTTTGTTGGTGATTATCGTAAAATGCGGTGTACCCATGCCAAAACCTCCATCGATTGGCCTCCAAAATCAAGAAATTTGACCAAACAAGAACCAAACTATGAATGGACTAATAACCTATCTAAACCGAGTAAAATGTTCAAATTAAAGTTATTAGGTTATTAGTATAATGATTGCGAGTCTAAAAAACCATTACACGACGTCTTATTTCAAGAATTGGTTAAAAATCGAATCATAATCGACCGAATAGTGGGTCATGAGACTAGACGCCAGGATGAACTCCAATCGCACGATTGCGCTGGTTGAATGGCTTTATCGGCCGAATAGATCATACGACTGAGCTCAGTCGGCCGATTGAACCAATCGCAGGTCAGTCAACCGATTGAAGTCAGTCACCTACTCAGTCACCCGACTGAATCCAGTCGCATGCCAAGTCAACCGAATGAACACAGTCGCATGGTTCAATCGCATGAATGAACCAGAATGAATTCAACCAAGTTAATTAGAACTTATTTGTGTCATGTGGTTAGCTAATGTCTATGTGTCTTGTGTTACAGATTGATGGTGGAAAGATGGTTTATCAACCCCAAGCACAACATCTGTGCTCACCTAGAATCTACAACTCGGAATGGTGCCGAGTTTGCACGGATCATCGCTTTCCTCAAGCGATCCAGGATCCACAAGGCAATATCTACACCATGCACCCCCTACTGGTCTATACAATAGGCCTTCTTGCAGGGTGCATTGGTTGATCGATCACGTGAGCCGTACATCATAAGGAGTTATTTTTGGGATGGAGATAGTGATCACTGCTATGGACATTCAGCGAGTACTTGGGTTGGGTGATGATGCAGACCACCCACCAGACTTCACCCGCTGACAGTGAGAGGGTGCTCTTGAGGATGAAGTGAGTTGGGGATATCAATGCAGGGGTGCTCAACAAGAGCAACCTGTGTCCCCAGTACAAGTACTTGGCACATGTCATCCTCAAGTGCTTGGCGTCGCGAAGGGGTGGGTTCGATGACCTTTCAGACCAGATCCAAAATGCCTATGTGGCACTAGTACTGAACCACCGCTTTAGCTTTTCTAGCATGATCTTCTCTTACCTGAGAGAGAACTCGTATGCGAAGGGCAAAGAGGGTTTCTACATGTACCCTGTGTCGTTGGAGATTATGGACGATACGACACGGGGTCCTATGGAGGTATACCAGGGAAAGTAGGTCAAGCCCCCGGTAAAGAGACTCATAGGCCATCTGGCCAAGGTGGACTACGTGGCACCGAGGAGGCGTAAATGGCATCACGTAGACAGTGACTCGGATGTCGAGCAACTAGAGCTACCTGAAGATGACTCCGACGACGATGACAGCGGTGATGGTGGAGATGCAGGGCCCACTCAACTGAGGGCCCCTACTATTGATATAGCTTCTCTGACATCCACCCAAGGTGGAGCAGAGGCTGCAGGGTTCCATCAGGACTTTCGTCTTGATGACGAGAAGGAGACGGAGAAGAAGCTCCTAACCCGTAGTGTGGGGAGACGGGTGGTTGCCACCGACCAAGGTATTTGGGAGGTTGGTCGATACCCTAGCGACTCGGGGGAGGCTGACACTGATCCTACTTATGTTCCCCATCAGTCCAGCAGTGTTCGAGGGGGGGCATGCACCTCGAGGGGCTCAAGGAAGAAAAGGATGGCTCAGCCCCACGGATTGAAGAAGAAGAGGAGGAGGATGACCTTCATCACCACCACCACTACCACCACCACTACACCACCACTTCCACCACTCCACCCACTACCACTATCCATCCACCAGATTATCTACCACCTCACACACCACTACCACAACCTCTCCACCACCACCTTCATCTATACCACCCCCAATCTTCACCACTCACCACCACCTTCATCGATACCACCCCCAATCTTCACCATTCTACCACCACCTTCATCTATACCACCCCCAATCTTCACCATTCCACCACCACCTTCATCTATACCACCCCCAATCTTTACCACTGCCACCACCACCAACACTAGCCACCATGCAGGACCGTCATCTTACACCTCCTATCCATCTGGATCTTCTCTACCTCCTAGAGGGGTAGAGGAACAGCTCTTGGCACTTAATCGTATGTTGCTGAAGCTATTGGCAGCCAATGATGAGAAGACTGCCAAGATTCATCAGCTAGTAGATCTTACTGTTGCACAATCTCAACAGATATCTCAGCAAGCTTAGCTAATTGAGCAGCAAGAATAGCAGATTGCTGCACAGAGCTTAGAGATATCCCAACTCCAGGACCAACATGTCCAATTAGAAAAAAGGATAAAGGAGTTGGAGACTACCAACAAGACCATCATGCTAAGGCTCAAAGGATCAAAGAGGAGCCATTAAAGATCAGAGAGGGAGATGGAGATGATGGTGATGATGATGATAGGGATGACGATGATGATGGTGATGATCATGGGGATGATACTAATGCTGGTGATGATGTTGATGATGATGATGATACATCTGCTGCGGGTGCCACATTTGCGAGTGAAAGGAGGACAAAAAGAGCGCAAGACCAAGGTGCCTCCACATCAGCCCCGTTAGTAGAGGAGCACATGATGCAAGACAAGAGTATTGCTTAGTTATTCATGTTATTTAAATAATATGTATTTGAATCATGTATCAAATTAATGAAATTAATGTTTATATTTATTGTTGATGTTTATTGCTTTGATTGTTGACTAATGGTTGATGTGTTACATGTTTTTAATCAAGCAGATCCAAACTATCAAAGAGATGAATATCATGTTGCTCCCCTGCAATAGATCAAGACTCAGCTCACGATGATTCTTGATATGCAGGGTATAGTCAGGAGATCAGTAAATGACACTCCTTAACAAGGAGAGATAATTCATGATCTCACAGACGAGCAACTTGCTCAAATATTCTGACTCAATCCAAATGAGATCGTGAAAGATGCTCTAACAGTCCAAGTGGAAAGTGACGACGAGTTCAACGACATTGATGAGTTCGAGATCGAAGATGTCACAGACCAACACTATCCAGCGTACACTAACATTGAGGGTAATGTCGTTCCCAATCTGGGAGATAACCTTGTTAGTGAAACTTTTGAGACTCTGGATAGAATGGAAGAAGTGTCTGATAAGAAAGAAGATACAGCCCAAACTCGGAGCTGAAGTCAATATCAGAAAGGCTAAGTGGGCTGCATGCTTTGAAGAAATATGAGCCCAACACAGTGCCTCAATGTCAACTGTCTACACCAAGCTATACAAAGTGAAGAAACATCAAAAGGTGTCGGGCAAAATTATCGCATGGGCGTATTTTGAAGATCTCAACGTTTATACAGTTAAACGTGAGAAAGGGATTAAGTATTTCACGTTGCCACATGACTGAAGACTCTTCCTAGACTTGAGCTAAACCAGTTAGCAAAGTTAAATTGCTATATGCTGACCCACGAAAAATATCGGGCTGGTTTGAGACTACTCTTAAAAGAGAGTACCACACTAGATGGGTCAACTTCAAACCTCAACAGCCAACAAGGTATATGAGATGGTCTGAGGTTGATCCCATTACTAGAAAACTGAAAATAGTGCTGAAGTGAAGTCCTCCGTGCACAATGTCAAAGATCCCTCTACAGGAAATGCCACAGGACTTCACTCCATACTTCAAATGGTGGTACAATGATTAGAGGACACGAGAGGCAGTCATAGTTTTGAATAAGAATGGTGTAATGGAAACCATAAGGGTGTTTGACCCAATGTGCCTTACAAACTTGTCTGCAGATGATGTTTATACATTATACAAGTGGCCATTATTCTATGATTCTCAAGATATTGTACAAGCTCTACAATTTCAGAACGTTATAAGACTCTGTTTTGCTTTTGAGATACATGTTGGAGTCGCTAGAGAAGAGAAGTACAAGAAGTTTGAGGAACATATGAAGGATGTAAGACATTAGATGAAACTAGGTCGAAGGGGGAGTTTATAGATACATGTGTCCCAAGTTTCTGATCTTAATGTAATATGTTTGTTTTGTCTTACACATATGTAATTGTATGGGTACTTAATGAAATACAATATGTGATTATGCTTATATAATGTTGAATATTTGATTGGTTGGTATGTAATAACGCTTATTGACTTAACTATAGGTTGTGGTTGTTTGAATAATATCTAAATCAATTAATGACTATTAAACATATTCCAACTTAATCATGTGAAGTTCTCATGCGATTGGCCCATGCTAATGGACCATAAGCATGAAAAACTTCAAGAACTAAATCAACAACAAAAGTCTTCCAATGAAGTGATTGAGAAGTGTGCCTCTAGTGAGGAAAGACACAAATCATTCACGGAAAAGGAAATGGAAAGGCTTTGAGCTGATCATCAGCGGAAGAAGAACCTTTCTTTAGTACCAGATCTACAGAAGAAGAAAACCTCTTCAGTAGAAGTTAATGTGATTCAGTAGATGATTTATGGAAGAGGAATTCAGTAACAAACAAGCCGAAGCTCAACAAACTGGAAAAGAAAGAATCAAATTCAAAGCTAAAAAGGATGTAAAGCCTCAGAAGTTGGAAAATAATAAGAAATAAATGATTCTAACAAAGAATCAGATTAGATGCATTGCAAATGGTGTGACATGAAAAACCATAATATTGATGATTGTTACTTGAGTAGTTATTGTTCTATTTTAAATATGAACAATCACATGACAGCTAACTGCAACTTTAACAAACACTATGCTATCTTGAACAAAAATAACCATTCAACTTAGGAATGTTATTTCAACAAAAAGAACAAAACAAAAGACATAAAGAAGAAACACTAAGATAAGTTTGAATCAGACACTCAATCTACTGATTGTGAAAAAGATTCAAAACTGGAGAAGTCTGAACAAAAACAAAAGTCAAAATCAAAGGAAAATACTTCCACTAATGTTCATCCTTTAAAGAAAAGAACAACTTTCCAGCAATCAAAAATACTCATAAAAGGGTGGATTTGACTAAAAAGGAAACAAAGGCTGATGATGCATTCTTTGATAATTTTCAAAAGGGAATTCATATACCTCATTCAAAAACAAAAGATATTAAAACATTTAATAATCAAGATTCATTATCAAAACCAAAGCCTTAAATCAACAAAAATAAGTTGAATAAAGAAGAATATAAGAAACAAGAACCTAGTTCATCAACAACTCCTTCAACAGAATCATCCTCATCTGAAACAACTCAGAGTGAATCAAGCAAAACTAAAACTAAAAATTCTAGACTTATCATGAAGGAGTAACTATTTAAGACACTGCTAGCAAACCCAAGATCATTAAGGCTTGGATTGTCAATTCTAACTAATTTATTTCTAAATGCACGAACAATCTTGGAGAGCTGACAACAAGTGGTATGTTGACAGTGGTTGTCCTGGGCGTATGACATAGAATTGTTCACTTCTCCATATCTTCAAACATTAAAATGCTTCTTATGTGGCAATTGGTAGGGATAAGAAGGGAGGTAAAATTGTTGGTGAAGAAATGGTAACAAATGGTGTGCTCAAGTTTGACAAAGTAAACTATTGTGAAAAATTACAGTGTAATTTACTAAGTGTGTCTGAAATTTGTGATCAAAATTATACCACAATGTTTCATAACACTAACTTTTACATTCTTAAGCCAGGTTTTTCTAATCCAGAAGATTGGGTGCTTCTTAAAGCTTCAAGAAAAGGAAACACATACGTTTTCAATATGAACAACACCTCACTCACAAGACATGAAACATGCCTCTTATCTAAGTCATCAGAAGATAAATCTCAATTGTGGCATATAAGGCTTGTCCAATAACATGCAGAACATGAACAAATTGGTGAATAATGACTTAGTCATTGGACTGCCGAAGAAAGAGTTTCATTGCTCAACTCATTGTTCTTCTTGTTACAAAGGAAAACAACATAGAGTGTCTCATAAATCCAAAACTATCAATACTAATACTACACCACTCAAATTTCTTCACATGGATTTGTTTGGTCCTAACAATGTGATGAGCATTGGAAAGAGACAATATTGTTTGGTCATAGTCGATGATTTCACAAGATTTACATGGGTCATTTTCTTAAAACCGAAGTTTGAAACATTAGAAATATTAATGGACGTTGTAATCAAGAATGAGAATCAACTTGATGCAAAAGTTAAAATTTTTAGGAGTGATAATGGTACTGATTTTATATATTTTGACTTGGATTCCTTTTGAAGGACCAAATGTATTGCAAGGCAATTCAGTGCACCAAGAACTCCACAATATAATGGAGTTGCTAAAAGAAGAAATAGAACTCTTATTGAAGCAGCCAGAACAATGCTACCTAACTCACAATTGCCTATCGCCTTTTGGGCTGAGGAAGTGAGTACTATATGCAATGTTCAAAGAAAACATTAATTATCAAAGAACATAACAGAACTCCTTCTGAGCTTTTATTTAAAAGAAAACTTCCATTGGATATCTTAGACTTTTTGGGTGTCATGTATAAGTTTTAAACATAAAAGAATCGTTAGGAAAATTTTCTGAAAAAGCATATGATGGTTTCTTTGTTGGATATTCTTCAACATCTAAATCTTATAGGATCTATATTCCACATCATAACATTGTAGAAGAAAATCATAATGTCTCTCTTAATGAATCTATTTACTAAATTAGTTAAAGGATCATCATGGTTGTTTGATATAGATGCTCTAACAAAGTCATTTAACTATGATTATTTGAACAATGTAGGATCTGATGACATATGTTATCCATTTCTTCCACCTAATATGAATGAAGTGACATTATCTGCTGATCCTCCAAGGATTCACATATCCACACATGGAAACACTTCAGCAGCAGCTGCTGACACTACATCTGGAGATATACACTATGCATCTAGAGATGTGAATGTTGTCCCTGCAACTACTCCATGCTCTCAAGTGAATGCAACAAACATTAGAAATGTTTCAAGTCCTCACTAATCATCCAGAGAAGTTCCTGTAACTCATACGTAAGAGCAAAATGATTCCGGAGAAGCCCTTACAGC
Source organism: Flaveria trinervia (assembly GCA_025506515.1). Lineage (NCBI taxonomy): Eukaryota > Viridiplantae > Streptophyta > Magnoliopsida > Asterales > Asteraceae > Flaveria > Flaveria trinervia. Next base: position 65,109,296 of record CM046442.1, read on the forward strand.
TTCTACGGATGACACTCATGATGCTACTAATATTCAACTTATGGAAGATCATTCAACAAGGAATGTTGAACAGTTTGACTACTTCCTAAACTCTCAATCTGGTTTGGATCAGTGTGCAATAATGGATATGACTAACTTGGAATCATCTATTCCAGTTGAATCAACTCTATCAACAAGAATCTATAAGACTCATCCAGTCAACAACATCATTGGAGATCCTGCAAAAAGAATTACAAGAAGCCAAAATGGTACTACCAACATTTGTCTTTTCACTTGTTTTCTTTCACAAGTGGTTCCTCTAAACATTACTGCTGCTTTAAAGGACAATAGCTTGATTGAAGCTATGCAAAAAGAGCTTTAATAATTTAGAAAGCAAAAAGGGTGGTCTCTAGTTGATTTACGTGAAGGCCAATATCCTACTGGAACTAGATGGCTCTTTAAAAATAAACTGGATTATAATGGAATTATTGTAAGAAATAAAGCAAGGTTGATTGCTCAAGGATACACACAAGAAGAGGGAATATACTATGATGAAGTTTTTGCACCAGTTGCAAGAATTGAAGCCATAAGAGTGCTCCTAGCTTACGGGTCATATAATAAGTTCATTGTGTATCAAATGGATGTCAAGTGGCCTTCCTATATTGGAAAATTTATCAGGAAGTTTATGTGTCACAACCCCTGGTTTTGAAGATCCTCATTACCCTCACCGGGTATACGAACTTGATAAAGCCTTGTATGGTCTTCACCAAGCACCAGAAAGCGGTATGAAGCACTATCATCTTTCCTTATCAAGCATGGATACAAAAGGGGAACCATTGATTAGACTTTCTTCCTCAAACAAGAACATCAGGATCTCTTGGTTGTTCAAATATATGTTGATGACATTATATTTGCATAAACTAATAAGAGATTGTGTGTAAGTTTTGAAGAATTGTTGAAATGAGAATTTTAGATGAGCTAAATGGGGGAATTAACTTTCTTTCTTGGTCTTCAAGTTTATCAAAAGATAGATGAGATATTCATCAATCAAGAAAAATACATACATCAAATATTGAAGAGGTACAATCTTGCTCATGCATCTTCATGTATACATATATTGTAGGATCGTTGAAGGGTTAGTTACAACACAACAACACAAAGAGGAGATTTATTAAGCTTTAATCAATAGTAAAATGGATTAACCAAGTGTTGAGATACTAAGAACACAAGTAATGCAAGAGACAGAACACAAAGAACACAAGTATTGGTTTTCAAGAATGCGGTATATTGCCTTCTCTATGTTCTATTACAAGTGTTACAAAGCATATTCCAAAGATACAAGAACATGAAATACTATACTACATCCTACAGCTGGCTATACTTTGAAAGCTAACTGGATACAATTGACTAGACACAAACAAAATCAATTGTAGAGTCAAAAGGCAGATTGCCTTTTGACTTGTGACTATGACATGCCATAGCTCACATCCTTATCTATTACAAAAAGGATAAAATACATATAGTAGAAAGTTACAGACTCAAGACCTTAATGTACAGTTACCAAAAGCATGTTTGTGACTAGCAGAAGCACAACGGAATGGTGTCCAGCTTTGTGGAACAGTACATCAGATAAAGCATGTTACTAAAATCTTCGGAATAAATCTGTCTGCATGAGTTGAAGCTTCGAAAGACTTTGTATCTGAGGCTTCGGAAGGCTTCATGTTTGGCTTCAGAAGATATCGGTCTTGGCTTCGGAAGATTTCACGCTTAGAGTATTTTCTATTTCGTGTGTGAAAATTCCTAAGCTTCTTCTTTAATGCACTTGTCAGCATGCAGGAAAGACTAAATATGTTTAGGTTGCATCAGCCTCTTCATTAATCTCTACAAACTCACCATAGGCTGATACTACCAAAACACTTTGAAAACTTCAGATATTAACAGTCCTTATTAGGATGATCACCATTCCTTTCTTCATAAGATTATTAGGATCCTTCCAGCTGTCAAAGTGTCTTCTCATGTCAAAGAGGTCATGCAGAGGCAACTGAAACATATCTTGCCGTGTATAAATGTCTTCAATGCCCTGATCTCTAATAACATGTCAGCTTTCTGGATTTGTGGTGTATGTCCAAGACAAGATGGGTCTTCCTATTGCTATAGGAACTAACTGAATTAGAGTTGGTGTAGCTCCTCTAGCTGCACATCCTCAGGCTATTCCAATTCATCCTGAGGTTTAGAAGGGGATACAGGCTTCTTCTTCTTCTTAGGCTTTGGTCTAGAATCCATCCTCTTCTTTCTCTTTCCAAATTTTAACTAAGAAGACTGGCCTGCAGCACCATATTGATCTTCACTGTCTTTCTCAGTTGGGACTTCCTCTCTCTCTCAGGTTCAGATGGAGAGGGAGGTTGACCCTGCTATGGATCAGAAGATGAAGCTTGTTGAGCATTAGCAGGAGGTCCGGGTTGTGTTGTCTCTGGTTGTTCAACCTTAACCTCCACTTTAGGTGGAGCTTGACTTGGAGTGGAGTGTAAGTCAGCGAGCTCTCCACTCTTAATCTTCTGCTTAATTATCCTGATATGGTCATCCATAGTGGATAGAGACATGGGTCCAAGTCTCCTTTCGGAGAATCCATACAACTTCAAGAAGCTCATCATCCTCTGCCTATCAGCAGACTTCTTCATGCTCTTTTGGATGATGGCTCTTGATTTTGCAGCTTCTTCCCTTAGCTTTTTCTTTGTTGTCTTTCTTTCCTTGACTAACTCAAGCTCAAGTTGTTTTAAGTACTCAAACTCAATATAGTCATAAGGCAAGGGGAGTAGTGCATCTGCCTGATAAAAGCCTGTGGCACTCAGGTAGTTGATTATCTTGATTATGTCTTCTTCTTTATCTACCTGAGGTTCTTGTTGAACCACATCCTCTTGTTCAGGACTTTGTTGAACTGGGGAGAGAGTAGGCATTCCTTGTACAGTCTTTTTCTTATTCTCTCTTCTTTGACTTGTACTAGGAGTTCTGCATCTTCTGCTTCCTTCTTCTCTCTTGACCTTTCTAGGTCAACTAGTTCATTCAACTCATCCAAGGGGAGATAAATGACACTATTTATGTAATAGTTCCTAATCTGCAGATAGTTAATCTTGACTGCCCTTAACTCATCATTCTGCGTATTTGGTCTGGGGGCAGCCCTGATTGAAGAGTCTATGAGTCTTGGAGACTCAGTAGAGGAACTTTCTCCCCTTATCCTCCTTTTCCTCTCTCTCTCCTCCTCCTCAATCTCCTCAGATGTCATCTTTCTTTTCCCTTTGTCACTCACAGACCTTTGTGACTCAGGGTGGAGAGAGCTTTGGCCTTCATTGCTTGTTGCAGCATCTGAGCTCAAGCTAGAGAGAGGTTGAGAAGCACCTTCACCAGCAGGTGTCTCAGAAGGAATATGGATCTCTGTAGCAGTTGGAGATGATGAGACAGGGCTCTCAGGTTCTGTCACTGGGCCTTCAGTCAAGGTTTCCCCTATGAAGATAATCTTAGGGTCTGCCTTAACATCCAGTTGACCGATGACATTGCCTCATTGCCTAAGTCTCCTTCTTCAGCTGAACTCTGCAGTGATCCTGTCTTGGATTCTTTTAGCCAGTCCGTCAGCTTGTCTTGATTGGCTTGGGTTGACAAGTGGCATGTTGACTCGATCCAGACCTTCATAATAGTCCAAGGTCTGAAAATTGAAGACTTCTTGCGGTCCTTGAACTCTTATGATGATTAGGGCCTTCCTATTGTTATCATACCTCCACCTAATGATGTGATTAGAAAATGGTGAAGGTGACATAGCCCTTGGTATCCCATCCTCAAACAGACTCTGTATGAAGGAGTCTGTGTAGTCCACATCAATGTGAACTAGAGGAGGTTGCTGAGAATGCACAGTTGCAAGTGAGGATGGTGAGTCCTCATGTCCATTCTCTCTAAGAACTCCCAGGTTCTATGATTGTAATGACTTTCTCCCCCTTTTTGGTAGCATCACCCACTTGCATAGGTGAGCTAGAAGATAGGTCAATCACATCCACATGTTGTTGTGTTCCTGGTTGAGCTCTCCTTAAGGGTCTCCAAGCTAGTTTTTCCTTAAGATATGAAATCTCAAGATGCTGATCATTGATCCTGTTGTGTATGGTAGTTACTTGAGATTCAAGGTGAACGACCTTTGAGACTAAATAAGTTCATGTTTTACACAATTTTTGCACCAGTAGTCTCAAATTCCCCTCATCTTCATCAGAAGATTCATTGGGGGATGAGATGATTGGACCAGAGTCCTCTCTCTCACCACTAGCTTGAGGTTCTTGGCTGCTGGTTTTCTTATGCTTACTGACAATCTCAGTTGAGATGCCAGTGGGCTGAGTTGTCATGGTTGAGGTCTTAATGATGTAATCACTTTTAGAAGTGAGAGTCTCTTCCATATGGACATCCTAAACAGGTTCAGGAGTGTCCACCTCAGTTGTAAGTGACTGATGTAGGATAGATGTAGGAGACTCAGGAGTACTCATCTCGCTTTGAGTAGGTGGAAAGAAGAGAGATTCATTATACTCACTAAAACCTATATCTTCATCACTATAGAAGTCAAGGTTAGGAATTGGTTGGTTGAGATCTATAGGCTGAGGATAGTAACTGTCCACTGAAGGTTGATCGCTTGAGTGTTGAGACTCAGAGTGATGTCTTAAGGCAGTAGGGCGAATGAGCTCATCAGACTGAGCATGAGAAACTCGGCACTGATTCTTGAAAAGATGGGAGTGGTCTGCTCCTCAGGAGAAGTGGGAGCTCCAGTGTCCACTTCTTCCTGTATGGGTGAGTATATGGGGGCCTCCACAGACTGAATAGCCTGAGCAGGGGTTCGTTTGGATTTTCATTGGTAAGTGATGGTGATTTGAGGTTGTGAGAGTGGTTGGGAAAAAGCAGGTGTGGGTTCAACACTAGCTTGTGCTGCTAGGTTGTCACCTTGAGCAATGAGCTCTAACATTTTTGGGACTAGGGTTGTTTCTACCCCAGAGAATCCAATAATGGGCTTTCTCAGTATTTTAAAGATGTCGGGCTTCATCTGTCCCAATTTAAGAATGTTGCCTGTTTTCCTCAACTGTGAGCCCAGTTCAAAGTTAAGAATGTACTGGACATATCTAGGAAACATGTAATACTCTAAGGAGTCTAAATTAGCAAGCAAATTTGTATAAACAAACTGTGAATACCTGAATTTGACCCCCTAAACCATTCCATGGATTATGAAGGAGAGATCCTTAGGAATCTGGTCCCATCCACCATGCTTGTTTAATAAGCTGTGGATGACCACATGGAGCAGGAATCTCCATTGGGATCAGACCTTCCCTTTCCTAAAGGTCTTTACAAAGAAATCTCCCTCATATCCCATCTGCTCAAAAGAATGATTGAAGCTTCCTTGGGAAAAACACCTCACCTCTTGGCAGGTCTTCTAGAATTCAAGCAACTGATCCTCATAGAGTGGAGGATCAATGGTTAGGGAGGTTAAGTAGTTTGATAGGGTTAGGAAACGGCAAACCTTTGAGAAATGAGGATCTTTCTCAGAGCTTAACAGAGCAACTGATTGTGTTGTCTGTGTAGTTGCATGGTAAAGTTGGGATCATTCCTGTGAGCATGGTTGGCCATTTTGAAGTAGCTTAAGGATGAAGAAAGAAGAAATTCAGAGAGAAATTTGGGGTTTTAGGTTTGGAGGAAGAACAGATGATAGAAGGAGGGGGGAAACCGTTGGGTTTATATGTGAGAAGGATTTCAGATAAAGTTTAATGAAAGGGGATAAACTTTGAAATCCGGATGTCGGTCCCACCTCTGAAAAAGTAGTTTACTTTTGTTCAAAAAGTAGTTTTCTTGGAAGTCTAAAAGCTTCCGAAAGTTAATTATCTTCGGAAGTTTTAATTAAAAAGCTTCCGAAGCTAAAATGACTTCGGAAAAATGTCCTGAGAGTTTTGAGAATTTTGCTTCGGAAGAAAAATTAAAACTTGAGTGCTTTGTATATAAACTAACAAAGCTTTTGAGAGTTAATTTTGCTTCTGAAGTAAATGGTCCTTGAAAATAAGTAAATGTCTGAGGCAAGCATTTAAGCTTCGGAAGATAAATTTGAAGACACTTCCGAAGGTAAATTTCTTAGACAGTTATTTATTTGGAAGACAAGATTTACTTCCGAAGTTAAAGCGTAACTTCCAAAGTATCAGAAATTTTCAAAAGTCTAAGGAAAGTCTTCAAAAAGAAATTTTCATCCAAAGAAAACCTGAGCTTATGAAAGTGATGAACTAGACAACTTAGGACACACATAAATTTTATAGAAATAATAAGAATTAGTTTCAAGAAAAGCATACTCAATGTTTATCATCCCAATAGCTGATATTAGGTATTTAAATATCTGTTCATCAAAGGCCTTTGTAAACAGATCAGCATATTGTTCATTTGTGTGAACTTTGACTAGTTTAATTAATCCCTTTTCATAGTTATCTCTTATTAAATGATACTGATATTGATGCGCTTTGTCCTTGAGTGCTGCACAGGGTTCTCTGTGATTGAGATAGCACTGTTGTTGTCTATATGAATAGGAGTCTCGTTGAAGTTTAACCCATAGTCCAGCATCTGATTTTGAATCCAAAGTACTTGAGCAAAGCAACTTGTAGCAGCAATGTATTCAGCTTCAGCAGTTGATGTAGAGACACAGGATTGTTTCTTGCATTGCCATGAGACAACCGTTCCACCAAGAAATTGACATCCCGAGATGTAGACTTTGCAGTCATGTTGCAACCACCATAATCACTATCTGTATAGGCATACAGATTGAAGTCAGAATTCTTAGGATACCATAGTCCAAGTGTTGATGCACCTTTGAGGTATCTTAGAATCCTCTTGACAGTGATAAGGTGAGACATCTTAGGGTTGGCTTGGTATCTTGCACAAATACATGTAGCAAACATGTTATCAGGCCTACTAGCAGTAAGATACATAAGAGACCCAATCATAACCCTATATAAGTGCTCATCTACACACTCCCCCTCAAGATCAGGACCAAGAGAGTGGTTTCTAGCTATGGGTATCTTAGCAATCATACAGTCAGTCATATTGAACCTCTTAAGTATGTCTTGAACATACTTTGACTGACTTATAAAGATGCCATCTTCAACTTGCTTCACTTGAATTCCCAGAAAGAAATTGAGTTCCCCCATGGCACTTATTTCAAATCTGTCTTTCATCAGCTTCTCAAAGTCTTTGCAGAGCTTTGGATTAGTTGAACCGAAGATGATGTCATCCACATATACCTCAACTAGCAATATGTCTTTTCCTTGTTCTTTGATGAAGAGAGTTCCATCTATATTACCTCTCCTGTATCCATGTATACAAAGATACTCAGATAGTGTCTTATACCATTTCCTGGGTGCCTGATGCAGCCCATAGAGATTTCAAGCTTGCAGACATAACCAGGATGATTAGGATCTACAAAACCAGGTGGTTGTTTGACATATACCTCTTCATCTATCACTCCAAACAAAAAGGCACACTTCACATCAACTTGAAAGACCTTGAAGTTCTTGGATGCAGCAAATGCCAAGAATATCCTAACAGCTTCTAATATTGCCACTGGAGCAAAGACATCACTGTAGTCAATCCCTTTTTCTTGTGTGTATCCTTGAACAACTAGTCTACCTTTGTTCCTAATGATGATGCCTCTATCATCTTTCTTGTTCCTAAACACCCATTTGCTTCCAATGGTAGTCTTCCCAGAAGGAAGAGGACAAAGGTTCCAAACATTCTGCCTTTTGAATTGAAGCAGCTCTTGTTGCTTAGCTTCAACCCAACTTCCATCCTTTAGAGCTTCATCAACTTTCTTTGGCTCTATCTGTGATAAAAAACAAGAGTGAAGACAAACATTTGCTTCATGGGTTTGTCCTCTTATCTTTACCCGTGAGATAACATCTCCAATGATGTTTATGGTAGGGTGAGACTTGTGGATCCTAAGCTGAGGGATCACAACAAGTTGTTGAGAAAGATCTAAATTAGAGAAATTTAGATCTGGCATGGATGTTTCTCCCACCACATCAGGACACTTTTCAAGTGGAACTTGATCCAAGCAGTGTCTGACATCATTGCTGTTCTCATCAATGGAGTGGTTAGTAGCATCAAGAAATTCTTGGTCACTATCACAACCACCATTGTTATCTTCCATAGTTGAGGTGTTCTTATCTGGTTGTAAAGCCTCTGAGCTGGAATTTAAGGCATACCAGATCTGAGTTTGTCATTATTGTACTGACAGAAACCTCATTTGCAGAAGTGGTTCCAACGAGAGCTGAAGATATATGACTTGAGGATCTTCCTAGCTCAAATCTTGGATCCGGATCATCTGTATCTAAATTTGCTGCAGATCCTGAAACATTCTCACAAGATTTGTTAAAACAGTTGGTAACCAAATCAAGATCAAACAACCAATGCGAACCAAAACCAGCAATACAGGGTGCGTGTTCATTGAAAGTCACATTAGCTGACTCCTCACCAATTCTAGTTCTGAGATTGTATACTCTATAAGCCTTAGCTTGGGAAGAGTATCCAATAAAGTGTCCATCATCTGATTTCTCAGCAAACTTCGCAAATTGATCTTTGGTATTCAACATGGTGCAAGGACATCCAAATGACCTGAGAAAACCAATGAAAGGTTTCCTTTTACGCCAAAGTTCATAAGGAGTCTTACCATGAGTCTTAACTACTAACACTTTGTTCTGCACATAGCAGGCAGTGTTTACTGCCTCTGCCCAGAAGGTGATGGGCAGTTTAGAATGAGACAGCATGGTTCTTGCAGCTTCAATCAGTATCATGTTTCTCCTCTCAGTAACACCATTTTGCTGAGGAGTCCGGGGAGCACTGAATTCTCTTGTAATACTCTTTTCATCATAGAATGTATCAAGGATATCGTTTTTAAATTTGTTTCCTTGATCACATGTTATGATCTTGACCTTGTGATCAGACTGATTCTCAATCTTTAAGATGAAATTCTTCAGAATCTCAGGAGTCTCAGCCTTAGTTCAAAAGAAGAAAACCCAAGTGAATCTTGTAAAGTCATGTGTGATCACTAGACAATATAAGGTCCTTCCTAAACTCGTTACACTAGCGGGGCCAAAGAGATCCATACGTAACAAGTGTAGGGGTGTAATGATGGAGTTCTTTTCCTTAGGCTTGTGAGATACCTTATGTTGCTTCCCTTTCAGGCATGCAACACAGTGGTCATCACTTATAAACTCTTTCTTTGGCATTCGAGTTACCAAATCATGCTTAATTAATTTATTCATATTCTTAAAGTTCACATGGCACATTCTTTTATGCCATAGGAAAGACTCATCACTATTTACTTTAGACAGAAAGCATGAAACTTCTCTAGAGGGAGAGGTTTCTTGCAAATCCATCTTGTACATGTTTCCTTTCCTGGGGCTCTAAGCAGGATATGCTCATGAGGACTGACCACACCAGGCTTAAGAACAATGCACTCATGCTCAGTAAAGAGCACTTTATGACTCTGATCACAAAATTGAGATACACTCAGAAGATTATATCCTAGCTCCTTAACAAAGTTTACCTTTTCTATGCTGAGCTTACCATTTGTGACCTTGCCCCTTCCAGAAATATAGCCCCCTTCATCTCCTCCAAAAGCAACTAATCCTCCATCAATCCTTTCAAAGTTCTGGAGTAGTGACTTATTGCCTGTCATGTGCCTGGAGCAACCACTATCTATGATCCAAACATTTATGTTTGTCTTCAGTTGTCCTTGCACAAAGTGAATGATTAGTTACATTTGGAAACCCAAGCCTTGCTTGTCTTGGGCTCATATGCAGAAAGTAATTCAACAGTAATAGATCCTATGGTTGTTCTAAGAGGATCTTGAGCTGTTGTTGATGGAGAAATCTCAATCACTTGGTCTTTCTTAGACATCCACACCACCACTGGAGTCTTGGACTTGACCTTCAAAACTTTAGAACCTTTTGGAACTTTTGAAGTTTTGATGACTGAACCTTTGGAAGATTCTGCAGACACTGCAGCAGACTTCAGTGATTTGGAAGAACTCCTTTCTTCCAAGACCAAATTTTCTTCCGAGGGTAATTTTCCACTTGCCTTCTTATTAGATTTTAAGCTTCCGAAAGAAACAAGTTTTCCTTCCGAAGCTTGAATCTTCTTAGAACTCTTTGAAGCCTTTGTTTTGGTCATATAGATAGTGCCTTTAGGATTGAAGGGACAATCCTTGGCAATGTGAGTGGTACTTTCACACATGTGCTTGGAGTTTGATGGTCCAGGCTATGCAGTAGTGGTACACAGCAGATCAGTCTTCTTCTTGCTGCTGTGATGAGTTGAACAAGAACTAGAACTCTTAGTAGAAGAGTTTTGGTTGATGTCTTTAGTCCCTACCACTTTAAACCATGCAGAGATAAAAACTTGTTTCTGCTTAGAGTCAAAAGTAGTCTTGATCTCTTGAGCCTTCCTTGCCTTTCTTTTGCTCTTTCTGATCAAGTTCTTTCTCATGGACTTGGTCATCACAGTCTTTACTTTCTCCTCAGAAGGATAGTGGCCCTTCTTGGAATCCTCCTCTTCACTCTTTTCAGAGGGATTCTTCACTATCTCTTCTTCATCCTCTTTACTCATAGGATCTAGGAAAAGAAGCTCATCTTCACAAGTTCCACACCTAGGAGATCTTACTGACAAGATTGTGTGTGGAGGAGCTATCTCATTGGATCCTAGTCCCTGCCTGTTTTGATAGCACACTTTGTTGTGCAGGGATGAGGATATCATGTTCTTGAAGGTCTCCTTTTCAAGAACACACTTTTTTACACTGGCTTTGCTCATTACAAGCTCAGCATGGCACTCAGTTAACTTGGTTATGAGATCTTTGATTTGAGTCCTAAAATCTGTGTGTTCATGTTTTAGAACTGAAATGGTTTTCTCTAAGTCCTCTATTTTTAGCTTATAATCATTTTTAGACTTTCTAAAATCAGATTTTAAAATGTTTAAGGACTCAAGGTCAGATCTCAGATCCAAGTTGTAGGACCTGTACCTATTAACTTTAGCAATGCATTCAGGAGTACAGAGATGTTCTAATACCTTGGCTTCATCATGATTAGCCATTAGTGCTTGGTTTGGAGAAGCATCTTCCACCTGAAAGCTCTAGTCAAAGCCTCCTTCTTCAACAACAACATCAACTTGCTGCTTTGACTTCTCATTATGGAGAGCTTTGTCAGTGTAGTTTGCTCTGGATTGTGTTTGGCCACCATTTGTTCTAGGTGCCTTACACTCTCTGGCAAAGTGGCCCATGAAGTTACAGTTCTGACACTTGACTTTGCCTTTGTCTAGTCCAAACTTTCCACTGGTTGCATTGCTTGGAAGATTCCTTCCAGTCCTCTTGTAGAACTTCTTGGCTCTGTTAGTAAGAAAAGCCATCTGCTGGAGTATTTCCTTATATTCCACATCATCTGTATGGATACAATCCAGGTCTTCAAGAGTGATAAGAGAGTTTCCACAGCTTTCATCAGAAGACACAAAAGCTTGAGAAGAGCTTGTCACTTGGAATGGGCTTCCTTGAGTCTAGTTCTCCTTTGGTGTCTCTGGGAAAGTGATGAAAGCACCCTTTGGTGAGTTGTCAGGGTAGCATAAGAGATGATGTTTGGGTTCTATGCTATCCCTTTCAATCACAAGTAGGGCTGAACCCATCTGATTGTTGGAGTTTCCAGATGAACCATGCATGTTCATCTCCATCTGGTAGCCACTGAGTATCCCATAGAACTCTGTCAGAGTAAGAGTTTTGAGATTTTCAGTTCTCTTGATCACCACACAATAGTGTGTCCATTGCCTAGGAAGTGAGGACATGAACTTCCTTACAATATCTCTGCTTTCAAGAGGAACTCCTCCATCAATTAGGGTATCCACAATCTCAACATAGCTGAAATACTGCTGAGTCATGGTTTCACCTGTTTTGAAGGTGAAGTTTTCAAACTGCTGCTTTAGGAGATCCTTCTTGTTCTCATTGGCTTCAGATGAACCCTCATACATCAGTTTCAGTGCATCCCATAGCTACTTGGCTGTTTTGCACTTCTTGAAACCTCTATATACAGAGTTTGGAAGGGCAATTTGAAGAGCTGTCATGGCTTTTCTGTCTATCTCTACTCTCTTCCTATCTTCATGAGAGTAGTTAGCCATATCTTGGGAATCATACTAGCACCAGTAGCAGAAAGGGTGCTAGGTATGAAAGGTCCATTCTCAATAGAATCCTACATTCTTGAATCAAGAGACCTGATGAAACCTTCCATTCATAAACACCAGGTATCAAACTTATCAAGAGTGATCAGTGGGGACTTGTTCATGGTTCCAGTTTCCATATCAGTTTTGGAAATGGCTGCCATTTGAAAAATTTTAGTATTTGTGTGTGTGAGGGATCTTAAGATGGTGAGATCTCATATCAAGGGCCTCAAAAGCTCTGATACCAAATGCAGGATCGTTGAAGGGTTAGTTACAACACAACAACACAAAGAGGAGATTAAATAAACATTAATCAAACAGTAAACTTGATTAACCAAGTGTTGAGATACTAAAGAACACAAGTAATGCAAGAGACAGAACACAAAGAACACAAGTATTTGGTTTTCAAGAATGCAGTATATTGTCTTCTCTATGTTCTATTACAAGTGTTACAAAGCATATTCAAAAGATACAAGAACATGAAATACTTATACTACATCCTACATCCGGCTATACTTTGAAAGCCATCTGGATACAATTGACTAGACACAAACAAAATCAATTGTAGAGTCAAAAGGCAGATTGCGTTTTGACTTGTGACTATGACATGCCATAGCTCACATCCTTATCTATTACAAAAAGGATAAACTACATATAGTAGAAAGTTACATACTCAAGACCTCAATGTACAGTTACCAAAACCATGGACCTTTTAACCAACCCATGTAAGTTGGTGACTAGCAAAGGCACAGTGGAAAGTTGTCCAGCTTTATGGAACAGTACATCAGACAAATCATGTTACTAAAAGTCTTCGGAAGAAATCTGTCTTCATGAGTCGAAGCTTCGGAAGACTTTGTCTCTGAGGCTTCAGAAGACTTTGTCTCTGAGGCTTCAGAAGACTTCATGTTTGGCTTCGGAAGATATTGGTCTTGGCTTCGGAAGATTTCTCACTTAGAGTACTTTCTGTTTCATGTGTGAAACTTCCTAAGCTTCTTCTTTGAATCAGGCTCTCTTCATTAATATCTATAGATATATA